>JAANDH010000541.1:0-224043 GCA_011799765.1 Nymphaea thermarum
AAGACTAAGTGCTCAGGATGGAGAGTTATATGAAGATCCTACACAATATCGAAGTGTTGTTGGGGCACTTCAATATCTTACATTTACTAGACCAGATATTATATATGCTGTGAATCAAGTATCTCAATTTATGCATGCACCTAGAGATACTCACATGGATGCTGTCAAAAGAATATTAAGATATCTAAAAGGGACAACATGAGATGGCTTAGTTTATGGTAAGAGTGAAAATATAACTGCTGGAATCAACTTATGACATTCACAGATGCAGATTGGGCTGGAGATCCCGATCAAAGAAAGTCCATTTCTGGTTTTTGTATTTTAAGTGGACATAATCTTGTGTCTTGGAGTTGTCGAAAGCAAAAGGCAGTGGCAAGATCCAGCACTGAAGCTGAATACAGATGCATGGCTGCAGGCGCTGCTGAAGTTACATGGGTTAGACATTTGCTAGAAAACATTGGAGAAAAGATTAAAACGTCAATGTTAATGTGCGATAATCAAAGCGCTATTAACATTGCTTTTAATCCCATACAACATGGTCGAACAAAGCACATTGTGATTGATCAACACTTTATTAGACAAAAGGTGGAAGACAAGGAGATTCAGCCTATTTATGTTCGTACAGATGAACAAGTTGCAGACTTATTTACAAAAGGGCTAACGAAGCAACGATTCTGGTTTCTAAAAGGCAAGTTGTACATGGTGCAAAACCATATACAACTTGAGGGAGGATGATAAGATGTTAATATGATCCAGATCCAATGAAAAGTCATGTCTGTTACAAGAAGAAAAGTCATGTCTCTTAGGAAATGAAAAGACATGTCTCTTGAGAGATGAAAAGTCATGTCTCTTGAGAGATGAAAAGTCTTGTCTCTTGAGAGATGAAAAGTCATGTATGTTGAAAGATGAAAAGTCATGTCTCTTGAGAGATGAAAAGTCATGTATGTTGAAAGATGAAAAGTCATGTCTCTTGGGAACTAGAGACCCCTTATGTAACTCCTCTTGTAAATTGTGTGGAAGGATCACTATATAAATGGGTTGTGTGAGAATGTAAATCTCACCTCCCTTCCTCATTTCTCTTTTCCTACTCTCTCTCTTATCTTTCCTTTGCTCAATCTGGACGTGGGTTATACTTCGACACCCTAAATCTTACAATGAAGACCCGGCGCCTACCACTCTTTCATGAATTTGTTACTTCTCCGACATCTGATGCTAATTTCCAGCAAAAAGTAAGACCGATTGGTTTTTGCATGATCTCACTTATTGCGGAAACTCCATGCTTTTTGTTGAAGCAGATACTTAGAAAGCCAGCGGCAGGAAGGTGGTGGGTGGCATCCAATGCCTCAATGATCTTTTTATCGTGTTTTAACGATGATCACCAAAATTTAGGCGACTCGTCTATGATCTTTCACGAATCAGAAAAACGCAACTCTTATTGAAATTCATTAAACAGAAATCTCAATTTTGGGCCATGTAGATATGGTGATCTCGAGATACAATTTTAGCATGAAAGTTGGTGCGTTAATAGCACGTCACGTCTTCAGTTCCATTCCTGCATGGGCGCTACTCTTGGAGTTTCCCCAATAAGTGAGATCATGCAGAAACCAACCGGTCTTACTTTTTGCTGGAAATTAGCATCAGATATCGGAGAAGTAACAAATTCATGAAAGAGTGGTAGGCGCCGGGTCTTCATCTCTGTCGCTAGGACACGCCACTTTGGCTTCATGAATGCGACGGCAGATTGTCTAGAAATTTTCAACGAGTTTCATCATGCACAGGAAGAAAATTTATGTCTAAAAGATAAATAAATGATTCAACTGATGCAAGAATGCACTGACTCTATCCCAGGAGGTCCTTCAGTCCACTTCTTTTGGAATGCATATCAAGTGATGTCACATTTATTAGCTGCCTGCGTCTTCTAGCTTTTCATTTCAGTATGAACTTGCATTTTTAGTAATCTGATTTCTTTTCACGAGAGCGTGGTCGTGAATCATAAGATCTTTAAAAAAAAAAATCATTAGTTAGAAAATTAATTATCTCACAAAGTTCACGTTTCTAAATTACCATTTAAAACTTAAAAAAAACATTAAAAACAAAAATTTTCAGGTTTTGTTTCACTTTTTTTATTTTTAATGCAAAATAGTTTTTTTATTTTTTATAATGTTTGTGTTATTAGTTTTTCACTTATTTTAGTTGTCCTTCATTTTTTAGTTTTTTTCTAATTTTTAAAAATTTATTGTATTTTTTTTCGTTTTTTCTTATTTTTTAAGCTTGTCATATTATACCCAAGAAAAATCTCGCTGTTTAAAACTGTTATGGTTGAAATAAGTAAAGTGATCGTGAAAAAATGATCCATATCAGCATGAAGGAGCTCATTCTGTAAAGGTTTAACTTCCCTAATTGCTGGAAAATTAAGTTTGTCGTTTTCTTTTAAAATGGTTTCTCAATGAGAACTCCAGCAGTGGCAAACATCAGAAATCTGCAGAAAACGAACCGATCAAATACTAGAAGTACCTGAGTGTCAAGGCTCATTCTGTCAACTATGAACATATTAAATGGACATAAAATGCATGAAACATCGACTCCTTGGTGTTCCGCGTCCAGTGTTTGCGTTGGCCTGTGGATTCAAATCTTCAACCAGCCGAATCCAACAACCACTAATCACTTGGGCATATCTTGTTCAATGCCCAAAAGTTAGATGAGAGTTTGAAGAATGAAAGCGTGTGAAGAGCATTTTCAGACAAATTAAAATGTCGAAGCCATGTATATATATTATATATATTACCGTCCAAAGGTTCGTCAGCATGCAATTCATGGCAAATAGGAAGAGCACTGCTTCAAGGAATTTTCCTGCCTGTGACTCATTTGTCTCATTCAAAAAAGAAGAAAGAAGAAAACATGGTTCATATGAAGCCTGGTTTGGTGGGAGTCCTCCTTGTCGTGTAGCAGGTGGATGGTAATGGTGGACAACCAAGTTGAATAAGATGCCGGACATGGCATCGCTGGATGTTTTGTCCAAACAGTTCCCAGATTGGATGAGCATGGGAAAATACAGTTGCTGGGAGTTTGTTTACTTCGGATCAGATATCCACAGTAATTGAGATGTCAGATCAAAGGATTTGAGGTCAGGCCCCTTCCACGCGACCTCAAAATTTGAGGTTCTTTCAAATCATCTTTTTAAAGTCGCAGTGAAACAACAGATCTGATTTCTAACACAACAGGTTAATATTCAAACACGAGATTTCTAATTTATAGACAATGCGGTTTCCTTTTCGGAAAAGCAATCTCTACAGACTCAACAACTTGAGGGATGAAAGTAGGAATGTCAAGATATCATACTCGAATGAGATGTACTCTTAACTGTATCTGCTTTTTCACACATTCATGCACTCTGATTAGAATTTGGATTCAAATGCTCTGCTTTTTCACACATTCATGCACTCTTGATTAGAATTTGGATTCAAATGCAAATAAAGAAAAAATATATTCGAACCCAAAATCTGATTTTACAATCTGAATATGATGCGCATCTGATTTATGTGTTCATATCCAAATCATAATCTGAATTTTCAACCGAATTCAGCTGATTTCCAAAATGTAAGAGCATTGGATATAAGATAGTTATATAAAACTAAATCAGATCTCAAACCGATGAGATATTGATGTATATTTGAATCCGAATCCAATCAGAGGCCATATCTTAAACCCAAATAGATGTTCATGTATATTTGAATCCGAATCCAATCAGAGGCCATATCTTAAAACCAAATAGATATTCATGTATATTTGAATCCGAATCCAATCAGAGGCCATATCTTAAACCCAAATAGATATTCATGTATATCTGAATCTGAATCCAATCAGAAGCCATATCTTAAACCCAAATCTGATCCAATTTCTTAATCAGATATTAAACTCCTTTCATATCTGATTTTTTCATAACAGTTTGATCGGATTAACCGACTATAGATTGACATCCTTAGCGTCAAATCGCCCCATATATGCTGAGTATCTAACAGGTTAGACCATATCCCGGTCTTGCCAAATACGCCAGTGTAGGGACAATCTGACGAAAATCTTCCACGGCTAAGAGACTTAGTAAAGTAAGGTGACAAAGCGTTGGAAGGATGTCCGGTTCCGCCCAAAATCCAAAAAACCCAAAGTTTGGGACAAGGAGTAACTTAGGGTTTAAATCAAAGTAGCATAAACTCTCCATCTAAGTCATTTTCGCGTGAGCGGGGTTTGACCCATCACCCGAATAAAGCCGAAGCCGCCACTCAAACTCTCATCCCTCAAAGTATAGGGTCTCCATCTTTACCACTATGGAGAGAGAGAGAGAGAGAGAATCTAGTGATTACCCAACCCATGTTTACTAAATTTAGTGGAAATCATGTGCGCCATTGATTATAAGTAAGTCAAAATAACAATCTAGATTAAGTTGAAAAATGTGGAAGCTAAGCTTACAATGAAACTATTTTCTTTTTCTTTTTTTGGAACTGATCAATTAAAGTAGAAAAGATGGTCGTGCAAAGGAAAAATTTAAAAAAAAAAACAGAAACAAAAGAAAGAAAAGTGAGAGAATGAGAGGGGAAAAATGTTGAAAAAAATTGGTAGAAAAATCAACTTGTTCCTATTATTAGATCTTGGTCAACATCCTACCACACATAAAAATCCTAACGCCCATCTTCCACATTATAAAAGAAAAGGCAACTTAATAGATGATGCAAAACGTTTCGTGTAACTATTTTATAATACTTCGAGCCACGGGCTTTGACGCCTGATATGACAAACTTTTCGCCATCAAACAAAGGTCTTAATCCGCACGGATTCATGTGATATTTCAATAAACACTTTGCGGATTCGTTGGTTCACATTACTCTCTCTCTCTCTCATGCTCGCCTGCGGCTGGGTGATAATGCCGTTCCGTCTGTCCTCTCCTCCCTCACCCTGACTCTCCTTTTCTGAGCATTGTATTGTATATTTCTCTTTCTGCTTCTGTTTTTGCGGTTTGTTTTTTTTTTTTTGCGGATTGTTTTTTGTACCTATGGGACATCTTGTCCCCAAATTTTGTTTTATATATATATAATATTTTGTTGTGTATGGGCGTCTGACTAGCATAAATAACCTTTTAATTAAGGTGAAATGGAAAAGAGAAACTTCAAATACAAAGTATTGGAAGGATGTCCGGTTCTGCCCTGAATTCAAAAGATCAACAAGTTTGGGGCGATGAGTAACTTAAGGTTTAATCTTAAAAGTAGGAGGAAACTCTGGATCTAAGTCCTTTTATATATATATATAATGTAGGAAAACGAGTGATTACGGAACCCATGTACACTAAATTTAGTGGGAATCATGTGCGCTGATGATTCTAAGCAAGTCAAATAATGTAGATTAAGTTGAAAATGTGGAAGTTAAGTTTACAATGAAACTGAATTTTCTAACTTTTTTTAGAACTGATCGATTTTAAAGTAAAAAAACACGGTTGTGCAAAGGAAAAATTAAAAAAAGGACAAAAGAAAGAAAAGTTAGAGAATGAGAGGAGAAGGAAAGTCGAAAAAAATAGTACAAAAATCAACTCGTTCCTACTATGAGATCTTGGTGAACATTCTAACCTTACATAAATCCTAAAGCCTATCTTACACATTATAAAAGAAAGCGCAACGTAATAGATGATTTAGAGAAGTTTAATGTCACCAATGTATAATACTTCGAACCACGTGGTTAGATCACACTTTGCACGAATTGATGTGATATTTCATTCAACACTTACGAATTCGTCGGTTCATATTCGTCTCTCTCTCTCTCTCTCTCTCTCTCTTCATCATATAATATTGTGTTGCGTCATATGTGCTTTGTATTTTTCTTTTCTCTTCCACAACTTTAATTTTTTAATTTCTGATGACAGGCGGTCAAATATTTTGGTAATATTATCTTTTCATTTAAGCTACCTCCCTCCATATATTGAAACTTGCCAAACGGATCATAGTAATATATTTAAAATCTGCAAGAGAAATTTTTATATATAAATCTTGAAGTGACACTTTCTTTCGTGTTTAAATCAGTCTACGGCATTAGTTTTAACTTTTTAAATTAAATACGATTAGAATCGATCAGATCGAGTTTCTGTGCACGTAACAAGGATGCACCATTTGAAAATTTTTATCAAATGGGTATTTTAGATTTTTTAATTTTTGAAATTCTTTTTTACCATTTCCAAAAGTTTTTTTTTAATTTTAATGAGAGCATTTTGGTCATGTTCATAATTTTGCCTGTGATGTTAAAACCAAATTTGGATCCTACTAGCATCAGGGGCAGAGACAAGAATTTGAATGAATGGAAGCAAATTGTAGTTTAGTTTTGTCGGGGGGACGAAGTATAATTTTCCAAAATTTTTATATAGAATAAATGAAATTTTTATAAATTTAACGGAGAGATGAAGTATAATGTGTCAAAATTTTTATATAGAATAAATGAAATTTTTAAAAATTTAGTCTTTTTTTTTTTGAGTGGAGGGAGGGAAAGTCCCCTACTAGCTCCCATGGGGCCGGCCCCGCCTAGCATAGAATGACATTTATATGCATCCAAATTTTGGGTCTAGTTCGTGGAACGCTGTGTAATTGTTTCATTAGTCCAACGACTCTATAAATTCTTCCGGCTGCTCCTATAACAATTCAGGGATGAATCTTTTAATAAAAGGATTGGAGGTCAAGCCCCTTCCGTGCAACCTGAAATCCGAGGTTTGTCAAATCATTTTTTTAACACAGTGGTGAAATCCAGTGTTTGTTTATTACCTGAGTCTTATAAAAAAGAGTGTCTCATCAGCTTAGGCTTATCAAACACACCCTACAGGAAAAAGATATCTTTCATGTAAAATGTTCAAGCGCAAGATTTCTAATTTCTTGAAAATGCGGTTATCCTTTTCTGCAATCTCTAAAGATTCAACAACTTTGAAGGACAAAAGCATCAAATCAGTCTCCTTATGTTGAGTAATCAAACAGGGTAGACCACATGCAAGTGTTGCCAAATACGTCACTGTAGGGACAATTAGAAGAAAGTTTCCCATGGCTGAGTAAGTAGGAGAAAGTCGGGATCAAAGTTCTTATATATATATATATATATATATTAAATCTAGTGGAAATTGTCTGCGCCGTTGATTCGAAGCAAGTCAAATAGTGTTGATTAAATAATACAGATAAAGTTGAAAATGTAGAAGTTAAGCGTAATACGAAACTGATTTTTTTCTTTTTTTTTTTTTTGTGCGAATCCATTATAAAGTAAAAGATGGTTGTGTGAAGGAAAAATTAGAAAAAAACAACCACAAAAGAAAGCCGATAAAATGAGAATATATAACAAAATTTGGGGACAAGAGGTCCCCTAAATAGAAAAAACAAACCGTAAAAACAAGAGCAAAAGATGAAATATACAATACAATGCACAAAAGAAGAAGAAGAGAGACGAAAAGAGAGAAGAAAGACGAGGTGACACAGTCACCCAGCCGCAGACGTACAGCGGCGCCTCAATCTAATGGCAAACTGAACATCTCCCTGCACAAGACGAGTCACAGAATCTGACGAACAGAAGGCACCCTTGAAGACTCTGTTGTTGCGTTCCTTCCAAATGCGCCAACAAAAGAGAAGACTATGTTGTTGCGTTCCTTCCAAATGCGCCAACAAAAGAAAGAAAAGTGAGAGAATGATAGGGAAAAAAGTTGAAAAAAATTGGTACAAAAATCAACTAAGTCGACATCCTGCCTTACATAAATCCTGAAGCCCATCTTAAACATTATAAAAAAAATGCAACGTCATACATAAATCCTAAAGCCTATCTTAAACATTATAAGGCAACGTATTAGATGATGTAAAAAGGGTTAATGTAACTATTTTATATCAAACCACGTGCTTAGATCAACACGGATTCATATTTGATATTTCATCGTCCGTTCATATTCCTCTCTCTCTCTCTCTTCGTCATATAATATTCTGTTGTGTCAAGTGTGCTTTATATTTTCCTTTTTCTTCCACAACTTTAATTTTTTTTAACTTTTCATGACAGCAGGTCACCTATTTTGGTACTATTATATTTCAATTTAATCCGCCTCTCCCTGTATTAAAACTTGTCAAACACGGAGCATAGTAATATATTTAAAATCAATGGGAGAAATTTTATATTTAAATCTTAAAGAAACCTTATTTTTCGTTTTTCAAAGCCCGCTACGATATTAGTTTCAAGTTTTTAAATATCATAGGAATCAATGGGCTCCATGGGTAACCGAATTGTGCGCTCCATGGGTAACCGAATTGTGCGCGTTTGCGTGAGCGCTAAAATGTTTCTAAGTGCATGGACGGAGAGACGTGTGACTAAACACTTCCTCCTATCCACGCATAACACATGTCCTTCCAATGCAAGCCTGGGATAAGGTTAGGCCTTTCAATAGACCGCACATGAACTGAGTCGAGCTCGAGCTGGCTCGGCTCAAAAAACTTTAGCTCCATGTCACTCGAATTCGAGTTTATAGCAAGCTTGTTCTCGACTCAACTATACAAAATCAAGCTCAAACTCCACTCATTTAACTCGTGTAAGTATTAACTCATTTAACTCTTGTTCATGTAACTCATTTAACTAGTATAAGCGTTTAACTCGTGTAAGTTGTGAAAATTTGTTTCTACCCTAAAAGTTAAAACTAATAAACCGATTTTGCCAATATTATATAAAGTATCGATTTCCTAATCAAGTTGAATATAAAGGAGTCTAGTTTAGTTTATTGATTGAAGTATCTTTATATGTTTCAACTCAACTCGTTTATAAACGGGTTGAGTATGACCCAAGGTTTTTCGAGCGAGTTCGAATTAAGCCAGAGCTGGCTCGGCTTGTTGTGTAGCCTTACCTTCCAACCTTTACTAAAAAAGGAGCTGTACAAAATACTTATAAAAATAAACAATGCTTAGCTAGAGTTTGGCACTCCCAGGGGCAGAGCTAAGGGAGGGGCCGGCCCTGGTTCCACTTCAAAATTAAAAGAAAAATACAAGTAAATTTTAGAAAATTTCCTTTGTTTTATAAAAAAAATTTTGAAAAATAATATTTCAGCTCTAGTCAAAATTTAGAAACTTTAATTTGACCCTTTTCATGAAATTTTTTTTTGCTCCGCTCCTAAATACAAGGGGCCCCTAACTTGGCTCTGCCCCTGGGAGTGTCAAACTCTGCTAAGCATTGTTGATTTTTATAAGTATTTTGTGCAACTCCTTTTTCAAGTAAAGGTTGGAATGTAAGCCTTCACAATGAGCCGGGCCAACTCTGGCTCGATTCGAACTTGCTCGAAAAAACTTGGCTGATACTCAACTGGTTTATAAACGAGTCGAGTTCAAGCTTACAAAGATACTCGAAACGATAATTTTTGGCTTCCCTCCTAGTCCCAAGCACACCAAAAAAACCAGACGGTGCCAACGTAAAAGGTTTACAACTCCTTTCATTGGAACAAAATTCGGTCAAACAAGTTGAATAGTTAACCAATGTTGTAAAAAAATGTTTGATCATGGTTGTTATTATGGTTCACTAAAACCAAATTTGGATTTGATTAACCTAAGCCTTGAAGATTTATATGTAATCACATCAAGTCCTTTTCAAAGACTCGAAGGTCTTCATCTCTCTATATGCATCACTTGTTTTGAGTCAGCAGGAGGTTAACAATCCACAGTTTGTAAAAGAAACCCAAAAGTCCGTTCCAGTATCTTACTATCTCCCAAATTTTAGGTTGCATTGTAACTTGAGTGAATTATGGTAAGCTAAACTAATTATCGAACAGTGAAATTTTGTTTTGTTAACAAAATCTGACTTAGCAAGTTCGGAATTTGATCCGAAAAAAAGATCTGGATTTCATTATCAAAATCTGGCTTAACAAGTTCTAAATTGGATCAGAAAAAAAGCTGAATCAAGGACAGCTAAATACGCACTTGGTAGCAAGCAGATCCACCTCAGAAAGGGACTTGAAGTGGGTTCTTCATGTAGAACTGTAATAGGTTCCGAAGCAAGCTCTATGAACCCTGAGAGCAGTGAACACATGAAAAGTATGGTGACCTCTCTTAAAGGCTAGACAAAACAACTTACGCTTTACAAAGACTTGAAAGAAAAAAAGGGACTAAGGACCCCGGAATCCCATCTTGTATAATAAAACATGGTAAGTCCCTCTAACTAGATTCGACCAATTTGCAACCCTAATTATAGTTTACCAAGTTTGGGGTGCTTTCCCTTTTTCAAGAACAATCAGAACATGTTTGGTTGATGGAATAGTTATATAATACTGTGTCGCGATTCTACTCCAAAAATTACGACAGATTTAATATAAAACACTAAGTCCTCTTACATTTCATATTGAATAAGCTAGCGTTTCATATTGCATTTGTCAAAATTTTTGGGACAGATTCATGAAACGGTATGTAACTGTTTTATCAGTCAAACCCTATAGATTTTTCCTGCTACTCTAGTGACGATTCAAGACTAGATATTTTATTTTCGGTTGTGAACAACAAGACACAAACTAGCCACTTTCTACCAAAATTGATATTTGTACGTAGCTTTCACTTTTACTCGAAGCGGTGGCCATGGGAATCAAATCTTACCTTGGCCGCCCTCCCTCACCAACCCCTTGATTGTCTTTAGTGACTAAAGATGACAATTGAGTCACGTCCGTCTCACCTTCAAACACGGAAGCCACAGGTTAACTTTGGACTGGTTTTTCACTAATTTTTTCCTCTTCATTCAAAAAAGTATTAAGCATTAAATAAAAAATGGAAAGGAGGTACACATCAAAGTGATCCTGAATCCAAAGAAAAATTTAAATTTGTGCCGTGCCTCCTTCACCTACCATGCTAGAGATTTGGTCACCCATCTTTCGCTCTCAACGAATGAAGCGACTCAGTGGATGAGATATTCCTTTAGCCGTCAGCAATCTGTCTTCATACATTAAAAGCAAATTCTAAATACATCAAAAGCAAGTCTAAATATGAGGCCCGTGTGGTTGAGGTTGAACCAGGCGTGGAATTGCTATGTTGGCAGGACGCGCTTTTGGAAAGAATGTCCCTACAACAAGTCCAGGGTGCGGTGCCGGAGCTAGACGTGGGCTTGTGTCGGCAGTCGCCCACACGGTCCCATAAAATCCATTATTTACATGTTGTTGTTCTTAATTATTTGTTTATTAAGACATGTTTCGGTGCTGAGATGGTTTCAGATTTTTGGTATCATCAAATTAGGGGTAGAGGCATCAAACATGGGTGAACTTGAGTTCATAGCCCCACGAGATTCGGGTTACCGTTTCATGATCAATTAAAAATTTGTTAACTATATATTTAGTGTCCCTTTATAAAAAAAATAAATCTAATTCTGCTCCTACCTCTTATTAAAATCACTAGTTATGAGAAAATTTTTATTTTTTCTCCTTGGAAAAGATTTTCCAGGCCAGATTTTATCTTTTGCCGAAAAGAAAAGAAGAACAGCTACATGCTTTCCAACATACGTCAACCACTTCATGGAAGAAAATCAAGGAAAATGTTATAAAATTTAACCATATGCTGAAAACGTGTTTTTTCCAGGATATCATTAGAAAACCTGTTTTTTTTTTTTTCATTTTGGCACAAAAGGTTGCTGTTTTAAGTCCTTAACAATGGGGTGCAAGCCTGCTCATTAGGATTAGAGAAATTTAACCCTTTTTGGGGCATATTTGTAGCTCAAAAGCATAAAAAAAATAGTTTCAGTCATTTTAACAAAACACAAAACCTTCATTATGTATGGTAAATTTGTCTAAGTTTGGAATTCATATAGATCACTTCATGGTACATGCCCCGAATAAATATTAAAAGAATACTTTCATCAAACGCTTGATGAGACTTTTAGGGACTAGTGGCAGAGGTAAGGGAAGTTGGTGTGGGAAATTATAAAATTACTGTCGTCACGTTGTTACTTCACAGTAATTTTATTACCTTGTAATTTTTTGATGAATTAATAGTGTCTCTCAACCAGAAATTTTTGCAGCCCCTACAAAGCCAAAACCATTAATGGGCAGTGTCGTAAGCATGTGTTCGTCTCATCTACATGGTTTTTGTCACTGAACGTCTCTTCAAGACTTTCTTTGAACTGCCGGGTCAAAACCAATATCTACAACAGTAATTAACCAGAAGAGTCGACCCTTTCAGTTTTACTGCCGTAACGTACGTGGCTTCATTTTCCCAAGAAATTGACTTCGGTTGTTTTGTCTTACTACTCTGACTGAAAGGAACCCGTGTTTCTGTGTAAGTACCGATGTTTCCAGTTTCATTGCTCCCAAAGCCATGCTCCTGGAGAAGAGCCTGTATATAGACATCTATTTTTATCACACCAAAAGCCAAAATAGTTCTCAGCAGGAGCATGGGCCACGGGCGGCGGCTTGTCGGGATTCCAGGGCTACCGGCCGAGTTTGACGAGTCGACGGAAATTTTACGTAAGGCGGATTAAATGAAAGATGAAACCATGAAGGGCATCCAATAATGGCGGGTATTGAGTGTAACTATATAAAGGAAGCAGTGGTCAGTCTTCTTTGCTAGAGCGCCTGTACTGAGCAGCCAAAGGAAAGCGAGATTCCTAGCTCAAACTCCCATTAGGTGTCGCTTTGTTCTCCTTTTATTTTTGGCTTTCTTTCGGTTGTTCTTTCTTTTTTTCTTCACTGAAAGCGTTGCCCCAATGGGACTCTTTTCTCGAGTTTTTGCTTGGGGAATGGTGTCAGCTTGGAGGATAACAGATTTATCATTTATGCTCTGAGTTTTCCTTTTTCCTTTTGGGTTTGAGTTCCTCGGAATTTTAGGTTGTAAGCAGAAAAGAGTCTTACTGTTCTGTTAGTTCCATTTCTTTCTCACTTTTCTTTTTGGCGAATACATATGATTGAATGAGAGGAAGACAGGCAGATATTTCAGAGAATTTTCTTTCTTGATCTGGGTTTTTATGCAAAAAGGTCTTCATGGTAATGCTACTGCTATTAGAAATGAAGCAACAGATAAGCAGAGGATCTGCACCAGGGAAATAGTTAGTTTGGAGACGATCTTTGCCTCTAATTCCTTATCCACTTTTGCCAAGTTTTGTTCTAGTGAAGAGTGCTATTTGCCAAGAGTGCATATGACAGATAATTGTTTTATATGGGCATGAGTATTTTTACTGTGAATCTGATTTAAGATAAATTCTCGCAGATATGTTTGTCCAAATTGCCTTGGTTGGTTTGGTAGGTGCTGTTGTATGGATTTACCAGGCAATCAAGCCAGCTCCCTCAAAAATATGTGGCTCTCCCGAAGGTCCTCCTGTCACAGCAACTAGAGTGAAGCTCAGAGATGGAAGGTACCTCGCTTACAAGGAAATGGGAGTACCTAAAGAGAAGGCCAAGCATAAAATTGTTTATGTTCATGGTTTCGATCAATGCCGGCATGATGCTATGCCAGTACCTCGGGTAACTTCTTTTCTTTTCTTCCTTCCTCCCTCTTTTTTTTTTTTCTTTCTCTTCTTTTCAACCATCTCCACCTCTGACTTTCATCTAAGCAAATTTTACAGAAAAATGAGCGAACGTGGGTCTTGAATCAGAACAGTAAAAAATTAGTCTTCCAAAATTGGAATAAATTAGTAAATTTGGTACAGAGATGGTGCTTGGAAAATAAAAGGAGAACGGGAAAAATGAACTTGGGTTTCATTTCCTGTTTGAATCGTCTGATTTAGCTTTAGTTTTGGTTCCCAACAACTCCAGCGTCATATCAAGTTATGTAGCGGGAAAACTAGGATAAATCAATCACTTTTGACAGTATCTATAGTTTAATTCCTTTCCCATCATGCTTGTTTATGTATTGTTGGTCTAGTTTCTTCTTGGTAAATTGGCTTGTTAAAATCTTTGATGGGGCTTTCCAGGATGTCTTGGAAGAGTTGGGAGCATATATTGTGGCCATTGACAGACCAGGGTATGGACAGAGCGATCCGAACCCAAAGCAGTCGGTGAAGAGCAAGGCAGATGACATACAAGATTTTGCAGATCGTTTGAATCTGGGGCCCAAGTTTTATATTATGGGCTTTTCCATGGGGGGCCAGCATGTATGGAGTTGCCTCAAGTACATACCCCACAGGTAATGAAGGGAATACCTGCTAGCATAAGTTGTAATCAAGCACTACGCCCCCGTGAAAATTTGGGTTTTGTTACTGTCAATGATTAGTGTTCTAGTTCCAATCGCTCCTTTCATTGGCATAAGAACTCTTTTGCTCTGTTCACCAAATCACTTCATAATTTGTATTATCAGTTATCACTGTATTCATTGACAAATTTGTCTAGGCTCCAGAAAAGATAAACATCAAGAAATCTCTTGTTTTTTAAGCGTAACGTTCTTACTGCAACTTTAGTAATACATGAATCATTTTCTTACTTTTCTCCATGGTTTATTAATATATGTGCCTATGATCCTTCATGAACTTTCAGGGAAAAGCCAAAAATCTTATACCATGAGATTTCGTTTTATTGAGATTCTCCTATTAATTAGATTTGTGACGCTTCCTGCTTTTGTCAAAGAAACTTGAACTTTAATCCGATTCAAAATTCAAGAAAATACTTGGTTTTTCTAACGTTTCTTGACTTCTTGTCATATTATTCTATAGCTTTTGGTTACTGGAATGACAAAAAGCTCCTCCAATTACAGGTTAGCAGGAGCAGCCTTTCTAGCTCCTGTTGCCAACTTTTGGTGGCGGGGCTTCCCCAAAGATTTGTTTAAAGAGGCATATAACACACAATTGGTACAAGATCGATGGACCCTTGGAGTTGGTCACCATCTTCCATGGCTGACGTACTGGTGGATGACTCAAAAATGGTTCCCTGCTTCTAGTGTTGAAGCCGGTGATTTCCGGATCTTTAACGCTCATGACCATAAACTCTTGTCCAGCTTGCCTCCGAGGGCTCATGAGGTAACTGTTGCTTACTCTATCTATGCACGTTAAGAAAAAGTGAAGTAAATTTTTGAACTGGAAAAGTTGCCAATTATTGGTGCTGTCCTTTCGTTTCTGTTCTCATTGTCCAATGTCCAGCTTTTTCATTATTAGGAGCAGAGCAGTCAATTATTGGGCATAGAACATATTAATAATTTCAATTTCCTCAAGTCAAAATGAAAAGCAAATACCACATGATATGTCTATGATATACAGCTTTAGGAGACAAATAATTATAGAGAATTGTATGTTTAGAAAACAAAATTCTGCTCAATTGCTGGCCTCACAAAAATGAACTGTCATCATGATAAGAAGAAAGCTCTGCCCACTTGCTTAGGTTGTTGGATCCAACTCCTTCAAATGCAGGGCGGTTAATAGTTCAACACCTGGGATCTAACTTTTTGCTTCCTAAACTAATCTTCCAACCGAGAGAGGAAAAGAACATGAACAACTGTCATTGGTTAATGTTAGAGGACATAGTTTCAAGTCAGGCTACTGTCTAGGCATCTCCTGCAGTATCAACTATTTTTTGCCCAATGACTCATTTATCTAAGTGGTCCTTCTTAATAATCATATTGTATCCCTTGTCTTTAATACGCCTCACCATTTTCTTATATGATTGAGTAGCCAACCGTAGCCTGCAGGTAAACAAACCAGTCAATCCCTTCCTAACAGTGTCCTATGCTGATTTTCTGTAATTTCTCTGAGCTATCTCAAGCCATTTTCTTATGTTCTTGGTCTGCTTCCAAAAATATTTGGATTCGTTGTAGGATGTTCGATATAAGCTCCTGCATGTGCTGAAATTTTTGTGAGATATAATAAATTTTCTGAATGATGCTAAAAATGTTATGAGATTCTCCCATGTGCAAGCAACTATGATCATGCTATTCTCCACACTGCTTTCATGTTAGATGTGCATTCTTTCTATTCCTACGAATGCGTACATCTTCACTCACACTTGTCTCCTAAGACCCTTCAAATCACTTTTTGCTCTTTTCAGGCAGAGATAAGGCAACAAGGCGAATATGAATGCCTTCATCGTGACGTGATGATCGGCTTTGGAAAATGGGATTTTGATCCGTTGGACCTCAGTAACCCATTCCCAAACTATGACGGCTCAGTTCACCTGTGGCAAGGGGATGAAGATGGGTTCGTCACTGTATTGCTGCAGAGATACATTGCCAAAAAGCTTCCTTGGATACACTACCATGAGATTCAGGGTGCAGGGCACATGTTCATATATGACGAGGTTTTCCCGAAACAGGTTATAAGGTCTCTTTTGCTAGGAGAGAAGCCTACAGTTTTGTCGGCTTAAATGGGATTTTATATGTAAACTGGTGCTTTGGCAAAGCATTCTGCTGCTTAGAATCACCTTTCAAGTACGCTTCTCCTATAGAAGATGGCTACTACGCAACTGTCCTTCACTAGTTTTCTTCTTTTCTTTTCTTCTTGTGACAATATGAATTATGCTGTGAGGCCTCATCTTATGTATCAGATTATGAATTAAAACAAGAAAGTAGAAACTTGCCAAGCATGTTGTTTGTATCGCTTCTTGAACTTTCAACGATTGCCCGCTGTAGCGAGCAGCCTATCAACTTGCAGTCCTTACATCTCTGATTAACATCTGCAGTCAATTTCTTTTTTTTTTTTTTTTTACTGCACAAAGAAACTGCGTCGAGATCAGGAAACTGACCATGCTGGTCTTTTACCTGTTGAACTTGCACTATGCCGACTGTTGATGTAAAGCTTCATTTTAGAAGCTGAAGATTGTTGATTTGTTTCTCTGAAGAACTATGAGACAATGTTAGCATGCCATTTCTGTAAGAATTTTACTTCATCACTAAAAACTCGTTTTTCATGCTGCTTGCATCAGAAAGCTACGAAATTCAATTGGGAGAGAATTATTGTGGTCATTCAGAGAAAATGTAGACTCTGAAGCAGCTAAGAGTACATGGAACATTTAGGATTCTCCCATCCTGCATCATCATATGGAATATTTTGCCGGTATGGATGTTCGACTCAATTGATTTTGAGCTAAGTTACATGGGTACTTTAATAAGGTTCAATGTACCCATGTCTATCATACTCATACCCAAAGTAGGTACTTAAACACACTTGGATATTTTTTACATTGAAACTGATTCAAACTACTTAATTTTGCTTGATTTTTTTTTTTCAACTCAATTTTCATTCTACTTTTAGAGTTATTGTCCATTATCATGTAATAGTTTTATTTATATCACTAGTTTATTTAAATGTTGCGTTTATTGTTATTTTTTTGTATTGTTTTGCATATAATATATATATATACCTGTATCTGAACCGTACTTCTACCCATGTGACTTAGATTTTGATCTGATTGAAGCTAAACAGTGCATATATACGTGTGCGGCCTCAGCCATTAAGTAAGGACTCCATTTTGATTTGAAAACGAGGAGCAGCAGCTTCACTCGAATAATCAAATTTGAATCGTCTTTTCACTTTCGCAACTCCTCAGAATCAATGTGGCAAGCAACTCACCGATTGCTTCATCGCGAGTCGATCTCCCCACCTACTGCTAATGCAAAACAACCAAGAAAGTGTATCATTCTCAAGTGAACGATGGGGCTGTTGGACACCCTGTCTGTAGGAACAAACCAACAAGAACAGGGCGTACTGTTGTGTTATGAAACGCGTTCTACAGGATCTTTTAGAGTGTGCTTGATTTGCTGTTCTCCTAACAGGTAAAGCAGGTTGTTCTCTTTCTGATTAACAAGCGCAACTCGAAGAACAGAACCGGCGTTCCTCAAGTTGCTCCCTCGTGCATTTGACGGTGTTACTTCCAGTCTTCCTCTTCCCACGCGACGCTTCGAGAACGCTGAGCAGGGGACAGGTGTCTCATCTTTGTCTCGTGTTTGCAACGATTCCATTGGCATGGAACTGCTGCGTTCCGTTTAAATTCGTATATCTCAAAGGCCAAAGCCCATATCTTTTAAGTCCAACATCCGCCTAAGGCAGCCGCGTATGATTCAAGGAGTAAGACTATATTCGATAGCTACGGATCTGAGGTATGAGGCTGATCTGGGTTTCACATTGGGAGAACTCCATGGCTGATGCAAACACGTTGATCTTAAATTTTTTTAAAAGTTTATATATAAATTTTAGAAAATTTCACTTGTTCTATAAAAATTTTGAAAGATGATATTTCGGCTTTAGTCAAAATTTATATATAAATTTTAGAAAATTTCACTTGTTCGGTGAACAACGAGTTGAGCTACTCGAGCTCGTTAAAGCTCGGCTCGTGAACGAGTTTGAGCCGAGTCATTTACTTAACGAGTCGAGCTCGAGTTGAAGAGTCGAATCGTTTGAAATAATCGAGTTGAGTTCGAGTTCACTAAATTAGAACTGTTATAAAAAATGATGTGTAGCGATTTTTTAAATATCTGATTCGTTTTTTAATTAAAAAACCAGTCTATGGACGTTAGTTAATTATATAAGTTTTTACAAAAGCTCCTTCGACAGAGCCTTAATCGAGTCGAGCTCGATTTATGGCAAAGTTATTGTTCATATATTCAAACATGTTTGTCGAGCCTTAACCGAGTCGAGCTCAAGCTCAACACGCAATTGCCGAGTCAAGCTCGAGCTGCTTTTGTCGAGCTATTCTCGAGCTTGAGGTGTCATTAGTCGACCCGAATTCAAGCTAGCTGAACTCGGGCTTGACTCAACTTGTGTTCACAGGTAAGCCTTACTTGTTTAGGCTTGTTAAAGCTCGCTAAGAACTCATATTGGTAATCGTGTTACATTACAAAAACTACCTTTTCAGTAATTGGCCGGCCACCTTCTAACTTATATTAGACTGTTAGGTTTGGACAAGAAGACTGTAGAGTCGGGTTCAACGTGAGTTTTCTTTTAGAACCCTGGTTTAAGGTAGCTCTTCTCTCCTAATGGAAGTAGTTTCTTCTTTTAACAAAATATTTGTATATTCAGCTTGAGCTCGGGATCGTGGGCTTGAGCTGGACAGTCTCTAACTAAGCTCAAGCCAACCTAGCTGGGCTCCAACCTAGGAGCGGAACTAGTATTTTTTTTATGGGACGCTTTTAATATTTATGTAACAAATTTTTAATTAGCGTTGAGGCAATGACTCAGGTCTTGCGGGGCTGACCTATATAATTAAATCCAAATCTACTCAGATCCAATCATTAATAACAACAAGATTTTAAAGCAGTAGGTCTCACAAGTGGTGAAGGGTGTCATCTAATGTTATCGGAATCGAACGATTCGAATCAAATCAGTGGCGAACAAATTCGATTTGAACCATTTTTAAAAATATTTTAATGTTTTTTGTATCTTTAAAAATCAATATGTTTAATTCGGTTAAGTGGGCGAACCCAGCCAGACTTTCTATGAGAATGGTGCCATGAAAAGCAAAGGATACATCTACACTTGAGGACATTGATGCCATGAAAGCAAAGGACACATCTAGAGGATGAGGAGATCTAAACCCTCGCACGTGCACCGCTGCCTTTTATCACGTGAAGTGGGGGCACCCATGCACTCGGTGAGGGAAGGTGTCACGTGATACTCTTTTGTCGTGCCACGTGGCGGATACCCTTTCCTTCGGCTCTGGACGGTTCGCCTGACCACAGATTGTTGGAACTTCAACAACTGAAATAAATCTGCAACAATTTGGTATGTATGCATGAAAAGCTGACATCATATTTCAATATGATTTCGATCGCTTTGCATATATTGCCTGTTTCGTTACAAATGAGATCTGCAGTGACCTGAGATCTTTTAAGATTTTAAATCCACAAATTTAAGATAAAAAATTATCGAACACACCATTTAATGCAGTCTCGGATTTCGTATTTGGATCTGTATTAGTCCGGAGGAGAGTCGGGACCCGGGGCGGAGGGAAGGGGGGGGTGCCTAGGCCATGGCCCCACCTTAACAAATGAAAAAAATATATATATAGTGTAAAATTTGAAAAAAAAATTTGCCTTTATGTATTTTTTAAATGTAAGTTCAGTTTGGCCCTACTCAAATTTAACCCACAAAACACAGTCCTTATTTGGCCGGCCCTTGCAACGAATCCTAGCTCCACCCCTGGTCGGGACCATATCTGGTTCTCATTCTTAAAACCGAATATCTCATCACGAATTCGACTCTGATGCATATATATATATAAGTGAGTGTTTTGCTCATTGTTGTGTTTACATTTACAAATTTAGTCACAAAACTAGTTCTTCTCATATCACATGAGTTTGTTCCATGTATAAATTTAAACCCTAAGTTGACCATATATTTAGATGAATTGCTTATTGGTTTCATTTAGGTTAGTGATGTCAATGGTTGAGATATAATATCATATTTCATTCAAATCTAAATTAATCAACTTGTATTAGGCAAGAAGAGGAGAGTTTCCTATCACATCTAAGATCTTATGATGTTAAACTCTAATGTTTCAAACCTTTGATTTCTAATAGAATTTCAATTATGTAATCTAAAAAATGCATGTATTATACGACAAATTTTTAGATTTCCAGGGACTGCATCTCTCTCATAATCAAGGCGAATCGCCAGGACCATGGTAAGTCCAAGTGATGGTTGCAAAGTGGCTTTATTGTGGACCAATGGCCAAAAATGCACGACAAAGGCCTTTGCATTCTGCTGGTGGCTTACTGTAAGGGGGCCGTCCGGTCAACTACTTTAATGTGCTCTTTTTCTCTCCGCTTTTGATAATAGAGCTGAATGAATCCTGCGTTGACCTCCCTTGTGGATTCTGTTCAAATGAATTTTTTATAACAAGAAATGGCTAGATTTGCTAAAAGATATTTAGAAGCATAGTTACAAATAATGTCTCGAAGTTTTAAACGGTAATGTCTTTTTCAGATAAGCTTAAAAAAAAGAAAAAATAAATAAATTTTAAAAAAATTTAACAAACTAAAAGTGGAGAAAAAATAAAGTCAGTGAAAAATTAATAACACAAGATACTTAGATTTTCAACACATAAAAAATAGAAAATGACAAAAAACTGTTTGACATTAAAAAAATGAAAAAACATGAAAAAATGCATTAAAAACTATTTTTTGTTTTTAATGTTTTTTTTTTACATGTGCTTTTTAGTTTTAAACGGCTAGTTAATTTACCGCGAAAAAAAAAAGCACTTTCTAGGACTGGAAACTTTTTCATTGTCTCATATATACTAAAGATAACTTGTTTTTGGGTTTTGGGTTCATATTTGTATAGCAACTCTGTTTTTTCTTTTTATTTTAACAAAAAAGTGGGAGGCCTAACCTCCAGGAAGGTTTGATTCACAAGTTTGTGGATTTCATGTCAAATCCTTCATTTATAAATGTAAAACATAATATAACGATATTAAATATCCTATGGTTTTGAAATTCACAAATTTGCGGGAATTTGTTTTAACATCAAACCTGAAATACAAAGATATTTGACAAAGTAAAGCTCAGCCTTTGCAAATTTACAAGTTAGTGAATGGGTTTGGCAAGTAAAGAGATTTACAGAAGGGCCCCTGCTCATACCCGCTTCCGCGGGTCCGCAGAAGGACGATTCCGTCCTCCGTTTAAGGGTGAAACCGTCAAAATAATGTCCTGTCCAGAACGGAACCGGGGAACGCCGGTGCATTCCGTAAACTGAACACTCTACCGCCGCTCCCTAATCTCCACTCCCGCTACGAGGTAAAATGACAACGGCATCACGAACTATATCCTGTATTTACATTTGATACCCCGGCGGATCGTGCGACCTGGCTGCTGAATAAATCCGATACGGATCTACCCATTTATCAGAAAATATACAATAAGAAAGGAAATCGGATATGGTAAAAACACGCCGGAGAATCGTAAATCCAACAAGAACTGGATCCGGTCCCACATCTACGACCTCCAACCAGGGAATGAGGGTATGATTACCGGACCCGATCCAAAACTGGACCCGTTTCTTGTCCCCAATCTCCACGATGGGGGGGGGGATAGCGCGAGCGTAAATTTGGAGGGAGAGGAGGGCATTTCTTAGACGCCGAGCGCTCACGTGACGCGCCAAGAGGCACGTGCGGCTGCCGCCACGTCCACCCGGTGCCCGAGCTGGACGCGTGTTGGACACGTGTCGGTGTCTCGCCCCGCTGGGACGTGCTCGGAGTGCGCGCCAAGGGCATTCAATGGGAAGTCTCGCTCAACGCCGGGCCCTCGTGGTGCGGGTCCCGCCCCAGCGGCCCGAGAGGATAACGATAGGGAGACTTTTCTCGCCGGCGATGGTAACCCCGACGACCACACTGTAAATAAAGCCTTGCCTGAGAGACGGCTAATAAAGGGCTTTTTGTTGAACTTTAGCTTCGGTTTACAGGTGGGGCGCAACCATTTGAACGCCTTATTTTTAGGGTTCGATGTCTAATCATGTTTGCGTCGGTCAGGACAAGGAGAGAGGGAAGAGCATAAATTAATGGAGAAAAGGAGGGGAAATGGTGAAATTAGCCTACGAGGGAGTGCTGCTTCGAGCGAGGAGGGAGTGTGCCATCTGGAAGGGTCTCTCTCTTTTTTTCTCTCTGGATTGCTTCTAGGGCACGATAATTTCGCTTCCGCAGGCGCTCTGACTCCCTAGGGTTTTGGTTCTCTCTCTCTGTCTCTCTCGCGCTGGTTCGCTTGCTCGCCGCTTTGATAGGTGGCGGCGGTGGCGGAGATTCTGTTGCGAGCGAGGCGCTTGGTGGTAACGGAGCCTGGATGCGGAATGCGAGGGACTTAAGCGTTGGGGCTGTCGCGATCTTCGGGTTTATGAGGTTAGTTCCTTCATTTTGCTGAGGGACAAGGAAAGGGAGTACTCGCGAGTTGTGGGATCGGGGTGAGGATCGGGCGGTGCGGATGGTGACGGCTCATCTGCGAGGTATGGCTTGTGGTTAGTGCCTCCCGGAAACGACTTGTGGTTAATTCCTCGCTGCAGTTTGTTGGAAGTGTTTTTGCTGCATGAAGCTCTGTTGCTTACTGCTTAGAATTTCGAATCCGTGCTTTTCTGTCTGTTGTGGAAAAGAAAACGGACACACGCATGCTTGCACACGCATACACACGCATAAACGGGTTTCTTCCTTTTCCTTTTTCTTTGCTTTTTCTTCTTTGTAATGGAACAACCAAGTCCTAATCTCGCTTTTTCTAGCAAAATTTTGCGTTCTTCTTTTCTTGCGATCTCTCCTTTCGAAGCTCTGCCAAATTTTACTCTCTTTATGAATGTGACGTCTTTTCAGTTTTCCCAATGGCCGCTGTGCGGCCGTCCGGGACTCCTCCTGACCGAAAGGGGGGTTGCGGAAGTTGGTGAACTTGTGCATGCGCGCAAGCAAGCTGTGTTTTTGCGTGCGTGTGTGATGGTGGTCGTGCAGCGGCTGCTCTGGCCCCCTGGGAGAGGTTGGCCGAAGTGGGATTTATTTCCGTCGTGCTTTGTCATTTGGAAGGCCAGTTTCGGCCGAATCGGGGTTCACTTCTATTTATTAAGGCTCTGATGTCCACCTGTATGTGCTCGTCTGTGGAGCTCCCGCAGACGTGGTGAATAGTCTCGCGGTCGCTGTTCTCTCTCTCTCATTCCTTCTTCGTCCTTTCGTTCGTCTCTGTGCATTCTACAGTGTAAAATTGTAGCAGCAGTGTCTTCAAAATGCTTCCATCTGGTACTTTCTGGAAAACACTTATCCGACTGTAACTTGCTGGAGTCGAGATATTATCATATTAGACCTCCACGAAGACCTTTTTTTGGTTTTTATATGCTCCATATGTCGATGGTTCAGTATATTTTCTCAGGAGACCCAATTATTTGAAAAGTACTTCGAGATATTTCTTGAAAGTTGATATGTGAGACCAGCACCCATTATTATCGTCTTGTTTCTTTGGCGCTTCTGAAGAGCGTTTTTCTCTTAAACCGGCGATCTTCTTTTGAAGACATCGTTTTTGTCTACACGGAAACGCTGCTGTTGGGGGGAGTCCTCATTTCCCAATTCTTGGGTCCTTATCTCCAGTTTGATAGATTGTCTTTTCCAAAGTGGAAATTTTTTTGTTCTTCTTCGTGACATTGATTGTCGATACTCGAGAAGGTGGTGGGTGGTGCTTTCGCTGCAGAATATACCTTTTCTATATCGCGTACCGAATTTCTCTAATTTACCTTCCCTTGTCGGAAGTCGAGAGTCATGCCTTGTGGTTCTTTTAATTTTTCCTGGGAATTGCTTCATTTTCTGGGTTTTGAGTGTACTTCCACTGTTTTTTACCACCAAACTGGTCCAAGCAAGGAAAGTAAAAGAGAGCCGAAGAACGGGCATGGGTTAATTTGTTCTCGTTTTTGCTTTCTCGATTCAAGAAATCAGGATGGTTCCCCTTTCAGTGTGTTATTCTTTTTCTTTTTCCGGTTGTGCATGTGCATGCTCATGTGTCATTCTGCCCTCTCTCTCTCTCTGTGGACTTCTGTTGTGTTGTGCTTTCTCCTTGTATCTCGTAAAGTCGTAGCCGTACTCTTTTTTGTTAAGCATCTTCCTTTTTATCTTTTCTTTTTTTGGTGCTTCTTTCTAGTTTCTTCTTTTCTCCAGCAGTGGTATATTGCTCCCGCTTCTCTCTCTCTCTCTCTCACTCACTCTGCTCGATTTCTTTTTCATTCTCGTGCCCTTGAGACCAAGAACTAACGGCATCAAACTCACAGCGAAACCGAGTGAATTGCCGATTTGAAGCGCCCTCAACTAGCTAAGGTAGCCGCTGCAAGCGTCCTCTGCCTTCACTCCGTCCGAAAGCTGAAAAGGCATGAGCTCCGATACGGACTCCCGTGGAATGTTGTCGGTAGATGCAGGACTGCAGAGGTCGGTAGGCTCCCTGTCCCTGGCGAGGCAACCCTCCATATACTCCCTGACCCTGGACGAATTTCAAAACCAAATTGGTGAACCTGGCAAGAACTTCGGCTCCATGAACATGGACGAGTTCATCTCCAACATCTGGACAGCCGAAGAGAGCCACGCCATGTCGACTGCACCGGCGGCAACATCTGCCGGTGAGGGAACCCTGCCCAGGCAGGCCAGCTTGCCAAGGCAGGGTTCGTTTACCTTGCCTGGGCCGCTTGGTAGAAAGACCGTAGATGAGGTCTGGTCTGAAATTCATAGGGATCAGCAGCAGCAGCAACAACAACAAGATCCGCTGCAGCACGGCCACAATAATGGCGGTGGTTCTGCTAATCCTGTTCATACCCGTCAGCCCACCTTCGGCGAGATGACTCTTGAAGATTTCCTTATCAAAGCCGGCGTAGTCAGAGACGACAACACCGGATCCATGTTCAGGAATGAAGGAAATGCAGGGGGAGAGCCAGACTTCGGACAGGTCCTTGGGTTGGGTTATGGTGATCGAGTAGCGGCAAATGGCGAACTGGGGAGTAATAGGATAGCTGGTGGGGGAGTTCCCGGCTTTCCAATGGCAATGGGGCAGCAGATGATGCAGCACCAACTGGGTGTAAGTGATGTTGGGATTAAGAGGATGGGCAATGGTTGCTTGGGTGGGAGGGCTGGAAATGGAGGCATTACGATGGGGGGATACGCCAACGGCGGATTCGGCGGCGTGGGGGCCGGGTCACCTGCGAGCCCCCTTTCATCGGAGGGGTTGTGTACGAGTCAGATAGATTGCGGAATGTCGCCGGTGCCGTATGGTGTGGATGTGGGGATGAGGGGGAGAAAGAGAACACTGGATGGTCCGGTGGAGAAGGTTGTGGAGAGGAGGCAGCGGAGGATGATCAAGAATAGGGAGTCCGCTGCTAGGTCCAGAGCAAGAAAACAGGTCTGTGTCTGTGATTCTCTAATTTTATTGCTTGAGATATTACAAGGGAATTTTTCTTTGTTGTCTTTCATCTCTGGTGCCACTGGAGCATCCGTATTCCAGTAGTAGTAGTACCAGTAGACATAAAGTAAAACCACCGCTTGCATGCCAACCGTCTTAACCTTTACCAAACACCCCCCTCCATACCCGATCTAATGTACTTGAACTATCTCTTCTTAAAGGGAGTTTTTCAGGTTTTATGTCGAACTTACGTAGCAAACATTCCACATGAAAGTGGTCCTGCCTTTGAGAGTGCGTGGGTTGCAAGTGAGGATTTGGTCGTGGTGCTTAGAGCAACATAGTTAAATCCCCAATATGAAACCATTTGTGTTCGTCCCTATTTGGTCTAAGCAAAGCTGGACTTTGTGCCAATCGTTTGTCTATCGAGTCCCTGGGCGGACTTTTTTACCATTTCTTTCCCACAGTCTTGAGATTGTTCTAAGAGTATCGCCTTTTTGTACTTCGTTTGCCCAAATAAAGCTGGCCAGATGTTTCTTGGAAGGGAAACTGTTCATTAGTCTGGTGGAGCCTTAAAATGTTTGGCTTCTGAAGACGCCGAAGGATTCATGTGCGATTAGTTTTTATGGCGTACGATGTACGAGTTGGGGCATTTGTCTTGTCAATCAGAACTATCAATGGGGAGGAATTGGATAGCTTCTACCTGAGTTCGACTTACACTAGGAATGCCCTGACTCCTTGGCCCACCATATCTTGCCATTTGTTGTTTGTAAGTACAACGGGCACATTTTGTACCATTGACCAAAGTAGGGTTTCCCAGGCCAGCCATGAAACTAACTTTCCTACATGTTGGTGCACCAGGCTTACACTGTTGAGCTTGAAGCTGAACTTAACCATCTGAAGGAGGAGAATATGAGGCTTAGAAAGCTGCAGGTCTCTCTCTCTCTCTCTCTCTCTCTCTCTGTGGTATACTTGTCAGAAGTCGAGTACAGTAGAAGCTCACTGTGCTGTCTCCACTTGCCATTGTGACAGGAAGAAGAAAAGGAAAGAAGGAAGAAGAAGGTAACCACGCGATGCTTCATTCTCCTTAGAGAATACTGTCTTTTTAGCTTTTAAAAGTTCCCCTTTTCTTCAAGTACTTGTCAAAATTAAGTGTTTTATAACGCTATCCAGTAGTCGCCTGGAGCTAATTTCTTGGATAAGAACGTTTGGAAATGCCTTGGTTTACTTCCTTGCTCTGCCAAAATAATTAAACAAGAGAAGCCTGGGTAGGAGTTCAGTGGGCGTGTGGTCCTCCGAGCTTCCTACAACCCTTTAGATTGTTATAGTATATAAAGAAAATCGGTTCCTTGTTTTTCCGTCGTTGCTCCCTACGTGATACTGATATTTGGTTAATTCTGCCGTCTTCTCTGAAACAGCTATTGGAGTCTCCGGCGCCTGCAGTACCACAGAAGAAGAAACTCAGAAGAACGCATAGTGGACCATGGTGACCATGCGAAGGTTAAATAAAATGGTCTTCCTCTTATCTGAGGACAGGTAATTTAGCAGCGGAGGCGTCTTTGAAGTTTTTTGTACATATACGTATGAAGAGCTGCCTTTTGTACAGGGAGCAAGCTCTTAGGCCTTAGTATGGGGCGTCCTTCCAGTCTTGATACAGGAAAAGTAGAAAGTATAATTGAGGCAATAAATGCGACATCTCTCTCTCCCTCTCTTGCTAAACAGCGGGTGATAGCTGGAACACTGCTAGGCCAGGAAGTGGCGATTCGATTCTGTCAACTCCGCGCCAAGCAAGTGTTCCTCTTGGGGTGAGGGAGATTTACTCTCGGAGGTTCAGTTCTCGGTTTCTCTCTCTCTCCTCCTTTCTCTCTCTCCTCACACGCACACACGGAGAGGATGCACCAATGGTGTAGTATTCCCTCGCTCACTGAGGTGATCGATGGCCAGCATGCTAATGACGATACCATCGAATGAGTTTATGGAGGGAGTTGGGTCTTGATCCAAGTTGGCGTTCAATCGGCCTTGCATATCCCTCGGCTTCCGTCAGTTGCGCGATCTTCATTTCCTTTCCGAATAAATACTAGAAAAGCCAGGGTTTGCATGGGCTACCACGGAAGCGTTCTTCAAGGCGTCCACATCTTGTCCCGTTCGCGACCTTGGTTGCCGCTCTTTGCCCTTTTGTTGTCTGGCGTTCCTCCCTGTGCCCATCTGATTGTCGCCATCGACGCGTGAAACCGGGCCTGCATCACCGTACATCTTGTCCCGTTGCAACCTTGGTTGCCGCTCTTTGCCCTTTTGTTGTCGTTGTCTTGGCGTTCCTCCCTGTGCCCACCTTATTGTTCGCCATCGATGCGTGAAACCGGGCCTGCATCACCGTCACGCCGTAAGTTGGCCCTCCTGCCTTTCCTTTGGAACTGCCTCAATTGGAACAAGCAGAGTAGCTGTATCATTTTCCCATTGATTTGATTCAAATTGAATGATTCAGGCGGGCATAATCTGTTTTTATGAGCGGCGCGGTAGACACTTCCCTCTGATCCTACTCGGCATTTGCATTGAAGAACCAGTTCCCTTACTGAACCTAATCGGCATTTGCATTGAAAAACCAAAACGATGAAAGATGTCAGAAACGAGTAATGCTACCCATTAATATAACTACCGATAGTAAAGTTACAACCCCAAAGCCTTGTATACGAAGCAGATGTACATGCAAGAAATCTTCTAAAAGGCTGGCCTCCGGTTTATCTACCCCAGACGGGGTCAGCTTAGGGTTTCAATGCACTTGAACAGGAATAGTCTCATTATACATTCTTAGAACCACAAACGTTGATACGTCTTCCACTCAAAATTAGCTAATAGCTATCTTCATCCGTTTCAGGACGCCGCAAGTAATAGCGGAGGCAGTTAATCAACACCTGCAGGGTTGCAAACTTTTAATCATCATTAACATAAACGTCTAACCGTCCAAGTTTTATCTTCTATCCAAGGGGTCATTCAGGATGATGCTTTACAAATGTAAAGAGGAAGTTCATATAAGGAACCTGCGATAAAGAACTGTTCAGTGCCGAACCCCTGTAACTGACATGGAACTTGTCCTTAGCTACCAGACCCTGGAAGAGCAGGAAAATTTTTGTTATAAGATTATGATAGTTTCATTTCATTTATAGTGCATATTGAAAAAAAACTCACTTCGGTATCAATCTCTGCTGACTCCACGCTGACGTTGATGTCAGATAGTATCTTAATTATCTCCATCAATAGACCAGGCCGGTCAGCCGTTTCTATAGAAAGCATACTGAACACCAGCGATAAATAGGGATCATGAGAAAGCAGTATTCACCATGTCTGTCTTCTCAACTACTGAAGTATAATTTTATGCCTCCTTAATTTGCATAAACGCAAATAGAGGATATTCAAGTGACATCTTGTTCAACTACAGAGCCAGGAATTACGAACCTTCTTTTTGGCCCGTCATCCTTAATATTAATATGTGTTGCCACGTCAACGTCAATCTATAAAAGAAGTAAATTTTTAAGTTAAAACTCAGAAGGCACCACAAGAAGCGACAAGTACATGCGTAGATGTTCAAGCTTCCTTTTCCATGCAATTCTTCCAAAAGGTAACGTCCAAAGGACCAATTGATATGGCACAAGTCACATCAGACCGTCGCACGAATGAGATATGGCATGAATATGCTTAGTCTGTCGCCAAAATTGTCAAATATAAGGTGTGCATACATGTCGATATTTGCATTTCTCCAAAACAAAACAGCGAGAAATAACCCATAAAAATGGAAGCTCTTGACGAAATTCTAAAACATTACACATAAAACATAACGTAACCAAAAAAGAATTTACATAATGCGACTAATGACATATAACAGCAAAAGAGGATAAGTGTTAAGCAAATAACGATAAGTGATCAAATACATTAAAAGCAGGATAAATTATCTCATTAATTGTGTTCAACAGTGGGAAGTCAAAAAAGGATCATGTGAATTTTCAATTTTTAGATGAAAAGGCATAATATAACCAAACCTAAAACAGGGAAAAAACTGGAATACACAAGAATCAACATAAAAAAGTCAAGGATTTAGGGTTCTCAATTAGAATAATGTTCATACTTAGGTGAATAATTAAGAACTTTTGGAAGTTGATTGTTCATGTTAGGTAAAATATGAGGGCAACAGGATAGTTGTCCAACCGTTGACCTCAGATTTCATCATTAATGTACCATCCTTACTGACAAAGTTGAACAGCTCAAGCCCACATTTACATAGGTTTCTTTGCCAATAAATACATCACAGCCCGAACAACAGTTCAAAGGTTAAATCTATAAAAGCACTTTCAAAAGCAAAGAAAAACTGGCAGGAGAAAACATAAAAGGCACGCCCCGCATCCTCCAGATGCTTTTGTAGAGGAACATAAAGTTCCATAGCTAAGCAAATCATCGAGGGAGAATCCAGCACTCATTATCCAATATTGCAATTAACAATATGTCAAGATAACTTAAAAGGCTAGGCAGCATCTAACATGAATTCTCAGAGGACTTTCACTCATTTAGATTTCCCAAGTTCTTTGGAGAAAATAACAAATTTTAAAGCAATAAATTGAAAAATCAAATGAAAATTTCATGCTTTGACATGCAGAAGTACCATGACACTAAATTAGCTACAATGATTTGTCATATACATCATAAAATATTTGGAAATATTACTTCATGTTTGTTTCATTTGCCTTTCAACAGTTCATGAAATCATCATCTTTTGCTCTCATAAATACTGGAAGCCTCTAGTCAATTCTAATTCCTTGAACTAAAATACACAGAAATACACTATATCTATTACTAACGACTTGCAGTTATCAGGGCATCATGGAAAAGAACAAGTTAAGGTTTTCTGAATGATGTAACCTTCTTTTCAGGTGCTTTTATTCCAAAAGCCTCACCCAATGCCAGCCGTTCACTGGATTCCTATGGAAATACGAAAATAGCTTAAAGGTAGTGAACTAACGATGCACAGAAAAATTAACCAACCAAACTGAAAGAAACATACTGGATGATACTTCAGAAGATTGTTAAGTATAGTAAGACGAATTCTCTCTAACAAGTCAGGATCCTCAACTTTGCGACCAGTGTGCCTGGCATTTGAGTCAGATGCAAAATTACATCTCCATGCAGGTTATAACGAGGGATTTCCCCAAATTAAAGGATCAACTCAAAAAATAGTGATAGAGAAAACCATTAAATAATGACAGCGAGAAAAGTTGAGATGCAAGCAAAAGCAGATATCTCATAATCAAGAAAGAAAAAAGATAATTAGACAAGGGAAATAAAAGCACTGTGCAAGGCATGCAGAAGGAAGCATACCTAGATCATGGGGACAAATTTCAGGTATCACACCCAAAGGAATTATGTTAGCCAGTACTACATAACAGAAATGAAATGAAATGAAATATAGGTACTCAACCATGATCCCATCCCAATCTGAGAAAGATTTTGCTGTCCAATCATTGGCTTAGGACTTTTGGTGCTTGCCACAAATTTATCGTCTCAAAAGTTACATAAAGGACCAACCGACAGCATTAATATAAAGAGAATGCTATCTAGCGAACAAAAATAAGCACATTAATGTTACATTTGTGCATGCCACAAAATGAAATGATGTATAACAAATTAATGGTGTTGACACTTACAAATGCATTATAAATAATTTTGTTTGAATTACTGATGCCCCAGTTGAAACAGTTCCCTTAACCACATCCAGGCCCAAATCCTTGAGAGCTTTCATCTGTGAGTATTAAAATAAGATAACAAAAGGCCGTACATGAATAGTGATTAATACAAATAGAGAAGTTAGTCAATAGCAGTTGCTCCTGTGAAAACCCAGAGTAAAAACTATAAACAGAAACCAGAGAGTGAATAATTTTTTCCTGACATGTCTAATTCTAATGATGCAAACTACACATTTCCCATCTCAACAGGAAAGAAAAAATGAGGCTGACATAGGATACTGATCATAAAATAATTATTTAAGGTGTTTGATCAGCATCTCCAATGAACCGACATTTTGTGAACAATGATTAAATGCTCAACGGCAAGCAGTTTCCCTAGAAATAAACCCAATACCAGTACCTGATTAACATATTTAGAAATGTATCAGACAAACACAGGATATCCAACCAGTACTAGTTCTGCTTTGAACATATCAAACTGAAATTTGCGTTACGCTGTCCTCCTCCAACATATGATTGCTGGTGGATCATTCTTGATCTCTTTGCTGAGATTCTCAAAAGTTGTCAACATCCAGCAAAGAATAAATAAAAGAAAGCGTTCTTTTTCATAGGTTCATGATTTCATTCTTACCCTATGCAGAGTCGACATATCATTTTTATCTCATAGCTATTGACAAGCCCATTCTCAGTCTTTATTTAAGCAATCCAAAATAATTATTTAAAATTGTCTTTCTCTAATAAAATGACACATGTGCCCTTGCAAGGAGAAAAATAACAATGTGTATAGGCTTTTGAATAACGCAATCCCAGAACCTTTGTAAGCTACAAACCATTGTCCAAACAACAAAAGGATGGATTTTTAAAGGTGAATACAAGAGATGGATTAGTCGATCATAATAAGGCAGAGAAGAATTAGCTATATGTCAGGAAAGAATTTAAAGGGGAAACCTAAAGATCAAGCACAAACAACTGTTCTAGGAACCAGGCTATAACATGTTGTAACTTGTTTCAGAGTCTCAGTCTATGCGGACTTCATATTTTTTATATAGCAAGCATGAATATATAGCATAATAGTAATATACCATTGAACACAGTTATATTATCCATTCAAGTTAAAGTTAACTGTAGAAGCAATAGTTGGCATCTCACCGTGTCAAGTAGATTTCCGAGACGGTCCCCAAAGCTAACCTCTACAATTGTTGCACTTGTATCTGAATCTTGATCTATTAAAACTACAGGTGTTGGTACAGAATCTGTATCTTGATCAATTCTCTGTTATAGCAATAAAAGATAAGTTAAATCTATGTCATGTGGGGAATGATATAAAAAATATAAGCAACTACATTTGTCCATGATTGATCCTAGAGGCAAGGTGAACGAGAAATGTGTTTTCATATGCCTGAAATATGCCTCTCAACCCAGGTTGTGGTTTCCAATGTGCTTAAAAAATAATAATAACAATCTTTATTTCTGTGTGAACCAACAAATAGTGCTACACACAAATGTACCATACTTTTATATGTTAGTGATTGAGAATAATATACAATGTTTTATGCCTGTCCATGTGTTGTTCACTTTACCTTTTTATTCTCTTCTTCATAATACTGGATGGAAGCCTAAAAGGAAAGGCCACCAAAGGAAAATCTTGCCTTAGCAGAAAAAGAAACTAAGGAAATAAGCAAGAATTTTTCTTATACACAGGCAAACAACACACTTGCAGTGGACATCAAAGGGCTTGGGAAGTTATATCCCTACCTTCCTTTATTAATATGCATGCTTAGAACCCAGTCATTCTACTGAAAAGATAAGTGGTGAATAACCCAAAACTCCAAAGACTTTACTTGGTGACACTGCTTGCTAGCCCAATTTAAGTTTACTTTAAATTTCTGAGTAAAAAAATTTTTTTTGGGTCGATTCAACCTGACACCTTGAAAGTAATGCAATCACAAAGTGCTTAAGAATAGGCATAGGAGGAGAATATTGAGAAAAAAAACATGCATATTTTTAATATATATCCAATAAGACTGAAACCTCCAGGATCAAGGACATGCTTTGATAGCAGAGACATAGATCGGTTACTAACCACAGATGGTGAGCTTGTAGACCCAGAGGAAGTTTGTGATACATTCCTACAGAGAATCAGCAAGCAAATCAGAGAATTACAACTAAGGCTAGCTAGATGACACCAATATATTTAAGCATACGAAATTATGGTTTGAGAGAAAACTAGAAAGAGATGGATACTTTTTGCTCCTTACATCGCATATGGATAGAACTAGATGTAGATAAATATAATAGAACAAAAAATACGAATTGAATGACTAAGTTAAAGCAACAGAAAATTGAATGAAACTTCAATGCCCCAAAACCCGCCCACTACAATTTCCATTCCACTATGCTCACACAAAAGAACAACAACATTCCGGGGTCATATGCTTGGAAACTTGAAACATCAAAACAAAAATTATTTTGTCTAGTTTACATTTATGCAAAGCCATCAGTTGGTTAAACAGGTAAAAGCCCTCAGTGTTGATTCCCTTGATGCGTTATGCTTTGGCTTGTATTTTCCTCAGAGTGCAGCATGGTCAGGCTATGGAATTTAAAATCTCATAAAACATATTCCTCTTTCTTTAACCAAACATATCCATGTTTCTCGTCAATATTGTTCCCAAGACTTAAGAAAGCCCTTCCAGATTTTTATCCAGGGTATGAGTTCTGCAGGTTTAAAGACAAGATCAACTCTGCGATCCACAAAATGTCCTTACATCACTGATACTGGATCTCCGATTCTCCATATAAATGACTTGTAAAAATAAGAAATTAAAATTCACTCTATGAAATTACATTGGTGCAAGCTAATTAACAAAATCCTACAGCGGTGAGGAACGGTTCAAATTTCAAGCGGCTGGAGTCAAACTAGAGAAAACTATGTAAACATAACTGCAAACTCCATTGACCAGTAAACTGATGTGCGCCACTCTTTAAAAAAAAAAATTGCAGATAGACCTTTATTGACTGTATAGTATACTCAAGTGCAAACAAATTTATATAACTGGATGCATGTGTGCCAAGGGGACGAAATTACATCTAACATTCCTACTTTCCTAGTAAAGTGGTCTACGAAGGCCACAAAAATTTCGACTACGGTAAATGAAACGACAAAACCATGCCTTTTAACAAGCGATATCCTAAAACAGAAAATTCAGACGGCTGAACTTTTCTCCAACGCAAGTAGCGCTCCAAATTCCCGCCGACGACTGTCACCGTCCGGTTTTACAAACACGATAATCAAACGAGCACCAGCATACATCCCTAACATATCCATTACTTCAACGGAAAAGAACCAGCCGAAGCATCCCGCAGAATGGATCGAATTCACAAACAAACGAGCACCTCGATCGAAAAGCTTCTCGGCGCGATCATTACGAGGAAGACCGCGGAAATCTAAAAAATCGGCGTCGAAGCAAAAGGACGCAGGATTCGTACCATCTGAGGGACCGACCGACGCGAACGCTGTCCAACTTGGGCTCATGATCGAGGATTCTAGACCTTCCGAAGGACGGAGATAACGGGGATGGCGACGGAGGGAACGAAGCGACTGGCCTGAGGCGTCGGAGAGAGGCGTACGAGATCAAGGCATTCGACGCAGCCATTGCAGCTTTCCTCTTGCAAGACACTGAGGCGCACTTGCTCGAGACGGTCCCGCTTTAATTTATACAACCGGTGTGGCGCGAAATTACCTTTCCATCCACGAGATATTTTCGTTATGTCGGAAACGAAAAGTGCTTTGTCCATATTCCTTTCCGCTCCATGATTGGCATCAAATTGGAAGATACCACGTCGGAAAAGCATTGAAAAATAATTTTCTTATTTGCTAACGAAAATGACCGTCAACTTAGGCTTGTGCCTTCGGCCAGCTTGACAAGAAGCCGAGCTGGGCCCTATGACTGCAGCTTGGATTCGGTCAACACCAAAGACTTGAGTTCGTATTCGGTTCAATTCGATTAAACTTAAAAATATATGTTTTAATATAAAATTATAATTAATTGTAATAAAATATATATAAGTATTGTATAAATCAATAAAAATAATATACAAATATTTTATGGAGCCGAATTGAGCAACCGTGGATGCCTAATGACACACATAATAGGCAAAAACTATGAAGAAGCGGAAGCAAAAAAAAAATAACAAAACATATAGATCAATGAATAGTTGAATAAATCCGCTGCAACAAAAACCATATTTGGTAGACATAGATTAACAATCTTAATCATCGTCAATATATATGGATTCAGGCAATGTAACGTGTGCACATAGCAGCACATAGGCAAACAATCATGATCCTACTTGTCCCATTTTGTGGATTACAGCTGATAGAAAATTAACAACCAAAAATTAAGTTATAAGAACATTCTTGATCTTCTAGTTTGATTAACTTGGTGATCATAGAACCAATAGTCTGAAAAAATAAATGGGAAAGTGCTTTACTTTTCAATGTTATATTTTGTATTGGAATTAGGATTGGTGTTTTTTCTTTTCATTATTTATATCTTGGTGATTACTGTAAATGTGAAAAAATCTACGGAGCGTTTGGATGACAGTTCCGAAAATCTTGGTTTTGTAAAGACCAAGTTTTGTAAAAACCTGATTAAAAACCCAGTTTTGTAAGTTTAGTTAGATGTTTGGATGACAAGTGAAAAACTTGAGTTAAAGACAAAAATTAGTCTTACCTAAAAAAAAAGCCTGGAGGGAGGCAGGGGTTTCGGGCCCTTCATGAAAACCCGGTTTTGACAAAACTCAATTTTAATGTCATCCAAACATTATTGAAATGGTGTTTCGAGGCAAAACCTGGTTTTAGGTTGCCATCCAAACAGCACCTACATTTGTTGCACAACATTTTCCAAATTTTATTGTGTTTGTTTTCTCTTTCGTATTGCAATGTGAGAAGCCTTCAATTATGGTGCTGCACAGATTCATTACTTACAATAAGGCTTACAATCTAGTTGCTTCACTACATAAACATAAATAAAAAACAATGAAACATAAAAAGATGACAAATATTAGCAATTAATGTTCATAAGCAAACACACACAAAAAACAAAAACATAAAAAAATTAAGGAAAAAAGTCTACTATCGATGGAACATATGACCGTTGTCGTCACGTCATTAAGCCTGTCGCCACTCAATGAAACAAACTATGGCTTCTGAATTCTCAAGTGGAGAAGATCTTTAACAAGTTGAATTTCGGCTAATCAAACTCAAATTATTTAAGCTCAAGTGAGCTGATTAAAATATATATGGAAAACATATACTTAATAATATCGGTGTACTAATTCTCTTATGTGTTTCATTTAAAGGCTGCCTGTGATTCAACTTTGCCTATTGTCCTTTATTGGTGGAAAAAAAAAAGTGTTTTAAATTTGTAATGATTGGATGACTCTAGTTGAGCGACCTAAAGGACGAGTTTGAGCAAGTTGTGTCGAGTCAAGTTTCAGTATGACGAAGCAACATATTTTATTGTCGTTTAGATAATTTAAACAAATAGGTTCACGATTAACCATCCAAAATAGCGAGAAAAACAGAAAGAAGAAAAATATACAAGCTGCATTGTTTTTCTCTCAACAATTCATCTTATAAAGAAGGATAGTCAAGACACTGCTTAATGACTAAGACATTGCTTAGCGAGTCTAACTTACTCTTACTAGTAGTTTCTTCCCCTCCCACTCTTTCTCTTTCTTTTATATATATATAGTAACTCTTATCTTTTTAAAATCACCGTCTCATCCAAAATGATAGACAATTAAGAGAAAAAGAGAAGGAAAATGTTGTTGTTCATCATGTAATATTAGTTTAAATAAAAGAGCCATGAACATTTTTATCATCTAATATTAGTTTGTATTCTTTTTTTTTTGTTTTTTTTTTCTACCATCTATCTGTTTTAAATTGACTACCTTGATTACATGGTTGGGTGAGTCATTGTTCACTTATATATATATATAGTAATTTTGTGCCAAAATAACAATTTATTTTGCAAGCGAATGTAAGAAACTAAGACAGCCTTGAAATCCGAGATGTATTGATTCAGCATGAAGACATAGTTGTGCGCGGTACAATTCTTATTACTTTGTCAAAACTGAACCGTTTACTTGGGCGTGGAAAAATGGTTGTACGATTCGTTTGCAAAACACTTTGAAAACATGATTGGCCATCGTTGCGTGTTTTAAATCTTATTTCCTACCAAATGATTAATGTAATATACATCTCAAGGATTAATCCACGAAAACTTTGTAAAGAATGAAAATAAACTTGGTTTCACAAGTTGGTTCAATGCCAAAAACAGTGGAAATAACATGTCAATGTTCTTTTAACTCTTCATAAACTGGTAGATGAACCGGCGTGATGACTACTCAGAGAGAATAACGTGAATCGGCCGAATAACGCGTAATTATCTCGATAAGTACACGATATATGAAAAATGTCGTGGTGTTTTTTTGGCGCGACCATTTTAGCGGCACCGTCCGGTCCTCCCCTCTATATAAGGTAGGACCGACCTCCTGCGCCGGAGCAGCCGCCGAATATCCGGCGATCTCAGTTAGTCCGATGTTTTCTTGCCGCCCGATCTCCATGATCGTCACCGATTCGGGTGTGTCTCCTGCTTCCCGTGTGGTCCCTCGCCTTCCGACCTCTACTGTTTCTTCTTCCTCTCTTTTTAACTAGGGTTTCATGATCCCATCGGTTTGCCCTCGGCCCCAAATCCCAGAGCCTGCTTCTAGCTAGGATAGAGGTATTCGGTGCTCACAGGTGCGATCTCTTGGGGGGCCTAATTGTTCCATAGGCGCAACTCCTGCGTCCCGGCGAATTACCGGTTGTTTCGTCGTCAGTCGGGCTTTGGTGGTATCATCTTCAAAAATAGTTGAGTTTCTTGATTCCAGTGCTTGCGTAGTTGTCTATTATTTTCCGTTTTGGTATATTTGTGTTCATAGATACATTAAGGAAAATGTCGTGTCTCTTGAACCTTCACCTTCTCCTAGAAACCTTCCCGGCACAGGTTACTATACTTTAAATTCAAGGACTGTCTGTTCATTTCCTTCATCTTCGAAGTATATTTGGAGTTCACTACTGTCTTTCTATAATTTTCGTTGCGGCGATTTTTTAGCTGATAATGGAGGTTTATATTATTCGTTTTGGCGTCTTATCTATTTGTTTACCTGACTGATTGTTTTAATTTTGACCCTTGTAAAGCTTATGTACGAACTTCAGGAAGTTATTTTGTGTTGATTTGGTTTTTGCTTATTGCAGCTAAGCGAGTTCTTGAATTGATAGAATTTTCTTATGTAGATTTCATGAAAAGTAGTAGTGATGGGTCGTTTCCTCTGAGAAAATGGTTCTTGAGTATAATTTTATGTATGCTCATCCTTACAGGTAGTGCAGTTGAAATGCTGGTCCTGAGAATACGTAGTTGAGCATGATAGATTTTTTTTTAGCTAGGTTACCTTTATGCGGTTCAGGGGATATAGTGGGTGATGAAGTATGTGTTACTGATAAGTAGCAGCAATGGCATCTGGTGGTCGGTTTGATTCAGCTTCTGGTAGTCCAGAAGGCTCAACTCTCCTTAGTAGCTACTCCAATGGGCAGCGTAGTTCATTTGCTGCCGGGTCATTGGACAGGTCAAGCAGCTTTCGCGAGGGCAGCGACAGTCGCATAACGGGCTCTGGTTCCTCAATATCAAGAGGGGATGCATCCTCATATGTCGATTTACCATCAATTAGCCAGTGGATGAACCTTGACTCGATATCCATGGGTGACCAGAAGTTCACAAGGTTGGGGGAGTTGAAGAAAGCCTTAAATATTTCATCAATCATGTTAACGGAAGATGGTTCCTTCGGGACTGCTTTGCACTCGAAGCCTCTTTCTCCGCCAATGTTAGAAGACTTGAAGCGTTTGAAGTCTAGCATTATTGAGAGCTCGGCACGAGCAAAGTATTTACTTCTCCTTCCTTATTATGTGTTGCTAAGATGTTTAGTGTACATGAACCCTATACCTTCGAACAATGGAAAAAAAGAAAAGAAAAAAAAAAAGATGTCGCTTTTGTTTTGGTGAATTTATTGCCTGGATTTTCTCGTTTTAAGGATATTACTGTTGGGACAGAACTGTTTACATTTCTAATTTACCTTTTTTTGTTGACCAGGGACAGAGCAAAATATTTTGTTGAATCCATATCAAAGTTGGAAAAATACAGGCATGCTCTTTTGTCTCGGAAACGACCAAGGAATGAGGGACTTCCAACTGAAAGATCTAGTGGTTTGCTCTCTGCAGATCGTTCTGTTTCAGGAACAAATTCAATGAAGATGGGGCCACAGGCACACCAATTGATGGGCCCCATGGACCTTATATCACCCCGAGCTGATGATAGGACCAAGAATATGATACCAAACAGGCGAATTCGCACATCTCTGGTGGAAGTACGGGTTTGTGTTTTTCATTTTTTTGTTTTTAATGCTTATTGAGGAGTTATTTGATTTATTTAAAATTTCATTCATCCTTGTTGGTTCTGATAGTGCTTTCTGTCATAATGCTTCAATTTTTGTTCCATTACTTTCCAGTACTTGTGGACTTCTTGATGCCTGCTCATTTATTTCTTAAAATTTGCACCTTCTGCTTTATCATTTAGTAGTTGTGCTTATGATGTGAAGGGTTCTGATTGCAACATTCCACACAGCACCATTTGTCTATGTAATTCTCTTTTATTATATGCCTGATTTGTGTTCTTATTTACCATTTGATAGTTTGTCTTGTATTATCTTCTCATTACAATGTTCTCTCTCTCTCTTTCTCTTTCTCTTCCTCACACTCACTCACTCACTCACACACACACACACACACACACAGAGCAACTCGCCGACTAACATGTATGAAAACATGGGATTTTCTAGCTTCTTCTTTTATAGCAGGAGGGATCTTTTGGATTAAGTTTATGTTAATGTAAATTTTTTGCTTTTAACATAGCATATCAAGGTTTGAAGTCCAAAGCTTGACTTCAATGTAGATATAACTTCAGCCCCAGAAATGCCTTTGTGGATGCAGTATGATTATAATGATGCCGTTCATCCTTTCCCTCTGCAAGGTTGTCATAAACTTCACAGTACTTATAGATGGCATATCATCATCTCTATCGTTGCATGCTATATCACAGTTTATATTTCTTATTGTCCTTCTTTGGACCTGGGTTTTGGCAGTCTGAGGGACGCACAAGTACATTAACTCGGCCATCTGGACTTCCTGAAAAGGATAGAGAACTTTTGAGGACTACAAGTGGACTGTCAATTCAGTCTGACGAAAAAACTCGTGTTTTGGCACCTGGGGGTGATAGCTGGGACAAGAAGATGAAGAGGAAACGGTCTGTAGGTGTGGCAGTTAATAGGCCTTTAGATGGTGATCATGATCATAAGCGTGGTATGCAACAAAGAGCTGGCAATGAAAGTCGCTCCCGATCAGTTGACAGCCATGGTTTTAGGTAATATAAGTTGTACGGGGTATTAAGCATATGCAATACTGAATTCAACATAATTTATTAGCCGTTCACATTTGGCTTCATTACCATTTATTGTGCAATTTTTTCCTTTTGCAGCCATGATAGGATCATAGCTAGTTGGTAGTTATTGATAATTATTATGCATGGTCACCCCTCCATCTCTCATACATTGTTATGTTGACATGACAAGGAATTTGTTGAGCATGGCAATCTTTTAGCAGATGATAGACTTATTTTATGGTGTTAGAAATTCGGAAGTATGGGAAGCAAGCTATTAGTACTTGATCTGCTTAGCTCAGGTAGATACCTGAGCATAACCCTCAATTTGCTTCGCTGTTGGATTGAAAAGCTTATTGATTGAATATCATCCAAATAACTGAAGAGAAAACCATCATTGGCAGTGCTCTGATCGACCCTGTATCTCATTATTGTCTTGCTTTATACAAACACTTTATGGCTTGTTTCATCTTTGCATTGCTTAAGCCTAAGAGACAGTTCTCTTTAATCCAGTTTAAAGTGATGAGCAAGTGGTACTTATTTATTCTTTTGAAAGAAAAATTTGTTTATCATTCTTTGAAAATTCTGATATGTTTAATCTGTTGAACATTAGCATTCAAAATTTGTCAATGTACGCTGAAGTCTGTGATGTATTTATTAATTTTGTCTGAAAGTGGATTATCATTATTTGCTCAGTTGCTTATGCTTTTTCTTATTTTTTTTTAATCTAATGGTTAGGAGCTAAAGCTACTTAATTAATACTTTGTCGAAAATTTATACTAAGCTCATGGAAGACTGGAAGTGGTTTCGAAGTTGCTATTTATTCATCTAATGTTTTGTTCATTCTTTATCAAGAACAGCAAGTTTAAAGCCAGCTCGGTAGCAAATAAACATGTTGTCTGATCTGGCAAGGAAAAACAGTTACTAATTTGGGACAGTGTCATTAGCTGATAGATGATTAAATTAAAAATTCCTCCTTTTCATTTTTCCCTGTGGAGCAGCAAAACAAAAGGATTCTTGGAAGCAAGTTTCCTCGGTGCACATGAAAGCAGTCCAAAGAACACGACAGTAAATGCATACGTCTACTTTTGTTATTATATTAGAACATTATTAGAATGATGTGGCTAATCAGGGTTGATCGTCACTTGCACCATAGGCAAGCACTCACATAGAATTTTTTTCCTTTTCTAAGCAAAAGAGGAAAAGAAAAATCTTCTGTTATGTTTCATTCAATGCTCCAGCTTACAGAAATCCAAATTAGAAAATCTCGGCACAAAAAATAGAGTACAACTAATCATGAAACAGATAAGGAAACAAGTATCATGAAATTAAAAAGAAATTAAGGAGATGACAACAAAAGATATCTTCCTGGCCCTATTCTTTGGACAAGTATTTGACCCCTTACCTGGTTCCTTCTGGGATTTCTGACGGAATGGACTAATTCTCAAGTTTGCAGCCATTCTATAGAATTATCTGTCTCAGTGCTAGTTCTTCTCTGAAGTGTTGGAGACCAGGACTATCACCACTGAATGGCAGGGAAGGATCTTTGTGTTCCATCACTAAGCTGCTTATTCCTTTTTTAAGTTTCGTTGGTGGTTGGTCTGAAGGCCTCCTATTGAGTTCATGATCCTTTCTGACTGATCAGAGAGTTGAAAGAGTTTTTGGAAGCAATCATGCCATGAATATAATTCCTCTGGTAGTTGTATTTATTGTGATTATCATTCTCCGATATAAACTGGTTGGGGTTTCCTGTCCTTCGATGTTGATCTTTTGGTTGTAGTTTCCAGTATGGTTATCATCTATGTACCAGGATTTTGGAGCATATGTTGGCCTTTGAGCATGCGATGTTTGCAATCCTTTGAATTTTTTGGTTGCCCTTGTTTTCTAACCGTCAAATGATTCTAATGTTTTTAGTAAGCAGATTGTGTTTCTAAAACCTGCTTTTAGTTCCCTATACATGACATGACCTTGTTAATGGCATTTCTGTGTTCTTTCTTTGATATGAGCTATTTGTGCCTATTGCAGATCAGGTTCTGCCAATTCAATTGTTGGAGGTGCTGCTCAGTCTAGTGGATTAAATGTCCGCCCTATAGCAAGAACAGATGCAGACAGTGTTTCTCTTGATAGAAGGGATCGGCTTATTGGATCAGATAAAGAGAAGGCCACCATGAAAGGCATTGCCAAGTACGAAAATAATATTAACTTCATCCATTTCATATTGAGTATCTTGTGTAAATGATTTTTAGCCTTTGGCTTTATAGTCTATATACATATTTGTCTCTCTATGAGAATTTGTAGGCAAAATGTCCGTGAGGGAAATTTGTCAGGAAGTCCCACTCCAGTTGGAAAATTAAAGGCCTCCAGAGCACCACGTACTGGATCTAGTGTGATGTTTAATGCAACTGCTAACTTTGCACGAGCAGCTGGAGCTCTTGAGGGATGGGAGCAGCCTACAAGCTTGAACAAAACACAGGGAATAGGTGGAGCTAACAACAACCGCAAACGTCCTCTGTCTACTCGGGCATCTTCACCTAGGTCATCTTCTCCGCCCGTTGCTAAGTGGGTTGGTCAACGACCTCAAAAGATTTCACGTGTTGCTAGAAGAACAAATTTAGTTCCTCCTGTTCCAAACAGCGATGAATCTCAGCTAGACTCATTCACCAGCTCTGATACTGGGGCTAGATTGATTTCTGGAGAGGCTAATGGGTCTGGTCCTTTAAAGCGTATTTCGAGTGCTTCTCAACAGTTCAAACTCAAAGCTGAAAGTGTTCTATCTCCAGCTGGATTCTCAGAGAGTGAAGACTCTGGTGTTCTTGATAAGTCAAAAGAGAAGGGAAAGATTAGTGAAGCAGAAGATAGGGCTGTAAGTTCAGTTCAAAAGGCTGCTAGCTTTGTTGTGCCCTCGAAGAAGAAGTCTCTTATGAAGGAAGAAACTGGAGATGGAGTTAGGAGACAAGGACGGACTGGAAGAGGTTCTGCTTTGTCTAGGAGCTCGTTGCCTCATTCTAGAGAAAAAGTGGACATATCGACCATTCCAAAGCACAGAAAGCTTGTCACAGATAAGATCGAAAGGTGTTCCCTTTTTTCTATTAAATATTCAGCTAAATGAAATTGCAGTAATTCACTCTCTTGTTGTTGGCTTCTTGTGCTGACTGCATTTTGTTATGGTATGGTTTCAGTAAGTCTGGCCGCCCACCTACAAAAAAGTTCTCTGATCGAAAGGCATCTGGTCGGCCTGGACATGTAAATGCTTCCCTAGATCTTACTGGTAAATTGCAAGATTCTGTAATAAGGTTCTTGGCCATTATTGTTATACTTCTCACGTGTTAGCTCTTTTATTTTTATTTTATTTTTACTAAGTTTTGTCTGGCATAATATCTAGGTGAAGCAGATGATGATCGTGAAGAACTTGTGGCAGCTGTTAGTCTTGCTCAGGAAGCCAGCAGTATGCATGCCTTTTTGTTTGATTATTGATCTATGGGAATGCTTCCTCATTACTTATCTTGTTTCTTTTGGTGTGTCGTTACGTATGCAGATCATGCTTGTTCAGGCTCTTTTTGGCGTCAAATTGAACCAGTGTTTGCTTTTGTCACGCCAGATGATTTGACCTGCTTACAGGAGCAGGTAGTACCCCAATGTCTTTTATGTATATATGCATATATGTATGCATCTTTTATGTGTGTACCTGTATATCATATATGTATGTTTCTATAGTTGAGAGGGAAGAGGGGGCAGGTTGAGTATGCCTGCTAATCATTCATTAACTATGTCAGTTGTCACTGTCCTTATTGTCTAAGAGAAGGTTGCTATGTGACTGTCCCTCTGTCTCTCTTGCTCTTACCCTCTCACTTTTGGTGTGTATGAGTATTGTAGGACTAGGGATGATATATGCATGTTGTGTTGTGCTCTATCTTCTCTCTTTTAATTGGACCCCTAATTGTTTCTGTAGAAGTCTTATGTTGTAATGTTAATCCCACCCAGTGCTATTTAATTAAGTGTTCTTTTAAGTTCACTTTATAATAAAATCATAAATTAGCATGCATTTTGTAGCTGATTTAACAGAAGATGCCATGGTTTTCAGTTAAACATGAAAATTTGAGTGTTTTCTGAAAAATTGGTAATTCTAACATACTTGGAAGCAATGTTATCACTGCCGTATCGTATCGTGTATCGGTCGGGCCGACCTATACACCGTATCGTAACGTATCGTAAATGTATCGTAACGTATCGTAAAATTATTTTTTTAATTTGTAAAAAATATTAAAAAATTATAAAAAATGGAAAAAAAATCAGAAAAATTCTAAAAAAACAAGTAAAAATAAAAAAACTCAAGAAAAATGTATTTAAAGGAACATTCATCATTCATGTATATGAAGTATGAACCATGAAGTATGAATATGAACAACACATTCCAAAATAAGAAATCAAACATTCAAAAATCAAAATAACATACTAAGCAGCCGAAGAGTATTTGATTACATCACAATTCATAAGTTATTTCTTACCTTCTTGGTGTTAGAAACCAAAAAACCCTCTTTCTCCAAGCTTCCCACCGTCCCGAGGCTCCCCACAACGAGAAATAAAGCTTCTTTACCAGCAAATTTTGATGCAAATGGAGAAAATCTCTCCCTCCCACGTCTCTTGCAGCATTAAGAAACAAGAAAAGAGAGAGAGAGGAGCGTAGGTTTCAAAATAAGACGCAAAAAAGGGGCCGTCGTGCTCCTTTTTTAATTTACTCCCGTATCGTGCGATACGGGGGTGTATCGTGCGATACGGCCCCCGTATCGCATACGTGCGATACGCGTACGATACGTACGCGTACCATGTTTAAATAGTGTATCGTATAGGTTTTCTTGACCTATACGATACGTATCATACGATACGCGTCCGTATCGTACGATATGGATAACATTGCTTGGAAGTTTTAACTACTTATTGAGCTGAAAAGCCTTCTGTTGATTATCTATATGGATATTACTATATGTAAAACCCACTTCCCACTGACACACACACATATATGTGCCTTGAATTGCTTCCTTCCTCATATTTTTACTAAAATTTTAGCAGAAGAGGCTTGCAGAGGGGTTGGAGAACAGCTTATGCTTCCAATATGGTGTTCATCAGAACAAAAAGGTATGCAATATTTGAGATTTATTCTTATGTTAGTTTACCAGGCTTATGCTAGTGAACCTAGTTGAAATTCTGTTGTGGCATAGCTTGAACAATATATAAACCATCAACTACGAACAGATAGTCATAAACGGCTATGGCTTTTCATTGTGCACTATGATTTTCCTTACATTTGTTATTTCTATAAGAATCATGGCTTGACTGTATTTGTTAAAGACCTTATTTTTTTTTATTGTAACTTTTTTGTTTCGTTTCGGAATAGGCTTAAGAATCTTTCTGCTGCCTTATTCTAACTTTTTCTTTTCTTTTCTTGTCTTCCTTTACTTTCGCAGGATATATCTTTTAGTGAAACTTTCATATCCTCACCCGGCCATTTGTTTGAGGGGAAACAAGCAACTCTGACAACAGAAGCAGTGCAGAATGAGTCTGCTAAGACTGGGAGTTGTGTTGATGAATCACATGTTGTGGATACTGGGGAACTAGGAACTGACAGATGGCTTGAGAGGATTATACCTCTTTCACAGAGGCTTCTTGCAGCTCTGATTGTTGAAGATGAAGTCAGTGAAATTAGTTGTGCTGGTGGAACAGAAAGAGAGGTTTGTCAATACCCAAGTGATGATTCTCCTCGTGGTGCTTGTAGTCATACTGGTAATGAATCTAAAGACATGGACAGGACTGAGTCTGAAATTGAATCAATGGGGGAACTTAAGAACCATATGTATCATTCCTTTGATAACTTCTCTTCTGATGCAAGTATTATTTCAAATGGTTTTAAAAACCTGGAAAAGGGGTTTCCATATAAGGAGGAACTTGCATTGGATGATGGTGCCATCCTGAACTCGTATAACTGTGAGCACCATGGAGCTGACAGATCGGATTTGAGTGACTCGACCATTTCTGGCATTAGTTCAATTGATTGTTGTTATCAGCAGATGCCACTTGATGACAGAATACTTTTGGAGCTTCGGAGTATTGGATTATTCCCAGAAGTGGTGGTAGGTTTCAGTTTGAGCACCTGTTTACAGTTTAACCCTTTCCTGTGACATTGAATGCTTTCTTAGAATATCACGTCTTGTTGCAGTACTGATGGATCTTGGCTAACAATTCAAAATACAGATACCAATTATATCAGAATGATATGAGAATTAGATCTATTCTTTGATGCGTGTTCTCTGTGTCTGTCTTCTGAGTCAGATCTCGTAACAAGGTGTGGGTCTATCAGAGATACGAACCGTTAGGTCATGGGATCTTCTGAAAACAGATTAAATATGTCATACTAAACCAATTTCAAGTAAAAGTTATGGGTTCAGTGCAAATGCTCTCATGTACTAACAGCCCTGTAAAAATGCTTTTACTTGGCATTCAAGAACTTAGCCTGAGCTGGTCTTTAAAGGTTTGCCGGTGAGAAATACTTCCTATGCCTTGATTTCATGAGAACCACTTGCAGAGTTCTTCTGCACTTGTGCTTCATCACGTCTATGTGTGTGTGGTTGATGGTATCTAAGTTCTAGCTCTTGGACATATTTGCCCATCTCTCATGGAAAACCTGTGAGTGTCCAAGTGACAAATGAGATCGTACATGCCTTTTTCTGTTCGACTTGTCTATCTGTCAGCTAATCAATCCACTTCACATGCATACCATCTGGGTTTGGCTCTACGAGTCAGATGTTTTCCCGCATATCAGAACTGAGACCCTTTTTGCATTCCTGCTTAGTTAGTGTGCTTAAACGAAGCTTCCTTTTCCTGGACATTGCCATTAGTGGACTAGGTTGGGCCAAAAAGTCGTTTTTGGCTTGTGTCAGTAAGGGATATATGAAAAAACAGTCTGTTAAGAGCCTCATAGATATGTCATACTAGATCCGAACTCTTTCCCCAGATTGTTGGTTTGTTGTTATTTGTAAAATCTTATATTTCTTCCATAATGTTTTAGCAAGCTTTGCATTTTTTTTCAGAACATGACATGGTCCATGTTTTACAGCCTTCATGTCCGAACTAAGAGCACTTGAAGTGAAAGAACTCCTGTGGTTTAGCTCATCGATAGCTTAATGAAGAAATTGTTCTCGCAGTTTATTGACCTGAAAAAGGAAATGGCAGTAATAGTGTAAAATACATGATCTGTACTTCTTTAAATCAATCAATAAGGTTTTTCAGTTCCTTCTCGTTGAACTTGATTTACTGTATGCTGCTGGTTTGGTTCTGTAGTATAGTTATGAACTAAATAGCACTTGTCTTTAGAATACAAATAATGCACTTGCAGTTGCATCTAGAGTTTTCAACTCCTAAGATAATAAGATTCAATGGTTCATTAAAATTTCCTTTTCCTTCTCTTTATCTTGTTGCCTTTGCTTTCAGCCTATTCAACTCCTAAGATAATATAAGACCAAATGGTTCACTCAGACTTCCATTTTTCGTCTCATTATCTTGTTCTCTGCTTTCAGCCTAATTTATCACAGGGAGAGGATTATGACATTAGCAGAGATATCTCCAATCTCAAGGAGGGATTGTTTCAACAGGTTAGTTCTACTAAAGTTCCTGTTTGTAACTCTACCTTGAGGTGCAATGTTGGAGATCCCTGTTCCTATTTTGCTCAGTTTGATAACTTACTGGGGGATGTTTGCGGTGTTTTGGGTCTTGGTTTGACTGTCTAACCTATAAGATAGGAAATTTTTTTTTTTTCCTTCAATCTATTGCAGTAGAGTTAACATGCTTGTTTATCTGTCAATTGCTACAAATACTGTGGCAGTCGGGGTGATTATACGTATATGCAGTCATGGTGATTGTATGTACATACATATGTAGATACTCTAAATCACGGCTCCAAAAATTATTATCACCACGCATGCAGTCTTGAAGAGAGGAAAACAGAAGTTACGGGCAAACAGTCTTAAGAGAAACAACACTTGTAAGTTGTAACTGTTGAAAAGAACACATTGATGAAGAAGAACCTTGATAAACTGGCACTCAGGCCATATCATAACAATGGGAGAGACTTGCCTCATAGACAACTGAAAGAAAGGAAGGAAAAAGAAAGGAGTTAGTTGTTTAGCAATCAAATACATGTGAAGTTTATATAAATTCTAACACGTGCATGCATAACTTTGTAAAAAAAACATATTCCTGGGCAGCCTCTTCTAGCAAGTATGTTATTTACTTGTAATTGCCTCTTTGCCAGGTGAAGAAAAAGAAAAGTCATCTCTGCAAGCTGGAGAAGGCTGTTCTGCAAGAAAGGGAGCTTCAAGAAAGGTGAGATGAGTGTAAATATTTGTGGATTTCATGTGGAATAATGTCTTCCCAGCAGTTAGTAAGCTTTATTATGCAGGAGCCTTGAACATTTGGCGCTGAACAAACTTGTGGAAATAGCATACAAGAAACTTATGGTGAGTTTTTATGTTGTCTTTGTTTTGGCTGTTTTTGATAGTTAGATTTTTCTCAAGATTTTCCAAATAAAAGTTTGGTTTTTTATTGTTTACTAATGTACTGATTTTTTTTTTACGCTGCATCGTTAGAATCCTTCAAAGGCCAGATCACCTACTTCCTGAGTGGAAAACCTGGACTTGCTTCCCTGAGTGGAAAACCTGGCGTGTGCCTGCCATCATGCCCATGGGAAGATTCAGGTGCAGAGCGGCAGGATGAGGACTTGATCAGGGTCTTCACCTGAACACCCTTCACAGTTCCCCTTACCACCTGCTCTCCACCTATTGTGACAAAAACTTGTTCAAGTTTTGTCGTCCATCGCTGATGGACTTATGGTCCTTGCAGGTCCTGAGATTGGTCGTATAGAATTATCAGGAATGTTTACACCAGTTCAATACTTTTTAGGAGATCATGCTGTCCACCACAGATGGACTTATGGTCCTTGCAGGTCCTGAGATTGGTGGTATAGAATTATCAGGAATGTTTATACCAGTTCAATACTTCTTAGGAGATCATGCTGGTAAAGTTGCATTAAGGTAGGCTGCCTAGGCCCACAATATTCTATAAAAGTTAAGGCCTACAAGCTGCAGGTTCTTTACTAGTATATCTCATACTGAAGAAACATCAGTAAATAACATAACAAGTAGAGAACTAAGTCACATGGGTATGGGTATGTGGAGACAGCTATGGATGCCGTGATTTAAGAAAGTCTGGGTATGGGTATGGCAGTGTATATATATATAAATATATACATTATAATATTATATATAAATAATCTACAAAAAATTTCAAAATTAAAGAAAATTAAGAGAACAATGTAGAATCTAGGTTTAAGGGAGATAAGAAAAAGAAGGGAAAAATGAAAATTAAAGCAAAACTTAAGTTTGAGAATTATAATTTTTTAAGTTTTAAATACAGCCATATCCACTTACCATGTCGCCGTACCCACATACCGACACAGGTATTTGGCCAGATCACGCGTACCGCCGTACCCATGCGACTTAGGTAGAGAGAATATGTAGGACATGGACTGTGATTATGGAGTAGTAAACTACATCTTCTTAGCAACTATTTTGCAATTTCTACTTTGATTTTTTTTTTTTTCCTATACATTCTGTTTGATCTCTATGGTGGTTGCCAGTTTCTATGATTACATTGACTAGCATTTTAGGTGCATGACCATATTCTAAATGTCAACTCTTGGCTGATTTATTGGTTGAGTTGGAGAATGTGAAATTTCAAGAATGCTTATAGTACTCTTTTTTGACAGGCTTGTCAAGGTAATAATAAAAGTGGTGGCAGTAAAATTTCAAAGCAAGCTGAAGCTGCCCAAGCATTTGTTAAACGGACATTGGCCAGATGTAGTAAGTATGAAGAGGCAGGTGCAAGCTGCTTTCGCGAGCATCTCCGCAAAAATGATCTTTCTGGACCCACCTGCAGCAATGATAAGTGTATTGATGCTAGTAAAGGAGAGCATAATGTAAAAGTACACCCTGAGGCTTTTACCAGTCAGAATCAAGCCAATGCAACAGGTATATGCTTCACAACTAAGGAGCTTTACTTCTAGAGTTCTTCTATGGGACTATCCTCTTTAGTTACCTCCTGCACTGGAATTCCTCAACTAAGGACATGTTCTTTCCGAGTCTTTTGTCTTTGTCCCTTTTTGGTTGTTGTCTTATATTGGTATATTTACTTCTGCAGCCATTTTGGCTTCTGGACTTGCTGTAAATCCAGTTGAGCAGTGTGGACAGCATATAAATAGCCTTAAAAGGGATTTGGCTGGTGCATTTCAGCCTCATGCTCATTCATCAGACCAAAGTACTATGAAAGATGAAATATGGTCTGGCAGGGGGAAAAAGAGGGAATTGTTGCTAGATGATGTTGTAAGCAATGCAGCAAAAGGTGCATCGAACCTTGGCAGTGGCCTCTTGGGTGGAACGAAAGGGAAAAGAAGTGAGAGGGATAGGGATCACAGCAGAGAAGGAGTAAGAAACTCTGCACCAAAAGCTGGTCGGCCGGCTGCTGGCACTGTCAGGGGTGAGCGTAAAACTAAGCCAAAGCCTAGACAAAAGACAGCTCAATTGTCGACTTCTGTCAACGGTCTTCTTAGTAGGCAGGGGGCACATAGTTCCATGTTGAGTTCAATAAGCGTATCCGGTGAAACAGCTGTAAATGGGAGCACGAAAGTCAAAGAAGTTCTACCTGATGACGGTCTTGCTGCACCTGATCCTCTTGACCCTGAGGGACCTATTGACCTCACACATTTGCCTTTACCTGGAATGGAACAACTGGGTGTTTCTGATGACCTTGACCAAGGTCTAGATCCGGACACTTGGTGGAGCTTTCCCGATGATGGCATGCAAGACCATGACCAACATCTTGTGGGTCTTTCTGTTCCCATGGATGATCTCTCAGACTTGAAGATGATTCCTTGATCTCTCAGACGTGAAGATGATTCCTGTACATTCTCTTGCAGTGTTCTTAGGTTCTGTAAAGAATTTGATGCTGCTCTTGTGGCTAGACCACCTGGTCAAGTTACCTGCCTTGTTAGCTTTTGTAATTAGCATAAAAGCCATTCTTTTGTATACCTTCTTTTGATAAGAGCGTCACAGAGCATGCTAGTTGTGATCTAGATTATTGTCTTGTTTCCAACCCATTGAAATCAAGCCACAGCTGAGAAGTTTGCTTCTTGAACCAGTCTCGGATAGTTTTTTTTTTTTTTAGTTAATTTTTGAGTCAATTCTCCCTGTTGTATCTTTTCTATTTTCTTCACTCGTTGTACATTTATTTCTCCTAATAACATGAAAGCCTGTTCTCCTTGTTTCTTAAAATTTTATTTCCATTATATTTTTCCACATGGAAAACAGTTTGCGTAAACTAGATGTGCTCTCTCTCTCTCTCTGTGTGTGTGTGTGTGTGTGTTCTGTTCTTAAAAACTGCCTGTAAGCATTGCTATTTGTGCTGCTGGGCATTATTTGCCTCTGAATTGTTATTCTTACTCATGCTTAGCTACAAACCGATCAAAAAAATAATATGCTTATTGTATAATGTACTGACATGATGCTGGATCTGCACTGTGATCTACTTATGGAGGCAGGTTGGTCGTGGTTCTTCTTATACCTACAGAGTTTCTAATTCTTTTTGTTTGACCATTCTCCAATCTGTCTTATTGGAATCGTTCCGGGTAAATGATACTAAATAATTTATGCTTTTTTAATGAATTTTCTTGTTCCTGTTTCTGTTGAGTATTTTTTTGCAGTTGCTCGTGGTTCTTGGTCGTGTTCATTCTGTTATTTTTGGAATATTGTGTGTGTAAAATTGCTGAAGCTGCCCTCATGGTGAGTGAATCAACTACCAACTTGACAGAACATATTTATCTGTCTATGCACACACACACACAGAGAGACACATCAGTATGTGTATGCTTCTGTATGTATATTTTAGGTAGATATAATATGTAGATAGGTTCAAACGTACTCTCTCTTTGGTTTGCTCCTTACTTGTTTTATACAATTATGTTTTGTTTTAAGGTCGAATTTGGATTTTGACTTTGAGATTGAGTTGGAGTGGCTTCTGGCTAGCTATAACATTTTCAAATAGAGTCATCTTTGGATGTCAAGCAATGGCTGGAGATGCTTTGTTATAGATATATATTTTTAGCCATTTGGCAACTTCCATCACACGACAGCATGGAATTCTCTTATATATATATATATATATATATATTGCGTAGAGATATAATGTATATAGTTTAGACTTTAGAGTATTTTTTTATTGTATTCATATTTTTGGTTTTAAGCTCAATTTTCCTCGTGTTCTCATGCCAATGACCCTCTTTTGCATGTACGGAAGGATGATTCACTCTCTGTAAATCATGCTTTTCTAAGCATTTTGTTGAATATTGTTGTTTATATTTTTTTTTCATTTGCCTATAAAGCACATTGTGTGAGGTATCTTATGATTGGGCTTGCGAGCCTCTATTTCTTCGTGTTTGGGCTGTTTTTGGGTCTATTTAAGTCTTTTTACGAGCAACTATGACGTTCATAATTCATTCTGCCTGCATTTAGATCAGCGTCATATTTCGAGTGGATTTTTACAAGTAACCGTCTGAACTGTGATATTCATAATTCGTTCTGCCTGCATAGGATTAGATGAGCATCATAGGCGAATTGACCTCTTCATTTGTTGGTTTCCTGACTAAACTCACTTGCAATATTGAAGTGGTTAATTGGAAATAAATGTCATGCTGAAGCTTAGGTATAAATAGTAAAATCCTTCGATCCCTAGTAGGAAAAGGTAATCAATTATATGGTTATGTTTATTCTTGAGTTTGGTCTCCAATACTTCATTAGAAATGTTTGGCACCACAAGATCTTGGCTCTCTAGTAATTCAGGTTAAGCAATGTGGCAGAATTTAAATGTGAACAGTTGTTAACCTGGAGATGGATCTTGAGCATTCCGAGGTACGTAAACAGTGGTCCTATGTTTTATAATTCTGTAGTTTCCTCTCCTATTTAATCTTCTGAGTCTGGCAATTTTTTGACGTGAGCTTTTGGCAACTATGACACATTCATGATCATCGTTCAGATGTCATAGCAGTGAATGAAATTTAGATTGGTCTAGCACCAACCCGTGAAGTTTTGAATAAGATGGGCACAGACGGGCTGCTACAATGTCATGACGTCAGGTACTTTCTCTCAGGCGCTTCCACGCTCATCTGCAAATTACAAGTGCTTGACATAGGTTTGCAAATGTAATTTCTTTACTGGATCATATTTTATGCTAGCAATCAGGTGTTCTCTGGCTCATTTCCGAGCTTTTTGTGTGCTGCTGTCCCAGGAAACCTGGCTTAACCCTTACTGCAAAGGCTTGAGATAATGGTCCTGTTGTTGGACGCTTGTCCACTCAGTTAATCTTCCTGCTGTACATGTTCATGCTTGATAATCAAATAAGGGGACTTCCGTAGAGATACTGACAGGCAGCCAGATATAGTTATTTCTGAGTATGACAATTTATGTTATGGGCATGTGTTGGTTGCATCCCAGAAGGAATAAAAAAGGACTTGTATCGACCTGCAATGATACGATATATATATACCTGTTACATGTAGAATTTTTCACTGTTGCCAAGCTTTGTAAGAAACCCCTCTTAGCATAATTAATCTTTCTTATCCAGCCGCTTTTACCATCTTTCTGGACCTTACACATTCTGTACGTTTTCCTTGTAAGATGGTTGCTTTTGATCCTTTGCTTGCTTGTGCCTGGCCCTATGTCCCAAGGAGAGGGATACTGTGAGGCTCTGATATATATTTCTCTTGTGAAATCTGAGGAGCAGTGACACGGATTTCTTTGTACATAAACATAAATCTGTCAGAGGTGCATCTGCTGAGAGAAAAAGTCGCTCGTTGTTGGAGCTGTTATCGTGTGTCATGGTGCACTGTGTGGTATCTCCACATTTCATCCTGCTTCCTAGATTCGAGGCCCTGTATAGCATGCAATCGTGAATTGTGATGTAAGGCTGGAAGATATTCCTTCAAGGAAAACAGCATTAGCAGATGTTTTGCTTTTTCTGTTTTTGGTATTAAATACACAGCGGGGGCGTACTATGTCTATTTGAGTGTGTGGGTGATTTGTTCTGTTCCCTCATCCACGTGTTCCTAGAACAGTCTGAATGATACCCACGAAGCCCTTCATTAGCTGAATTTCAACCACCACTATCAAAAACCCTTGAAGAACTTGAAAAGCAAGTGATATTAAATCTGACTTCTTCTAAGCTGTATGAGCTTAAGATTGAAAGTAAAAAAAAAAAAAAACAAAAAGGAAATGGCGAGAAAAATCTGAGGGAGGGATTTTGTATTCTTCTAATGATTTCCATTTTTCATCCAGCACCAAAGCTTACTGGGAAAGGCGTATAATTCCTTCCTCTAACAAAATGATTATTTGTGTCCAAAGTTCATTCCAATATTGGGAGACAGACACTGCATACCATAGGCTTTTGTTGCTTTTCTACAAGGTTACACGTTTAACATGGTTGTCTGGACCGCCCCATGAAGATACGTATATGGACATTAGTAAGGCCTGATGGAGTTATTTTATCTGAAATGCTGAACTCTTGCTCATCAAGGCTGTTCACATCCTAGCCTGAGCCTGAGAGTAATCAAGTTGAGGGATCGCCAGAGTCCAACCATAATTTGTTCGTTGGTGTTCTCTGTCGCGCGGTCGAAGTGTCATTCCAGTTTTATCGGATGTGTGCTCAGAGAGAGCACAAAGGTATAGCCCTGTTGAATTTGGGTACGTTGTGGATTCTTTTATCCACGTTCTTCGAAATCAGACCCCGAATTTTAGCTGGATACTCGACGGTTTGTAACATTTTTAAAATCGTGGGTAACTAAAATAGAATCTGGTGATTGTAAATCACAATTTCATGTAAAGACATGATTTAAAGGTCTATCATTGTAAAATGAAATTACGCAGACTTCCTTTAAATAATTTAACATTAAAACACTTGCAATAATTAACGGCCCGCTAGATGAGCCTTCGCCGGCTTCAGGTCGTGTGAAGGCGGAGATCTACGCGGACAGGCGACGATAAGAGAGAAGCCTCACGATCGACGGCTCAGACATAAGCCGACAGGCCAGGGAGAAAGAGGGAGATTCTCCAGCTTCTTCCATCCTGCGCCAAGCAAGCGCAGATTCCCAGAAGCAAGAAAAACGAAGATGGTAGCTCAGGAACCCAATGAACGACTCCAAAGATCACCTAGAAACTAGTAAAAAATGGTGGGCATTTCTTTCTTGGTGGGATTGAAAGCTGCCACCTTCCTGCTAGCATTTGTCTGCCTCAGACATTTTTCCCTCACCTTCTTGTCCGTCCCTTTTCTTCATGCCTCCTTCGTCGCCTTCCTCGTCTCCGTCGCTTCTCACCCCTTCCTGAACCTTCCCTTGCTGTTCGCGAAGAGCTCAGACGGCCGTTTCCCTCTTTGGTCGTTGATTATCTTTGGTCCCTACCTGGTTTTCATCCGGATATTCGTCTACTTGAGGAGGTTGAAGAGGAGGGAGCCTCTTTACAATGAGATATTTGAGGGCGTTTATGTCGGGGGTTGGCCTTCGTCCTTCGATTCCGTGCCTCCCGGCGAACTAGCCATTCTAGACTGCACCTGTGAGCTCCCCAGAAGCAGTTTGTTCTCTAAGAATGCTTATATGTGTATACCCACATGGGATACCAGGGCGCCCCGCCCATCCGAGATCGAATTGGCGGTTAGATGGGCGTGTAGGAAGAGGGCTCAGAATAAGTCCATCTACATCCACTGTGCATTTGGTGAGTGTTCTTTCGTGTTATGAGTTGTATCTGATTGAATTTTACCTCCAATACACTACTTTGCCTGTTTGAAGGTTGTAACTGTTTTCTGTTTAAGCATTATTAAATATGAAAAGACTATAATTACATTGCGGTGTTCTATCTTCTGTTCTAATCTTGTAGTCTGCTTTTATCTGTTTTGATTTGATTATCTTAAGGTGCAACTTAGATTGCAGTAATCTCTACCTGCGTGATTATGTTGAATTGAGTTGTTTACCACAAAATAGGGGACAAAACTGGAAGTCAGGTACATGTCCTTCCATATCTGCTTTTATGTACATGATTAGTTAGTCTACAAATTGCTGAATGGATTAAAAGTTTAGTCTTTATATCCTTCTAGTTCTAGCTGTTTCTCTTTGTTGGGTTGGGGTGGGTGGGGGGCGGGCTTCAGTGTTTTTGCATCAGTTTTTAGTTAATGGTCTTTGAAATGTCTTTTTGCTAGTTAGGGTTCGTGTTTAAAACTGCAATTGATATCAGTTTGCATCTTCGTGTCTTTGTTTATAACTATTAATCTTCTGTCTTTCTAGTGTCAATGTTGGACAGCTTCCAACTTTCGAGAAGTGGCTATCCCAGAAGTGCCAGCATATAATCGACAACTGATGAACTGATATAGGTGGGATATGGCATCAGGTAGGATGTCATGGGTGAATCTACATGGGATATGTCAAGGGTGCCTGAGACCTCTTAACTACTACACCGTCGGGCCTTTGACCCTTCTATCTATATTAACTTAACCGTCGGGCCTTGTATATTTACTATACGTTAATACTCGCTCAATGAATCGGCCCCCGTTGTTACCCCCGATAGATCTAACGACGACATGTCAGATCATCCAACACTTCTTGAATCTTCGGTTGACCTTTTGAGGGTCCAGTTCGTTCTACATGGGATATGTCAAGGGTGCATCGACGTGGGATCATCTTCCTTACTTTTTCGACTTTGTGTGGCAATATGTATTGAAACAGTATCTTAAGGAACAAACTAGTATCCTCAATGGATCATTATCTCTCAGATGTTGCATAATGGAGGTCTTCTTTTCCGAATCTGTTGTGCAATACTCAAGTTTCACTTGTCACAGGAATACATGACTGTTCTGAGAAAGATATACACGATAGAATGGGAGAAATAGAAACTATGTAACTATGCACGATAGGGCCAATTGTCTTTTTAGTTGACACAAGAACGGACCTTAGTATCAAAAGAAATCTGAATTGCAGAAGCTCTTTTATATGAACAAGATGCAGTTCCATGGTGATATTCAGATTGATCATGGCATTATCTTATGCGAGTGAGACATGCTCGATCATTCTATTCTGATGCATGTGTGAATTATCAGTTGAAGTAGAAGCATTCCTTTGATGGCCTGTGACACCATTTCTTCCACGTGAAGGACAGAGACCTTTGTAGTTGGTTCTCTAGGAGAGCAACATCACAGTTGTTAATGTTGTATAAGCTTTTAGGGCATGTAAAGTATGAAAACCAGCAAGTATGAGAACTCGTGAGGACTAATATACACACTCTCTCTCTTTTGAAGTCGTGTTCTATTTTTACATTCGATCAAACAGCTTATATAGTGGTTCATTGGTTCTCATGTTTCATGAGTTTTCATATTCTACAACTCATACATGATTATGTTCTTTTGCTGTCTAATTGATGTGGGTGAGGAAAGACCTTTCATCATAGCTTTTGGCTGAAAACGTGACTATGATGCTATCTACCCCTAACTAAATTGCTGTCTGGTCAAAAAATAAATCCTGGAATTTATGAGTTTCAAATAAAAAGCAACAGCAGCTAGTTGCTGGTTTTATCCAGACATGTATAGACTGGGTTTGTCAAGGCTTTGATCCGGTAACTTGAGGCACTTTCTGTTCAGCGGAGTCTCTCTTCCATTTCATCATTTTTCTTAGCATTTATGTAATCAGTTTTTCCTCTAGTTTTCTTGATCCATGGTTTCTACATTTTTGGAGACATATTTCACACCTTGACATAGCATACTAGGGATTACATGCAAAGCCATGAGTCATAACTCTGCCCTTCAGAAGTTGGACAACAAGAAACAATGGTGGCTTTAGATCTGTTTTTGCTCATAGACCTGAAAATGAATCTAGTAGCATTTATTTATGCTTTTGATTGAATTGTTTTTAACAGAAACCTTGTCTTCACCTCACTCTAGAGATTGGTTTTGCTTTGGTGTTGATTTTCTAAATTAACTTAAAATCAGGTCTTATATTATGGATCCCTCACTTGATATATAAACTACTAAATAAGCTGTAGTGATCATGTATGTAAGGTTTCTTTTGAACACACATCAGGACATCAAGAAGCATGTTGTTTATAAAGTTTTGTAGCTAAATTATGGATGATAAACTAATTACACTACTCACGCTACCATGGTTTGAGGCCACCATACATGCACACCTGCCACATATGATGCTCACGATGATAGCAAGATGCTACTCATTATCTATTAACATGGATAGATTTTCTCATTTCTCACAGTTCCACTCCATCCACAATGAACTGGTTGGTCTGCTAGGAATTACAAGTTTTTTGATGCCTAATGCCTGTTTCTGCCGCAACCTGTTGTAGGCCATGGACGAAGTGTCTGCGTTCTGTGTGCATTGTTAGTCGCCTTAGGGGTGGCTGACAACTGCAAAGAAGCAGAGAAGATTGTAAGAAAGCGAAGGCCTTCAATTTGCTTGAATTCTCTTCATCACGGGAGTTTGGAGGAATGGTCAAGGTGCCGTATTTCTTCACAAAAGGGTGGCACAGGAGTGAGCTCTATGATGACAAAGGAAACGAAAGATTGATGAGTCAAAGGGTGGACTGTCCTAAAAAGTTCATAGTTTCTTGACTTGACTGCCATATAATCATCCATATGCCCCACTTCATGTTGATGTCTTGTCGCTGTTCTTGCTTCTTCATTGTTATGTTGACTGCTAATATATAAAATATATATACATAGTAAGCTCTTATCTTGTCAGTATTCTTGCTTCGTTCAGGTGGCTTAATATATATATATATATATATATATATATATATATATATATATATATATATATATATATATATATATATATATATATATATATATATAGAAAGAGAGAGAGAGAGAGAGATGTTATTATACGCCCAAGTGCAAGTCACTCCATTTGCATGTTATCATGGTATTGTGTGTTGTACAAAATTAAGTGGATAAAATGTGACCTTCATATTGAAAAACCGAAGAATTGAAAAAAAAAAAGAACGTTTTTCCCAACGTATCGAATTTTATTAGTTGGGAAAGCTCAAACACTTCATTTTTCAAATGTTCATAGTTAAGATCTATGCATTGTGAAATGCGATGTTTTTCTTTTTTAATTTTTGTCTCCAAGGCTGCGTTCTACTACCTCAGAATTTTTTTTATGCTGGCCTAATCCTGTAAAGGTTTCCCAAGATTTGCGATTAGAACCCCATTACTGAAAATCAAGAAAAGCAACACAGTTTTACAAGGAAACCTGAAATACTTATCCAGGTTTTTTGTTTCTGATGTTTGTGTTATACTGCCCAGACATTTCTTCTACCTTGATAACTTTCTGGGCAATCAAGCATGCACTAAAGTTTTTAAACATGTCACCTGTAGAGTTTAACTTTGCGAAGGACACAAACGCTAGTATATTACATTTCTTCCTCGGTTTGCAAAGTCTCCTACACGTTTTTGCAAAATTTTCTGGTAATGTGTAAAAGAATGACATTCATAATCATATTATATAACCTAAAACACAACATCCATAGAAGATTTGGCAAGTAAAATAACTTTTTCATGATATTCGTGCCTGCAAACACAGATGCCCCTGCAAGGGTTCTCTGATCATTTGATAGAGGCTACCAGTGGAAAACGCTATAAACTATAATTAAAAGCGCCATGAATCATCACTAATGCTTTAATGCGAGTTTCTTCAAAATGGTTTTTAATCTTTTTTACCTATCTGATAACATCCGACATTTGGCAGCTGTGCATTCTAGAATAATGTTTGCAAGCAATGTCGTAAAACTTCAGTTTTGGGTTTCGTTTTGGAAAGCCAACCAAGTCTCTTTAGGAATCGTTTGGCAGCAACGACATTGAGTGAATGTCTACCAAACATACAAGGCAATATTTACAACCTTAGTGACAATGGATCTCCATTATGACTTTGCTGCCAACAGTTGACACAATAATCAGGATTAATACTGTCTAGAAACAATAGAAGCAGGCTGTGGTCTGATCGGAGGCCCTTGTAGGCGTGGGAAAGCAACCCAAATGAACTGAAGAAGACTTGTTCAGCTTGGCTCGTATTAACCATAATCGTGCCTGAACAATCTAATTAATGATCATAGCTTGCTTGAATTGTCTCATGAATTGTTCGGTTAATACAAAAGGCCGAGCCTAAACTCGACAAGTCACTCAGGATGTGATAAGCTACAAGCTTAGTTAATTTCCGCTATACAAAGGCGTTAATCAGCAACCATCCAAAATTCCTGAGGCTCATGACGACCCCTGTTCGCATCAACTTGCATTAGTTATCCTTTGATATAATCTAAAACAGTGAAGAAAGCAAAAGGGACAGAAGTTCAGTTCCAAAAAGGAAACTCTCTCTCTCTCTCTCTCTCTTTCTCTCTATATTTTATTCATGCTCCATGTGGCAAATAATACATCTTCTTCTCTATGTGCTTGTAGATAAGTCGTGTATTAATCTTCATCCACTCTCCAAAGAATGGAGTCCTGCAAAGGAATATGAAAGATCTTTTCCCTGCCCTTGTCCCATTGACTGGCACCTACTCTCCATATTCTCTGGTTACCTGATATTGATTTGGCCCTTTTAGCTCAAGCACATCATCATCATCATCGTCGTCGTCTTCATTGCCATCTGCTTCGCCTCCTTTTGTCGCCATGCACAGTATCATCATCATCGTCATCATCATCATCATCAGAAAGTGGTGAAGTGATTCTCTGTGTGTTGGACCATTTGAAGTTCAGCTGCCGTTGGGACAGGATGTGCTTCTGGAACCATTATCCTACATCACAGGCCTCAGATGGATAAGCCCACAAAACCCTTTTTTTGTTTCAGAACAGTCAGTATTGAGGGGCATGAATTGGCATTCAGTGCAATATAGTTGCCAAATTGTTTACTTATGCTCTAGTATGAAACTTGTTCAATAACATGTGACAATTTCTAACTACATGCCTAAAATTGGTAGGTGTGTGCTTAACCCTATACTTTCTGTAAAAGAAGAGCAGAAGTGTAAGATGATCATGAACCTTCGAAAAATGAGTTCACATATTTCTTTTTCAAAGGTGGAGGTCATTTTTTATCCTTTTAGTGCAGGGTAGAGATCAAAAGAGTCTATTACTAATAATAAAAAGGAAAACAAAATGAAAGGAAATGATGGACATACTCCCTAGGGCGAGATGACCAGAGAGAGCTGAGGGCTCTCAGGCGGGTGTAGTACTCTCCAATCGCCAAGAAGCACCGGGCCGCCTGCCGGATTGTTAGAATCCGGCGAAGTTGGTGCAGTGTCTGCTGCCTCAAGTTGTCAGCCTGCATGTACACATACACATTGACAGTTAAATAGGTGGTAAATGGATAGGAGGCATATTAGATGTGCTTTCTTAATCATAAAAGGTCAACAACTCTTATAACATGAGAATTCGGATGACAGTAAAAATCAATTTTTTTCATGAAAGTAAGTTTAATTAGAACGTGCTATGTACTGAATTAGTCTTCATAATAATTGAAGTCGATTCATAAAGAATATTGATTTCTCTAGTAATGATCTTTGATCTAATAAGAGACATTAATTTCGTAAAAACTAAAACATGCATCTCAACTAAAACTGATCTGGCTTACGATACAGTGTTCTTTACGAAATAATTAGCAGCGGAAGAAGCATGAACCTGTCGCACGAATCCTTCGTAGTTAGCAAGCTTGCCGAGGGCTATGGCCATCTGACCCATGTAGTTCCCGACGTCCGGCCCTTGGCTAAGTGAGCCGGCGGCGATCGTGTCGGCGAGCGCCTGCTGCAGCGAGTCGAGTCCCTGCGACAGCGCCTCCTCCGCTTGCTGAGACGACTGCTGGAGGCTGCAGATGCCCAGGAATTGTTGCTCTGTCAATGGCTCCAAGTGCGGCACAAGAATCTACAGAGGGTCCCGTGCCCGTTAGGGAAAACAGTGAAACATTGGGTCCAATCTGGTCATTTCCGAGCATACGTTTTTTTTTTGTTTGGGCAGCCTTTTAGTAATTATACAAAAATATGACCCTACCATGATGTAAGTAGGCGCAAATAATCATTTTTATAAATTTGAAAGAAAAATTAGGTAACTTAAAAAAAAAAAATTAAAATATTTTATTTAAAGTAGACTAACACCTGAAGCTTGCTATCAGCAAAGGTTGTTCCCAACCAACCCAGGAAATCCTGCACCAATTATTCATTATGCACGCCTAACTTATGGAAATTGCCATCCACACGTAACTTGTGCCACTATTTCTCATTCTGTACGATTACGAACTTGCATAAGCATAACTACTTGTTCCAGAAATTCGTTATTCAATGATATTTTACTCTTTACCTTCCCCACTTCAATCAACTCAGCACAGCAATCTTTTCATACGAAATGTTCCTTGTCCTAGCTTCTTATTTATCATTTATTGCAATATATACACACACACACACACACACACACACATATATATATATATATATATATATATATATATATATATATATATATATATATATATATATATATATATATATATGTTGTCAAACTTGACATACACACAGCAGGAGCAGACACAGATACACACGCTTAAAGAATGAGTAAATTAGTTGGGATTTTGTGTTAGGTTGAGTATAGGTGTAGATATATTTTGTTGGTGCACGTTTCCTAGTTTGAAAAAGGAAGTTGTTAGCGTGGTCTGATGTAGACTCCTCATATTGTTTCTTATAACTTCGGAAAGGCATAAATTATGTGAAATAAATAGGGGAATCAAAATTAGGACAATTGTCTCGAAATGCTTCGCATTGCATCATGATATTAATGCAAATTAAGTTATCACATATATATATATATATATATATATATATATAGTATTATTGAAACTTGATCTGGAAGCCATATTTTCTGATGGAAATTGTTGGTTTTTTTTTTATAAAATCTAATCTATAATGGTTTTTTTTTTAATGGAAAATCCAACAGGACAGCACGTTGCATGACCAAATCCAGTTATATAACTGGTAACTTTGAAATAGAATTAACGAACGTTTGAAAGGCAGTTCAACATGCATGGTACTGACTGAATCTAAACAACATATATATTCATTATTACTTGTTATAATCTATGTTTTGCTCTGAATAAATTTACAAAAATTTCAATTTTAACTATTAATAGATACATGTATAGTATTTATTTTTTCCACATATTTTCCAGTATTGAGATCAGTGAGCTCGCTCTATGGTATTTGATGCACTTGTCATCTAGCTTTTGTCATTTTCAATTGGTTCAAAGCGTTATAGCGGGTCGAGCTCTCGTACCTTGAGGAGGTCAGATGGCCGGAATCCGCCCATCCAAAGGAAGCAGCGCTCAGCCGGAGTCGTCCAGACGCCCGAGTAGAGATGGAAGACGTCGGCCTTGGCGGCGACGCTCTTCAGCCGGAATATCTCGTCATAGTGGCCGAGGCAGCTGTCGACGATCACCCGGAGCTCGCCATCCGGCAGGTGAGCGTGCAGCCCGGCCCGGAGCTCCGACATATGCCTCTGATCTTCTTCCAGCCATCTTGCATGTTCCATGTCAAAGATTGCAGCACCTGAACAAGAATTCCTTGCTAGTTACTTACATACTAGATGACGAAAGTATCATACCAACTTTATTTTTTGTTTTTTATTAACAGATGATTTGAAAAAAAAATCAAAAGATGAGATTGTTCTTTATACATCTAACATCTAAATATCTAGCACTTATATATATGTATATATATATTTGTTCATTCATTCAAGCAATATGTCAGTGATGGAGCATTGTCAAAACTTTTTGGTTGTTTTTTGAAACTCAAGCACCCTTTCAAAAGTTTTTAAGACTTGAAAAGTTCATGGTAATTGTTTCTTCTTTGTCTTCCACTTTTCCTTTGGCTATCTTGTTCTCCACAAGACAAATGCGCTTGGTAGCATTGTTTTGGTATATATATATATATATATATATATATATATATATATATATATATATATATATATATATATATATATACACACGACAAAAGAAGCGTGCAATTTTCATTAATTGATGTCTTATTATTCTATGTTATTATATAGATTAATGAACTAAGGGAGGTAGGCTGTCATTTTCATAAATTAATAACAATTTTATTTTCCATGCCAATATTAAACAATATGGTTGAAGTTTGTGCCACACGCTACAGGCTTGCCAAACAGAGGAACATGCGGGGAAGAGATTTCAAAAGAAAGTTATTCCAAAATTTCAGGTTATTTTGGTATATATAGGAATATGATCAAATTATCGTGCGATATATAATAAAGAAAAATGCACCTGAACTAAGGTTCGCGCCAGCACCTCCAGCTAGGAAAAGGCCCTATAAAATCCAACAAAATCTATATATGAGAAAAATGAAAAGAAGAAAGAAATAGAAAAATGCACATATGAAATAGAATAAAATAAAAAACAAATGACACTTAATTAGGTTGAAATTAACCTGCGATCTTGCCCTCTGCAGTTCTTGCTCTAGCTGGTTCAGCTTGATCCTGCTGTTTTCTAGTTGCTGTACATAAGCCTTCAGGATAACCAAAAGAAAAGGGAGAAAGAACTAAAATTATTATAATAGCAAAAGAAGATATAAACTGTGTTAGGGAAAAAAATTCTACGGATCAGATAACATATCTCATCGTCTTAATGTGCTATATATATTATTTAACCCGTCAGTGGGTATCAATAATTTGAATATCAACACTAAATTATGCCTATCATATCATATCAACATGTATAAAATAAAGCAGACAATATTAAGTACTTTCCGTTTTGATTGCATCTCCTTGAGTGTTCATGAACCTAGTGGAGACCTTCTCTCTCTCTCTCTCTCTCTCTCTCTATATATATATATATATATATATATATATATATATATATATATATATATTAAGTTCACGATTGTTATATTAATAAAACTTATCTGCTGGCTTTATTATGATTCAAGTTATACATAAATGCCAAAGAGCCATGGATACGTTATGAACCTCGTGATAGATGGTAGATATTTTTTCATGAAAGATCCAAGCGTATATTTGGAAAATGAAATTTAAAAGTAAAATATGAAAAAGCCCACCTTCTTTCTCAGTCTACTCTTTCTTGCTGCCTCCCTATTCTGAGCCAACCGTCTCAAAGTCTGTAGAGACAAACCAGTCAAGAGTTGCAGTTTGTATTGGAATTCGAGATTGCACGAAACTCAAGAAATAATAATCATGGGAACGAACAGACAAAAAAGATGAATATAATAAGCAAGTAATAAAAGATTAGCAGATTTAAATGCATATCCGTTATCACCTTGGCATCCAACTGCTTGGAGCCATCTCTCTCTGAACTTGAGGCAGTAACTTTCTTCTGTAAAATAAATATAAAAGCCACGCGCAGAAGCGTACACCAAAAAAATTAGTAATTAAACGATAGTTCGCTTTTCAGATTGTTGGGCGGTGAAGCTTTTCTGTAAAATTGAAAGAGAAAAAAAAGAAAAGGCAAAGAAGATGATCACATATCAAAAGGGCTCATGGGAAGTGGAGAATGGGAAGGAAACCCAATACTGAATATTCAAAAAGGTACTGTTCTGGCTCTTGAGTCATGCTGAAGTTTTATAATGATTATGATGATAAAGATGATGATGATTCACCACCTCCACGATATAATAATATTAACAATCATAATCTTGTTTGTTTGCAGAAAGTACTGCTAATAATAAGACCAAGTATATATATTAGAGAAGCAATCGGCTGTCTACTTCTGTATTCCTTATATGCCTTGTGAAACTTCTAAGCTTCGGGATTTGAGTGCATAAATATGACAAAAAGTTGTATAAATATATTAGTGGAGAGGACAGGAAGAGGTTGCTGCTGCAAATTAAAAAGGAGAAGATTTTGAAAGCTTGAGTCGATGATGGTCCGTTGGTTGTACAGCCTATAATATATGAACGATAATCCTAACAGTAGAAAGAGGAAGACATATATATACATGTATATGACAATGAAACAAACGATAACCTACAATATATATCTCTATATAGCTTTGGAATTGGGGTGATCAAGATAACAAAAAATAATCGAGATTCAGTAGTGCCAAAAGACAGAACGAGGCCGCTTTAGCAGAAACTGGGAAAAAAATCTTTCAAGGGAAAAGAAAAATGAATAGAAAATTTGGATGGAAGAAAAACAGGAGTGAAAGGGGGAGAATACGTCTGGTTTCTGGTAAGAATATATATGGGGGCGTGAATTGACTCAGAAACAGAAAGGAAGAGATCAAAATGAACCTTCTCCAGAGGCTTGAATTGACTGTTGGGAGCAGGTGCGGTGGAAGAAGGAGCTCTGGTAGGATCAGAAGCCATCTCTCCCTGCGGGTGGTGCTCAGAGTGGTCCGACCCTTTTGTACTGATCGGAGATTCTTGATCAAAGCGTGCATCAGCTGCCTTGCAGGGACCCGTGTTCTGCGCAGACCCAGAATCTGTACTCTCTGCCGACTGAGAGTTGGCCTGTTGAAGAAAATCAAGCCACACCTTCCTTTATTGATCATAATATTCAAGATGCAGAAATGGTCTGTCCTGCTTTAGATTCTGATCATGAAATCAAGATGGAAAGAAGAATTGGAGGGGCATTAACTTGATGGAGGGTACTAACCCTGGTTGGTGGTGGTTGCGGTCTCACGGGCCATGAGGGGAAGATTTCCAGAGTTGGAGGCCTAACGCCTAAGAATGCTGCAAAATTAATAGCATCGCAGTTCCCTGAATCAAAAGAGAAAGAACAGAAGGAGGGACGAAAAAGTTATGAAATACAAGGTCGGTCTATGTTAATTTAGAGAGAGAGAGAGAGAGTATTCTTTCCATGTTTGATGTATCATGCCAAACAAATTCTCAGATTTGGAATTATTAGCATGACCAAAGAGGCATGGCGCTGCCATTTTTCTCCAACAATTGGTACAACTCTCTCTCTCTCTTGCTGTGCAAGCAGTTAGAGAAAGACGTCATCAGAGGAGGAAAAGGAGAAAGGGGAATAGAAGGGTTGAGCACCCACGCTTTCTGTCTCCATCAGCTCCTAACCCTACTCCATGGAAAACCTTGGGCATGAGGGCCTGCTCCAGCTCCCCAAAATCATAAGCAGATCCATGTTGTTCACTGCGACAAGCAAGGACCAACCAACAAATCAAAGAGGATGAGAGACAATCACGATAAAAGCATCTTCTCACAAAAAAAACGAGAAAAATGAAAGACATCGGCACAATATTAGCCTGAGAGATAGAGGAGAAATCCAAAATCATAGTCTTTGAGCGGAATTTTTTTTATAAGCAGTAGCATGCGTCCCCTTTACCCATCTCAAGAGAGAGAAGAGAGATATTGGGGTTTACTGTGGCAAGTTTCTTTCTTAAAAGCCGCCCATGCATCTATCTGAATCATATCAATCCAAGGAAACCAGTAAAAATGAAAAGAAACCCTTTAAGAAGAAGAAGAAGAAGAAGAAGAAGAAGAAGAAGAAGAAGAAGAAGAAGAAGAAGAAGAAGAAGAAGAAGAAGAATTCAAGCAGTACATGAAATTTGGCTGAGGAGGAGTGACCCCATGAAGAACTTCGTACACCATACTCTGATTTGAGCTCCCTGGTTCTGAAAAACCAGGCTGCGCAACTCTATTGCTCGCCATGCAATCACTGCAATCTCACCATCTCTCTCTCTCACTCTCTCTCTCTCTCTCTCTCTAAATCCTTAAATGATGCGACCTCACTGAAACGTCTTTGTTGCTTTACCTCATCAAACTGTTCCGAGAGGAGAAAAAACCAGACCACCTTATTATGATGATGATGGTGACGATGGTTTTTTCCCTTCCCTCTCTCACTCTCTCTCCACCTCTCTAAAATATGCCAGGATGGGACTCTTCTGCAAAAGAACTGATTATTCTGTTGTGGCCTTTTAACCTCATGCCGTATCGTCAATTTGTCATCCTCCCCATCCTCTCTCTCTCTACCTTTGACAACAGAAACGTATCATATCGACCGTAGGTTCTAGCAGAGTCTGTCTCAATCCTCAACCAGGGCTTCTTCTTGCAGCCCTCGCGATACAACTCAATAATTAAAAGCAAGATTTTCAGTAGAGCACCTAAACTTTTTTATGTGAATAAAAAATGAGACCTGAAGTTCATATATTCTCAACACGCACACCTAAATTTTTATTCCCCGCGTTGACCACCAACAAAAAAAAAAAAAAAAAACATTTCTCTCTGTTGAATTTGGTTTAACCCTTTTTTTTCCTGAAAAAATGCACCTAAAAAGTTGACCGGAATACGGTAGTTGCATCAATCAGACCTTTGAGAGAAGCAGAACTTATGTATCATGACAACCTCAGATTTGTTGCTATGAACCAGAATCTCTGTGGCTTCTAAATAACAGTAAAAGAAATTGATGTGTTTCTGAAATATCTCTAATTAAGGAGGTGGGACCCTTCTAAGTCAGCCACCAACATCACTGACACTGACTCCTACTCCACAATAAAATCCATCTGCATTCTCCTAATGACTACCATTATTTATTTTGGGTGCTCACCAAGTACACAATAAAGCCAGAGATCAATAAAAACAGGAAGAAATTTTTTGCTCAATGGAACAAGTTAAGCATGAAAAGTGGCTGAACATGCAAATCCAAGTTAAGTATTAGGAGTTCTTATCATGGTGGCACAATTTATTAATGTCCATGGCCTCCACATGAGTTTACCAGACAAATGAATGGCTTTCATTTAACAAATGCACAAACCCTTCAACCACTTAGAAAAATACCCCACAAACAAACCCACTTCCATTTTAAATCCCCAACATGAAATGGATATGTTTGGTGCTGTCCCTTGGTTGATGAGTCCACATCCATGTGTTTGTCAATGCCTAAAACAAGAGAGTAGATCAAGATTCTCTCCCATTAATGGGAAAACTTTCCCTTGGTGTTGGGAGCTCCTGTGATGTTTTCTCTTGGGGCTGCCTAAATGGTATGTCTTTTTCTTCCCTTTTCTGTTTGTTTTGGTTCATTTGTTGCCAAAATCAAAGATTTTCTTTTCTCATGACAATGTCAGCCATGGATTCTTATGGGTCACAGTGAGGAGCTTATAATGTTCACTGTTTCCTTTTTAGGATCTCAATTGTAATTAATCACATGGGTAAGCTCCTTGATTTCTTTGGTTTGACTATGAAGTAGGTCTGTCCTTAGCTTCACACCACTGAGGTCATGCATGTACATCCACGCGTCGAGAACCGCACCTGCGCCATCGCCAGATGTCCGTATGAAAGGCAATATCTGGCCTGGTCAATTCATTGACATTAGGGTGTACAAGCTAGAGATATATTAAAATTGAAATGTCACAATTAACATTCACAAGCCAAAGGACCTTTAGGAGCTTGTACAAGATTTTAGGCTAAATGAGTTCAACTCCGGGGATCGAGCTTGAACATAATTGTTTTTTTTGTCAATAAAGGCCGGGAACCCACGCCACTACACAGAGAAAGTTCATTAGAACTCCTCAGCTCAAGTACACCAGCAATCTTTAGCCTCCCGCTCACCCGAAAAGTATACGCGCAATCTCCTTGTCATTATGTTGACGAGGAGACTGCGGTGTGATTCGTGGGACTCGATTCTACCAAGTTCTATGCATACTTCATCTCCTTTCTTTCAAGTATGACTACCAACAACCTACTTAGGTGTATGCCCCTAAGATTACTTATTCATTATTTGGACAATGATTGGCTTGTAGCAGCTAGTTTACTTGTAATAAACAACTACATTTGAATATGCATTAATATTTGTTAAGTTTACCTAAGATTCATCACAATCCTGATATTGGAAGAATATTAGAGACCTTAATTAGAAGTTTGTTGACATCATTGGTTGTGATCAAGCTTCTATGGTGACAGAAGACTCCATGTCTCTTGTAGAGTGAGCTCATTGATTGGCTTGCATAAGATCTTGTCTTGTTTAATGATATCAAAATGTCGTTTGCCTTCCTTTTTGTCAATAATTGTATGCTTAGGTATGTGTCACAAAAAACAAAACACGGAGCATGAGGCATGCAATGCAACCAGACATATTAGTATATACCTCTGCATGCATTGGTTGCATTCTAGCACTTGGTTCACAATATTTCATTTGAAAGACATATTTCCTGATAGCATTTTGTTGACATCTTTAGAGATCAACAACTAGATTGATCATGATTCTTAAACTTATAAAGAACTAGCTTTCAACAAGAGAATCAATTATGGATCGGATGAATCAGATCTTGAGTTTGATCCTACCATACTAACTCTTCGTTTTCATGATTTTTTTTTCAGTCAATTTTCATATTTCATCTCCTCAAGCTTTCTTGGATGCAAAACTTTTCGAGTCATGTTTTCATCAATATTCAGAAATTTTCTTTGTCAATTCAAACATTTCTAATTGAATTACCTAACTTTCGAGATCGATCTTCAAAGTTTCTTCCAAAATTCTAACCTAACCTTCTGCCAGACAGATATCGGCCTACCTTTTCGCGTGTTCATCATGCCATTATTGGACTCACCTTCAACATAGTTCATCATCATATACATTGTTGCTACCCATGTAGAACTGTATTGGACATTGTGAAACACAAGAATATTAAATCTTGAGAGCTCTTATAGATGAACTACCTTTCTTGCTATCATATATATATATATATACGTCAGCACTGCAGAATATTACTAATGGCCCAATTCATGGCCAAATTCCTTATAATTGGATTTCAATGAAACAAAGATTTCTTTTTTGGTTATATTTTCGCTTTTTTGAAAAAAAAAAAAACAAAGTTGATGTAAAGCAAATTGTCTTTAACTATTATTCATATTTTCCCTTTAGGTGATCTTCAACATCCTTGATTAAATCAAGCGAATCATGTAAATTTTCTTTTCAGATATTGAAAAGCACATGCGTGCAAATTAAATCACTAACATAGGTGGACCGAGCACCTTACAGGATACTCGATTCGAGCATGGGATCTCAAGGGGTCCCCGCTGCTTGTGCTGATCTCTCCACTCAAATATTCTAAACATGAGGCTTTTGCATCATCTCTGTGATTCTTCAGACGAACCTCACAAAAGGTTTTGGCTTTTGATCCTTCACCTGAAGCGATCAGTTCTTATCCACAAAGATGCACTCATCCCCTAAGTTTTCTTTAATCCATTTCCATTCGACACCAACTATTGTAATTAAAAAAACAAAAAAAAACTTTATAGTTGGCACTGTTCTTCTGGATGTGCTTCCTTTTCTATCTCCCTTTTAAAATTTTTAATTAGACAAAAATTTCACCAGGAGGTCAAGCCTTTACAGGTAATCTCAAAAGCATGCTTCAATTTTTGTAAATTTCTCAATATAAGCTACATTCTAGCAGAGCAAGTTCTTTGTTAAGACCTTCTGCCTACGACGGTGGAATGACCCAAACTGCATGCTGCCATGCGGCATGCTCTGTCACCTAGCGTCAAGTGTTCGGGACATTCCACCGTCGCAGATGGAATGCTCAAGCATCCAAGCCGCCCTCTCTAGTGCATTCTAGTCCCCAAGTGCTAAAACTCATGAAATTTACATGTATCATCTTGAAAGGATGAACTCATTTGTTCAAAGCTCACTATGGAAAAATGAATTAGTGGAAGTTAATGCAATCTACTTGGATTTAATGAGTGGTGGCTTTGGTAAGAGAATGGTAATGGTAAGCCTTTGGTTGACAGTTGCTAGGAAATCCCAGCCTTGCTTGCGTAAAGTAAATCAAGAAACACGAGCCTTCTTTTTCAAATTAGATGCAAAGAGAAAGCCTCTAGATGAAAATTTTGTTTAGTTTATTCAGCGTTTGAGTATCTCGATTAGGTAGATTAGTTGGCCAACTTTCATCTGTGAAAGCTTCCGATACTCTCTTTAAGACCTTTCTCCTCTTCATATCAAAATAAACCTGGAAAAGGCATTGAACAACTTCTCTAACGTCTTCTTGACTAAAGTTTTTTCTTTTTCTTTCGGGCCTAGTGAAAATTTTGAATTACCAAAATCAAAGATTTTTTTTTTTTTTTTTTTTTAATTTTCAAAGCTGAAAGTAATGAGAGATGGGAGAAGAAGTTTCTCGGTTCAACTCCATTTCACGGGGTTTTTACTTACAGCCAAACGAGGTAGAACTTTTGACCTGTATATTGTCTTCCATATCTCCTTTCATCTCTTAAAGGGAGGGAAAAGTCGTCCTATGTGTAAAGAGCGGCACAAATTTCGCCTTTGGTGAAATTTTTACTCTTCTATTGAATAATGGGTAGCACACTACGCAAAGGGAATAAGAAAATGTTCTACCAACTTATTTAGGGCGTGCTCGGTTGCCCGGACAAACTGCCTGGGATGCCTCTCCTAACCACACCATACGATACCCGGAATTCAAACACGAGATTATATGTCCTGGTTTTATTTGACAGGAAATCATGAAAATTTTGTCTTCAGGCTTATTTTATCTTAAAAAGAAAAATTAAGCAGTCAACATGCGCTTAGGCCATGTTTGATGGCCTAGAATCTCTCATTCTCACTGGAGGAAAATAGCCCCCTTAAGTGGTGAAAAATTATTTGCCTGAAGTTTCAACCTTCCGAAGGTAGAACTTGTCCCTGTCACGCGAACTCTTCTAGCATGCAATTTTTCTTTTCAATGAAAAGGGTGAGATTGGTCAACCACTGGAAGAGGATGTTTGATTTGCCATTCTTAGGACGCTAAGGGCACAATCATGTCAGGAACAGGAAGAACAAGTGCAGCCTGGAGAGAAGTCGCATTCATATCAACACCCGAACACTTTGCTGCATAGGCGGAGTTAAGTGGGGGTGGCAGGTAAGGCTGCACAACGAGCTGAGCCGACTCGAACTCCTTTGACAAAACTCGGCTCGTACTCGACTCGTTTATATACGAGTCTAGTTCGAGCATTACAAAGTTACTCGAAATGATAAACGAGTCGAGTTTCAAGAACTCTACTCGTTTAAACTCAACTCGACTCGAAAACCGGTACTATGTATAATAATGCCAAAACCAGTTCAATAGTTTTAATTTTGGGGTAAAAATAAATTTTCACAAGTTACACGAGTTACATGAGTTAACACTCACACGAATTAAAGCTTACACGAGTTGACGCCAAACGACTTGACGGTTAAACGAGTTAAATGAGTCAATGAGTCGAGTTCAAACTCAATTTTGTATAGTCTAATCGAGCTCTATCTTGCTATAAGGAGCTCGAATCGACTTTAAGTTTTTTGAGCCGAGTTGAGTTCGAGCTGGCCATTCTCGGGCTCGACTTGGCTGGTGTGCAGCCCAATTGGTAAGGGCCATGGTCCTCCCTTAGATTCCGAAAATATAAATTTACATATATATATATATATATACATATATATATATATATATATATATATATACTTCCCCGTAAACAGTCGTTCCTCGGCCGTCGTTCGACTATTTGAAGGCAAAATTTCTGGCTCGGTTCCTGTTTCACAGTCAAATGTGAATGTAGCTCATTTTAATCATTTGGACACGAGGATTGACTTCAATGCTCCGACTCCGAACATTAAAACTGCTTCATTTAAACATGCCCATTTTCGCAGGCCTTGTAAATGCTGGAAATCATACCTAATGTTGAATATTTTCCGTCCAATGATACGGTCAGAATTCGGCCTGCTCTTTCTTGTTCAGGAAGTAACAACTTCGCGTTCTACACCAGAAAAAAGCGGTCTTCAAGTATGGCGGTTTACTTTCCTCTTTCGAGTGAGCCGCAAAAAGGCCAACAAGAAGACAGAAAAAGAGGCTGCAGCGAAAGAATTCGCGTCTTTTCTCCCCCGGAAGAAGTGGCGTTTGTTTCTCCAAAACGGAAAAATTTGTAATCGCTCTACTGTTGGTGATACTTCTTTTGCTGGAAGGCCGCGAAATTTCGAGTGGCTTTGTCTCCGTTAAAACTTTGGGGCACACGGTTCCGGCGTGAAATTGCCGAAGAAGGCAACAAGCATGGCAGTCGGCGATTCTGCCAAGGGTCATTTATTATGAATGACTCAATGAGTAGAGGAGTATTTCATTCTATCGCCCAAACTTTACTTTTCTTTCGATGCTTCTAGAATACTAAACCTGCTTTCGGTGCATCGAGACAATGTTTCACTATGTTTCAATCTACATATCAATGTCATTCGTTAACAATATAAAGCCTTCTTCTATCTCATTCTGCTTTTTACCATTTTATTCGCTGAGCTCATTATTGTATGGTACTTCTTTAGAATAAATTTCAATCAATCACAGTTTTTCCATGATAATGGTAGTGATTGAAGTATTCACTGGAATTATTGTCCTAAAGATTTACTTCACATAATTCTTTTCCCTAGAGTTACATAAGGAGAGAAGGAGGACAAGGGAAGAAGCCATGGGAGGAAGAGGCGAGACCCCTAACTAGTATTTATAGATGGAGTTGACACTACCAGAGGCGAGCTGGTTACTTATATGCTTCTGGTTTTCTAGAATTATTTTCAAATCATATAGTATTTTTTCATATTCTGTTTTATCCATGTTTCGTGAAATGTTTTTCTGTTCGAGAAGTGCATACTTACAGACAATTCATCAATCCCTGACGAGGTTGATGACTATTGCTTGTCTCTAGAACAAACTCCATGAGACTATTTGCTCCTCTTCTATACACTAGTCGTATTTTTCTCAACCTTTCAAGGTTTCCAGTAAATACGACAGTCCTAACAGTGTGTGGTTTTTAGTGTTTATTAAATGTCACGGGAACTGTAAATAAAAACAAGCTGTCTACCAACCACCATTCTCTCTAACCCACTAGTCTCTTCAAGAATAATCTTTCTATTGCTTTAGATTTAGAAGTTTGGATCATTGTAATTGAATTCATAGACAATTATCGTGGCATCATTTTTAATAAAAAAACATGATTTAGTTTGAGTATATAAAAGTGCAAATGATCTCATTGGCAATAAATTCTACAAAAAAGATTCTGCAACTGTTTTCGGCACCATACCATAAAGTCACTTGAAAGGACGCATGAAGTCAAGTTTATAAAGTAATAGGTTAAAAAAGTTTGTGTCCTGAAATATATGGACTTCAATGGGGCTTCTATTAAGACTTTTTCTTCTTATTGAATGTTCTCTGCCCAACATTCAACAAAAACAAGCATAATTGCCATGGTGTCGTACACAAGTCAAAGTTTGATTCAGATCAGAGCTAGAATTTTTTTTTATGAGGGCGGCCGAATTAAAATTTCTAACTATAAGCATGAAAAATAATTAGTTTTAATATACATTCTCCATTAAATCAATTCAAAGATGAAATTTGTTTGTAGGATTTTAACAATTAAAAAACTGTAAAGACTCCACAAAGAAAATGTCTATGTAGCAAAGAGATGCCGGAACATGGTAACTGTATTTTTGCCCTCTGGTCTCTCTCTTTACTAAACGCATGTTAAGCTCTACATAGACTTCAACTCAACCGGTAGATAGAGCTTCCATTAAGATAAAAAAAAAATAATAATATTTGAATATTGAAAAAACTACAAAAATATTCCTCTTCTTTAAGTAAATAATAAACAGTCACTAGAGTTGTGGTACACAAGAAGTACTTTTCCTTATATTTGTTTTTAAAGTTCAAGTCTGCTTGGAGATCTAAGTGGAGATCGGTACATCCGTCAGCTAGAATGTCACACATTCTATAAATTTCAACTTTAAAGAAAATTCTCAAAACACCATTTAACAATAAAAAACATTAGGTTTCAATATAAAATGATAAGATATCTTTCCAAAAAACAAAAATATCTTTGGTCCGTCAAAGAGAGGAGTGGTTATTTATAAAGTAATAATATATTAAAAATTAATTTTTTGTGAAAAGGCGGCTGTTGAAGAATTTTTCGCATAAGTTTGAGCCACCCCGTTCTGAGTGATAATTTTGTTTTATAACCTCAGGACACATTTTCTGTAATCTTCTCGCAAATATTTTTAGTTAGAAAACAAAATATTTGATAACTGTTTGATGCATCTAATCATTGGACAAATGGTTCCATTTGTGGAGGCCATCTGTGCTGCCATTGACATCATCTCAAAACGATATATATATATATATATATATATATATATATATATATATATATATATATATATATATATATATATATATATATATATATATATATATATATATATATATATATCGTATCTTGTACGCTTGAATAAGTACACTATAAAATATTTTATTTTATTTTCAGTGTATTTTCTATTACCAAGCAAATGAATGTGATCGGAATGTCTAGAAATGTCGGTATAAAAAAATGACAAAGTTTTTCAATGTCTCTCTTATTTTATATCGATCTGAAAATGAAGTCTTGAAATTTCTCAACTTGCCAGATTCTGTTCACTTGTTGAAAAGATGTTTTCGATTACCCTTAAATTATCAAATATAAAGGTCACATCTGAATGGTTAGTCCTGTCAAAATCAAAATAAAGGAAATTGTATCACTACTATAGTGTGTCATATTCGAGTGTATGATAACCTTTCTCTAAATTTCGAAAGTCTAAAGCTTATTTTTAAGAAAATTAATAAAATATCATGTACTGATTAAATTTTTTATACGATTTTTTTAAATCAGTGGGCTTATTTTTTGACATTTCTACTTTTTTCATAAATTGTTTTGTCACCATACGTTTCAATATTTCTCATTGATTTCTACTGTTTATGAAAAAAAAAAAAACTAAAAATAGATTGGTCCATTCCATATTTCTCAAAATAAAAATTAAAATCTGTTTGGAAAGGTAAGCAGGTGACAAGTACATGATAAAATAAACCAAAAACGCGAAGGATTGAGATGAGGGAATTGACTTTCTGTCGTCGAATTAATTGTTGACATGTGTACGGTCAGCAAGCAGGAAGTAAGCCTTGAGTGTCTACAACAGTTCATATGCTTTTTAATAAGACTTTATAATTTCCATTAATTGAGTTTAAAAAAATTTATAATTTTCATTAATAGAATATTGCTTCATAGAACAATGTATTATAGTATTGCATGAATTTGTACAATTTTTTTTGAAGCAGATTCATGAAACAATAACAAAGTTACCAAACAACACCAAAAAATAACAAGCTTTTCCTTTGTGAAATGAGTAGGATGTCAATTTTAAGTTTATCTGAGCGGACTCTCATGCTGCTAAGTTCTCCCTACATAATATAAGCACGCAGATGTTATCTTCATGTTTAAAAAACCTAGACAACCTAAGAATCAATATAAAGAGAGCACCTTTTTGGTATGTACAAAAATTTAAAAAAAAAAAAAAAAAGATAAATCAGTTAATTTTCAGCTCCTAACGAGCGTGATCTTAGTTTAATTTCATGTTTTCATACATTAACATCATAATTCATATAATCAATGAATATACGTATGCATATAATACAATAACGAGAAGATCATATACTTATTAAGAGGAGGGTATACATAAATATTTTATACATTAACATGATATTTCATGTAATCAAATAATTTACGTATGCAAATAATACAATAACAAGAAGATCATATAAGTATAAGAAGTGGGTATAATATATATATATATATATATATATTGACAAGTTACCCAACCATCGCTGTCTGGGATGGGACGTCGGGAAACCATCAACTGCTTCCATTTTTCAAGATTGGCCGGTGGGACCATGTCTCAGGCTTTCGCCTTCCAATGTATAAATATATAGTTTACTAAAATAAGTAAATAAGGGAAATGAGAAAAACCATGTGTTAAGTAAATATAAGAGTTGTGTACATTAAATATGAAATATTAGATAACCCTTCTGCACTTGTTTATGAATATATGTTTTCATGGAATATATACGTTAAGTAAATATAAAAACTAAGTGCATCAACACATTCATTGATCCTGATTGATCATTGGCAAAGTACTTTACCAACTATGTTAATTGAACGATTCATAATCAGTTTACATGATCGTCACTTTATATTAGTGCATATATTTCGCAGGCTATATAAATATACAGTAAATTACAATTTACATAGTTTAAACTTTCCGTTTGGTTCTACCTGTACTCTTTGATGACTTCATTCATAGGCCCATATTTCTATTTCCGTATAAACTAAAATGGTCGGCTATCATAAACAGTAAAGAAAAGGAAGAACCAAGGGTCCAAAAAGTCACTTGCGAAGCCAATTAAAAACCTTGTAGACTAGACTGTTAGCAGAACCAAGTTCCAACGTAGTATGTCATTACCAACAAAACAAGCTTGATTTGGTCCAAATCATGATTCAGCCAAGGCCAACGTCACAATTCAAATCTGGATTGAATCCCCGGAACACCGCGACCGGCAGAATGCAGCAGCTCCGGGTCGATTTATTATGACCGGCAAGACAGACTCAGTCAAAAATTCGAGCACAATCAATTTGATTCTCATGAGTGCAATTCTCTTAAGCCTTATGGGGTAGGATGTTCTTACTTCTAGACGCTGACGCAACTTTGAACCCTGAAAGCAAGGAGGAAGGAGAAGATTTCATTCCTCATGCATCACCGTTTAGTTAATTAGGGTAGACTTGTGTGCAAAGCCAATTAACACGACGATGCAAGAACCAGAGCCAGAACATCAGGTAAGCTTTCCCCTTAACATTTAGAAAGTGATTACAGGTAATATCATCCAGTCAACCCATTACAGTAGCCACACGCTTGTGGTCGAAATGACTTGCTCAGCAGAATATGGCATTAAAATAGGCATGTCATGAAGTCAATGAAGTTAAAATATGTTATTATATATTGTTTCTAGAATGTAGCAACCTCTTTGATGTGATATTTTAGTCATTATCAACCTTTTTCATGAAATCCTTATTTTATTCTCTTCCGCGTTTGACATCTTTATTACAGAGAAATCATATATATGCATATTAGCAGCCGGATACAAGTGGGTATGATGCATGAATTTAGGAAGACTAAAGATCCGTGGTTACATCAACATTGTGAAAATAGCAGGAAAAATGTCAAAATTCAATTTTAAGATGGTCTTGTACTCAACGTTTAAACACCTCTTGACAACTTGACTCGGACGGTTCGGCTTTAAAGCTTCTTTATGTTGAGGAATTGTTTTTTATTGATATATTAATGTCCAAAACTGAAAAAATGTCAAAACCTCCATATAGCCGGTAAAGTAGTTCATGACATGGTTTCTTGTTGTTACATTGAGTGAATATTGCTCAGCACTCGGCCATGGATTTACTTGATGTTCATTTTATTTTAGCTTGTTCTTGTGCACGTAACCATATCATTTTGCGGTTAAATGACCAGTTATTTGTCGTTTTTATTTAGAGAAATAATGGTTAACAAAACAAGACTCGCATCACTATGACCTGCCGAGAATGGGTGAGTCAAGCAGCCAACCATTGAGTTCTAAAACATTGGTCACACAGTTGCTTGCTGGGTTCTGAGCAGACAACTGAAATATTTCATTACTTGGTGCAACTTTCACACATTAGGCTTGGAACAATGGAGAAGCCATTTTTGGGTTTCAAGTGCTTCTTTCCTCTGCTACTGTGTGGCTGTCAGCATTGGAATATCGAGAGGTGACTTCACAATGGAGGTAGAGATGGAGACACCTAGAAGATGCCGAAGCGCCACTCCCTCGGCCCTAGAGTCCAGAACTGCTTCAAGCCTAGGTGAAAAGCAGAACACCATCAACTAAGTGTTGCGCATTCACCATTTGCCGTGTGAAAATTACAGTGTGAAAAGTATCATTCGCAACAATCAAACTGACAACCTAGCTTTCACCAGCATACTAACCTGACCAACTATGCTACACCTCTTGGAGCGAATTCATGAGTTGATCTGGCTGTAACCATACCTGCAGTGGGCATAAGCAGCAGAATTAAAGCCAACTCCACCCTTGAGTTAACCAAACCTGCAGTGGGCATAAGCAGCAGAATTGAAGCCAGCTCCACCCCCTTGAGGTTAACCATGCGGTCACCTCAAATACTAATGGGCTTCGCTTCATCCCCCTTAAAAAGGCATGTATCAGCAAACAAGACATACTGTCGAAAAGATCTAATTTAGAAATAATTGGGAATAAATCGCTGTATGTAAGATGTTCACAGATCAACACCAGAATCAGAAGTTACCCCTTTGTATCCCAGTTTAGCTGACAATTCCAAGAAGCAAAAACACCAATAATTCAACCTGCAAGTGTCAAAACATTCTAACCAATTTCCTGTTACAGCTCTCTCTTCCGTCTTTGGGACAGCAAAATCACGAGCGGATAGATGTCGCACAAAATCATTTTGGTTTAAAATATCATGTCACTATTACGTGTCTAAAAGCTAATTTCCAGTAAAAAAATGTATGTAGATCATAGCTATAAGGCCTGAAATTTTGATCACCTGAAAAACTTGTTATTTAAGAAGACATAAGATGTTTCTGCAAGTAATATAGGTGAAGACAGAGCCCCTGTAGTTGCAACCTTCCTCTCTGCAATATATACAAGGGAAAATGAATATGACCATTCAGACATTTTAATTGGTCTTACCGACTCCAATTTGGACCGTTGAATGGCTTCAGCTACCTGCATTTTCTTTTCAAAAAGAAGGGTGGTTGCTTACCATTTATAAAAACCATCTGTTTTTCAGAAAATGGAGATAATAGGGACCGCTCAAATGAGGTCATCCAACACACCGGGATCGGTATTGATAGGAGTAGGACCGGTTGAAATACTTAACTAGCCTTGGTGGTCCAGCATTCAAATATAGCAGACATTAAACACACTGAGGCTCAGGCACGTCAAAGTATTGCAAAGAAGCAACTATACCAGATTCGATTTAGTCAGGTTCCTAAATTTTTGACAGGCAAGAAAAGATATACCTGTGATAGTCATCATATGATAGCATTCTGCTGCTGAAGTATGAGAAACCTATCAGAACCAACCTCAAATTAGCCATAAACAACAGAGGAGACTTATGCAACATATTAGTATCTCAAATGGATCAAAACCCCAGACTTGAGTGCACAGAGGTTGGCAGAAACCAGATAGTCTAAACCTTCTCTAACATATCGTCATCAAGTAAAGCCAATAAATATAAAGACAAGTAGACAACACATCCTTCCCTCAGTGGCTAATCCTACATTTCAGACATTTGGACCAACTGACAAGTGACAACCCCTGCGACCCAACTGTTCTCACATGCTTGAAAGAGAACCACTAACAGGATAAAACACGAGAATCGCTTAAACTAAAGGTTTGCAAAGCAAGTCCATACATAGTTCTCTTTCTTTTCCAATCCTATCTTGCAGAGTGATTCAACACTTGCAGATTAAGAAAGTTTGCAGTAAATTAGATTCATGTGCATGCTCATGCACACAAAAACAACTTGGTAATAAAGTGAGTAGGCCATATTTGTATGCACGAGCATGCCACATATGAGCAGTTACAGATATGCTTACTGTGATGTTACCAATTGACAATGCTAAACTAAAACAAAACCGCTTTGCAGATAAACACTACAAGTACGTGGTAGAAGAATAAGAAGAGAACAGAATATCAAATGAATGATAAATATTATAAGATCAGAATCTATCAATTTGCTTGCTGAACTGAGGACAATCAGGATGTCCCTGAACCAGAATAAACAACTACCAAGGTAAGATCATCAAGGGGCACCGCTGAAACAAAGATTCCATGTTCTGGGTCTCTCTTCTTTGTGGTGCATCCTGTTTTGGTAACAAGTTGCTTAAATCCCATCACTCAACAAGTCCAAAATAAAGATTTTCTTGCAGGTGGGGATTCAACGCTAACAATGTAGAGAACTTTTGCTTCCCAATCAAGCACATGAAGCAAATGGTTTCACTTAGGTTAAACAAATTTCATCTGATGGACAAGTGCCAGGAATTCACACACACAACTTCCATAAAGAATGTAGGTAAGAAAAATAATATATTGGTAATTGATAATTAGTTTACAAATGAAACCAACATGGACCCACTAATAATTGAAAACACAAGTTAAAAGAGAACTGATGTTGGAAACAGAAAAGTGAATCCTGTCCACCAATAGGTCTTAGGACTTCCACATCTTTTTGTGGGCATACTAGTTTGTTATCGAATCACAATTAATATCTCCTCTCGTCTACAATTTATCTAATACATGCAAATATACTTGCATTCTGCTATTTATTGAACCGTCACTTGTTCCACCAGAAGATACATGCTTTGATGCACTTGAAATTGTGCATGAAACTCTGTTAAGCCAATACATTTGCCTCTAGACAACATGCTGGGAAGCAATACATTGAGGCATTGTTTAAGTCGGCATGAAATCCCTTCTGATGTTCCCTTCTGCTCTACCCACCACAAAAAAGGTTATAGCTACAAATGCATTTAATTTTACCAGATATTATGGATAGAATTTCAACTTGATACAATGGTCCAAGTTAAGTTTCACAAAACCATGGTGTCAACCAAATGCATCATCAAGGTTCTATTTTGGTGGGAAAGGGGGACGGGCAATGGATTTGGGTTTGAAAGAACATCAAATGGGACCTTTTCTTCTTCAACTGTTAGTGGAAGATTTTGGAAGCCTCCTTCTAGAATAGAAGATATATGTAGAGAGGCAATTTGGAGCCCACCATTTCCTTGAAAATGAACTCACTTCAAAGCCTCAACCTGCCTACACCTTCTTTCACCTGAGCCCAAGTAGAGACACCGTAAACATATATACCATATGTAAACACAGCCAATCAAATATATCTGAGAACATGCAAACCTGAATGTATAAGTAGTCATTTAATAGTTATTTGACTTCCGTATCCACCTTAAAAGGTCAAAGATCCAGTTACAATGAGACATACACCTTTGTGCCTTCATTGTTTGATCTTTGACTCTTAGTAATCTAATTTGGAAACTTAAAGTTTATGCTTCACAAATGCATAATCTCGATTTGATAAATTTCATGAAAATTAAGTTTTCCTTATTCGTACAATGATAGAGGATTAAAACCCTTGTAAGAGCACCTATATTACATTGACATACAACTCTCGATCCATGACTAGGAGTTTCACTATTTTTATGTGCCACTTCATGTCCAACTACGCCTATTTTTAGTGCCATTGCCTGGCATATCAATGTGGTGATCAGAATAGTTTGAGGCAATTGAGAATACAGATCCACAATCTCAGTATCAGCATTTCAAGTAACAGGTAGAAGGTCAAGAACCTTTTCTGTCAACACCTAATAATGTGTGAACTCACTGTGGCCCCTGTTCAACTGTACAAGTTCATATACTCATAGTCTAGAGGGGCTGGTGTTTCCATTTGCCAAGAATGAAGCCACAGAGAGCCCCTGTTCAACTGTACAAGTTCATATACTCATAGTCTAGAGGGGCTGGTGTTTCCATTTGCCAAGAATGAAGCCACAGAGAAAGAGAGAGCAAGAGAGAGAGAGAGAGAGAGAGAGAGAGAGAGAGAGAGAGAGAGAGAGAGAGAGAGAGTTACAAGTTTCTTCAAGTTCAATTATTTGCTCCTGTTGCAGGAGAATGCAAGTCAGTTGTAGCACAACTACAATCATTACATACACAACCGGATGACAAGGACAGAGCTCATCCACAGACATTCCAAAAAAAAAAAAAAAAAGAACCCAAGAACAGAAATTGCAACTTGAAGCATAATTATACAGTGTATTAAAAATTGTAATGGAACTGCAGACTGTCATGAGCCCACCTGACTAGTGTTAGCGACTGAGTAAAAGTATGCGCTCCAAGATGACCGTCTTCACAACCCATTCTCAAAAAAATCATTCTTGAAACAAACAAATTTTTAACTAGCTCCAGGCCTAGCGACTCCCGGACTGCTTGTTGTCATGAAAGATTCTCCACAACCACACTCTCCTTTAGAGTTTGGATTGATGAATATAAACTCTGACCTGCACATCAAGGACAAGAAATTAGGCACGGTCACAGAACCACTAAAATGAAACTATAATATTGCACAATCGACTCTTCAACAGCAGTTCCCATACTTGAGTGTGTCATCTACATAGTCCATCTTTGTGCCAATAACATGCATCAACGCCTTGGGCTCAATCAATATTTTAACACCCTTATCCTCCACTAGTTCATCAAATTTTCCTTTTTCATCTGCAAAGAAGGAAGACGAAGGTGAGAGTACATTTAAGAGTCCACCAAAACGTTAACTAAATCAAAAGAGAAAATAATACAAAGAAACAACAGAATAAGAATGCAACTAACTTTCACACATCAGTTGTGGTCAAATAGGCTACCAAATTGTGTGGATTACAGTCTTTATCGCCTTAAGGCCAACTCTTTAAAATAGGACTCCGCTGTTACCACGAGGAGATGCCTCAGGGAAAGATTTCCATATATAATGTGTCTTCTCCACAGATTCCTGCTTTATGAGTAAACATACTAAAATTCTGCACAGATCGAGTTTCGATCTTGCCAGCCCCCATTGACAGCCCCAAGCAACCAACCTACACAGTCGCCGAATTTCAGTAATTCTATAAGGATTAGCTCCAAGTTCCTTATAAGGGAGATATTGATGAGGAAATACCACATGTTCCACACCAAGCGTAAGGTTGTTTACTATTTGAATCCTAGGCTTTATCAAATGGAGGTCCTATAGAAGTTCACAAGACTGAGGCCCAAATGAAGAAGCATATTGGAGCCTGCAGTGGAAAGTGAAATGGGAAACACGCGGGAGCTACATCCAAAACACGAGAAGGGGAGTTCCATGTATCTCTCAAGCACAAACAAACCCAAACAAGAAACAAAAACACGAACCAAAAAGGGAAGATATGCAAATTTATTAAAAATTAAAAAAAGCGACATAGACACCCTTAGTTGCCATCATTCAAGTCTTAATTCAGAAAAAAGAAAACGGGATCAGCTCCCATAAAAAATTATTTAGAAAATGGTCTAACTGGAGACGACGAATACCAGAAAATCGGAAAAAAAAATCTTCATAGAAAAATCGTCCTACTTCCCCTTGCATTCATGAAATTAAAAATTGGAACACCAGAACATGGAATACACTCTTCGTAAATTAGAAGTTGTTAATCCAGAGAAAACTGACACTGGAATCAAGGAAAAAAATCTAATCACGCTTAGCATTAGTAAAATTGGAAATTGCTAGCCAAGAGAGACAGAGAACGAGAGAGAGAGAGAGCTCCCACCGAAACCATGAAAGCGGAGGCAATTCGTCGATACTCGAATCCAACCCACAATGGTTGCCAATACCCCCAAACAGAAATCCTCCCCACCAAACGCAGAATTTCCCGAAAAACAGCGTAAACCAAAAACCGAAAACGAGGAAACGAAAAGAAGAAGAAATGATTAACTTATTATTACCGGCATAGTTGAGCGTGTAGGAGAGCCCGTTACATCCCCGGGCCTTGACGCCGAGGCGGAGGAACGTCTTCCCCCGTAGGGCGAGAAGGCGCCGGACACGTTCCGCCGCCGTCTTCGTGAGTGTCAAAGCCTGCCGCCTCGACGTCGAGGCGACCCGCTCCGCCGCTGCTGCCAGGAGGGACGACGCCATCTGCCTGCCTGTCTGTCTCTCCCGCTCAGCCTGCTTCGTCCTCGTTGCCGCCGATTTGGATCAGAGAGGGAAGGCAACTGCCTCCATGGCAATAAATCGAGCGCTCCGGAGGAGGGGCGAGCCGACTCGTCGGACGGCGCGAGCCGCGCCAACGTGGCGTTCTCCGAGCATCTGGGCGGCCCCAACTCGTCGGACCCACTCTAGAAGCTACCAGAACGTTGTTTGATTCGGATTCGTAGGCATCCCCGGTATTAAGAGATATAACGCAACCCAAGCTTGTCAAATGCTAGCCAAAGCGCAGGCGAACTTCGTTCATCTCTCATTTTTGACGGTCTATGATTGAGCATTCAATTATAAGAAAGAGAGAAGAGAGAGAACTGGATGCGATCATGAACGGTCTTACATGACTGGTTGACGATTGATCCGTTTATATTGTAAAATGTGTTCTTTTATTGCCTATTTGCAAACTATGTTGAAATGAGTAAAACTTACTTGCCATGAAAAAAAACACAAGTGGATTTAGTGCCAATCACGCTGTTCTTCTTTCACGTCTTTAAAAAACATACATTAGCATAATAAATGCTTAATCAATTCATTCCATACATTAAAACAATCGGTAACATTAGGGAATGGTTGCTCTTTCTATAGAAATTCAAAGTAAATTGAGTTTCGGATAATTTCTAATCAAATTGTAATGGTTTAAATTCAAGAAAGCACCTTCAGTTATTCTTCCTATAGAAATTCAAAGAAAACAAAATGTGAGTGTATATATATATGTATATATGACAAGTTTGATGAACTTTCAGTATTAGCCAGCCATCTTGAGCATTAGACCTTTGGATTTCTTTGGCGAGCTTCCTTCTGCAGCTTGTTTGAAACCTCGTTTCCAGGTATTCACATTCACATGAGATATGGCTATACCACCGCTTGCGTTCCTTCTGCTTCTATAGTTTTCTTTGTCTTCATTCTTCAATTTATTTTGTGTTCTTAACAAACGTGAAAGTGTTAACAGTTCTGTGGGCAAATTCCTTATCTCATCTCATGGTTGCAGATTTTTCTTGCTTGTCAAATAACACTAATCACATGAGGAATGAAGCAGTCGTCCTGTAACTGCATTTATTGTAATTCCCTCTCTGTTACAATTTGCAGGCTGGGATGGGTGGTGGAACAGGGACTGGTCGTGCACCTGTAATTGCAGGCATTGCAAAATTAATCTACGGTTATCTTCAGTACTGTGGGGATTGTTGCTGCCCCCACTCTTTTGAGGGTCGAAGTGGAACTATTCAAGCACAGAAGGAATTGCATTCAACGAGCTGCTGAAATTGCTTGGAATATAACTGGTGGGACTGATCTGACGTTGCACGAAGTGCATCCCTCTTTCGCTCTCTGTATATGTATGTATGTTGTATGTATGTATGTACAAGGCCTGCCTTTTCTCATTCTTTTCCATCATTGAGCCATGGTTTTTGTTACATTTAAATTGAAATTACGTTTCTGTAGCAGTAGTAATCGGTTGATGATTCTGTAGTTGGTCTTTTGGAGGACTGATATTTTGATTTCATTATCTGGGTCACTTTGTCATGTGGATCCTACAGCAGATACCGGGATGAAATTAATTTTCTTCTAAGATTACAGGGATCAATATTCAAGGGGATGTGAAAAGGGAGCTGGTAGGTGAAGCTGATGAAGCCCCAATATTCCACTGCTTCAGCTATAGCGTCATAGCGCCTTGCACGGCATGCTCAAGGAAGTAGTGGCTGAAGATACATGTAGTTGAGCTTTATGGAGTTATAATCATAGTTACTCCACGTTTTCTAGTTCAAATGAAGGAATCTTGCATTTTTATAGTTTATAAATTATGAGCCTTTGGAGCAGGCAACACTTCCATCAACCCCTTCTACAAAGATCCAATCAATCGATCGATCAAAACCTTTTGCCGGTAGTCTTCGCTTTCTCTTTTCCGAGGGTCGCATTAGGCTTCCATTCCATGAACAAGCTCCACCTTGTAGAACGCCGAAAGGTTGAGGGCTGTCGTTGAACGCTTCCACGCCCTCGGTACCGGATAGTGCTGGTCCTGTTGGAGGACTATCTTTTGCCGGTCTTTCTATATTATCACCATCCGTTCCATACAATGCATCCTTCTTTCTTGAGGATGCTTGCTATGCGCATTGGCACCCGTTTCCAGTTTAAAATTACTTGGTTAGTTGCTCTCTGACATTTCAGACACATTTGTTCACTTTCTTTGGCTGCAGACTGCAGTAGCCTGGGGATTTCAGGGATAAAAATTTGATCTCGTAAGGTTATTTCATGGCTCATACTTGATATTATGTCATGAACAGGATAAATTCTAAGACTTTTGGTTGGTTAACAACAAGAATTTCATTTACTTGTTGACTAATTAATTTTGTTTTTGCTTTTACACTGAATGACCTTTCAGTTACGATCAAGTTACCAGAATCTGAGCACTTTATGTAAGTATCCAGATCACATGGAAGATGCATGTTCTCTGCCAGATGGTTGCTTCCTTCTATTTTCTTTCTAGACGTCATCCTCATCTTTTGTCATGTCTTTTGAGAAGACATGCTCCTTTTTTTTTTCCCTTCTGTTACCAGTACTCCTTGTCCTTCTCTTGCGAATTTCCATTTGTACAACTAAATGCCAAAATTTGCAGTTTTACTCAATGCTTCGACAGATTGATTTTGTCATTATGTTATTATTTCTATGTACTCTGCAGGTAAATGCTGCTGCAGAAGTGATATACGACCTTGTTGATCCAAGTGAAAACCGGATTTTTGGCACGGTTACCGATCAATCATTAGGTGGACAAGTAAGTTGGTGACTGTCCATTAGCCATTGCCTCTCATACCCATCTTTCTCTGTGATTACTTTACTAAAGGATCGGCATTTTCTTAAAAGAGAGCTATAACTGAAGTCCATGACTCCTTGCACGATGACTACAAGTTCATCGACTCCGTATGCGTTTTGTTATACCAATGACGTATGATAAAAACTTCGATTAAAGATTGTCCACTCTATCTGGCTCTATGGTAACATACCATTATTCAATAGTGCCTTGTCAATGTCAGTTGCTTTCTTCAACTTCATCGTTTTCTTAATCTTGTTGGTTTAGGTAACGAATATGGCACTTTGTCAATGGATTTTAGAAAGACATGTTTCCCAGATCACCAGTTAGTAACGTAACCTCGGCCTTTTCGGTGTTTCAAAATTGATTACACAATCGAGTTTTCAGGTGAGCACAATTCTTATGGCTACTGGATTCAAAAGGTAAAACGAAGCTGAAGGCCATCCTCCACCAGTACTTCTCTCTCTGTCTCTTGTCTCTGTCTCAATCTGCGCCGGTACCTCTCTCTCTCTTGCAGGGAGCGAGATCCTATTGGAGCCTATAAGTTCCTCGTATTAAAATCATATCATAAAGGTTTTCCTGTTGCTGCTTTTGGCTTTGTTTGTTTTGAGACTTGGCGTTCATTTTATATACATACATCAAAGATTGTCTACAACAGAAAATCCAGGACCAAGTTACAACAGAATTCAAACTTTTAATTCGCTTGAAGGATAATTAATGCAAAGAATAAACTAGCACTTAAATCACCAATAGTCTTCACAAGAGCATAAGCCATCTCTGAAATGGTGGTATCTGCTATTGTCCCTTACAATTATATGCCTTCCAACAATTTTAGATATGAACTTGATTGCCGAATGGCAATCCACACAGATCCTAAGATTCTTTTTTACAATGATTTCTTTCTCGCTTGGTATGCTGATGAGCGCAAATGCCAAGGCAATCCGCTCACTGTGATACTGAAGAAGCTTCTCTTTCAAGCATTCTTCAACATTACTTGAGACAGATCCAGTGTAGGGAATGTAACCTGCTTCCCTCATTCGATCGGAAAGACTTTCAAGCTTCGCATAAATCTCTTTCTTCTGAGGATGAGAGAAGTCCTCTGCACCAAAGATATGAGTTTTGTTGTTCACATCCACCCAACTGTAACCAGGTAACTTCTTCACCTTAGTTTCCTTTATCAGCTTTCTGACACTCTTCACATCCTCCCACTGTCCCACTGCGGCATATAAATTAGAAAGCAAAACATGGGTTCCATTGTTCTCTGGCTCAAGCATCATTAGTTTTTCTGCAGCGAGCTTACCTTTTTCTGCATCACCATGCCGCCTGCAGGCCCCCAGCAATGAGCACCAGGCAAATGCATTAGGTTCTGAAGGCATTGCTTTAATGAATTCTTCTGCTTCCTTAAGTTTGCCTGCTCGACTGAGAAGATCAATTACACACGCACAATGCTCGTCTCTGGGTGTAAAATTAAACCTCATTGACATTGAATTAAAATAACTTAGCCCCTCATCAACTAACCCAGCATGACTACAGGCAGTCAGGAGATTTACAAAAGTAATTGCATTGGGCTTCATTCCCTTTGAGACCATTTTTTCGAAGTGTTGGATTGCTTCCCTGCCATAACCGTGGTGTGCAAATACTCCTATGATTGCATTATATGCGATATCCGTCTTATCCTGGATCTCATGGAACACTTGGAGAGATGATTCCAGAAGTCCAGACTTCCCATACATGTCAATAAGAACTGTAGAAACAAATGGGTCAGCTGCAAACTCTGCCTTGATCACTTGGGCATGAAGCTGCTTTCCCTGTTCTAGTGCGGCTTGGCCAGCACAAGCTTTTAGCAAACTAGAGAAGGTAAATTCATTAGGCACAATGCCTTGCCTTCGCAAGTTGAGGTAAATATTCACGGCTTTCTCGATTTCGTCATTTTCCGCAAAGCCGTCGATCAGTGTACTGCAGGATACAACATTCAACATCTGAGAGTCCAATGAAAATACAAGGGATGCACTTTCCACATCACCGGACTTAGAATACATATCAATCAGAGAATTACCAACAACAACATCTGACTCGAACCCATATTTAATGACGCTAGCATGTAGTGATTTTCCCGTCGGCAAGCTGTTCAGCCCTCCACATGCACTCAAAGCACTGCAAAGAACATGTTGATCAGCTGGTATACCATCAAGGTTCATCTTTCTGAAAGCTCGAAGAGCTTCAGAAAACTCACCGTTTTTACTGCAGGCGTCAATTAGAGCAGTCCAACACACCTTATCTTTGGCCGACATCCCATTAAACACATCCTGAGCATCAACCAACAGCCCAAATTTTGAATACATATCAATGAGATTGCTTCCAACGAATAACTCCGAGCCAAACCCAGTTTTTAAAGTCAGTGAATGAAGCTGCTTTCCATGTTGAACCCAGCCTAAAGCAGCGCATGCCTGAACAGCGCACGAAAGCGCAAACTGACTCGGTTGCCACCTTGATATCCTCATCTCTTCAAGGAAACGAAGAGCTTCCTGGAACGCTCCATTCTGAGAAAGGCCAGAAATAACAGCCGTCCAAGAGACAAGGTTTCGTTGAGGCATTTCGTCGAACACCTGCAACGCACAAGCCATGTCCCCACACTTGGAGTACATGTTGATGAGATGGTTGGAGACAAAGATGGACGGCTGCTTTGCTGTCGTTATGATGTGGGCATGAAGCTCTTTCCCCTTGTTCAATTGCCTGGTTCTGGCACAGCCTTGAAGCATGAGAGCGCAAGATGTGGGGTCCTTCAAAAGAAGTCTGTAGAGTGCCCATTTTTGAACCTTCATAACACCATGTTCTTCTTTGACGCCCAAGTGTTGATAGGGACACTCCTCGGTGACCAACGTTTCCTTTGACACCCAAGTTTTTGAGAGGAACACTCGCCGATGACCAAGAGCTTAGGAGAGCCTCGGATTGGACCTGGCCGACTACTGGGAAAGATGAGGCAAGGTGGCAAGGACGCGTAACCATGTGACCCTCAACTAATGCTAGTCTTGAAATTAATATCCAAAAGGACTTGTTTGGCTCAGGAGTGCTGCATTGGACCAACGGACCGATGATGAAAATTTGATTATCAGTACGATTCTCGTAGCCACTGTTTTATAATAAATGTGTAACACTTTAGTTGACAAATATATCGCTTTCCACATAGATTTCCAAATAGCTTTCCACTTAGATCTCCAAATAATTTGGAACTCAAAAGTAAGAGGAAAAGGAAATGAGTTTCATCCTCTTAAGGGTATTCTCCTCCAAAAAGTTGGCTTATTTGATAGTAGATCCGATAGATTTCCAAATAGCTTTCCACTTTGATCTCCAAATAGTTTGGAACTCAAAAGTAAGAGGAAAAGGAAATGAGTTTCATCCTCTTAAGGGTATCTCTCCTCCAAAAAGTTGGCTTATTTGATAGTAGATCCGATAGATTTCCAAATAGCTTTCCACTTAGATCTGCAAATAGTTTGGAACTCAAAAGTAAGAGGAAAAGGAAACGAGTTTCATCTTCTTAAGGGTATCTCTCCTCCAAAAAGTTAGCTTATTTGATAGTAGATCCGATAGATTTCCAAATAGCTTTCCACTTAGATCTCCAAATAGTTTGGAACTCAAAAGTAAGAGGAAAAGGAAATGAGTTTCATCCTCTTAAGGGTACCTCTCCTCCAAAAAGTTGGCTTATTTGATAGTATATCCGATTTTGTTGGCTGCTAAGTGTCCTAGTTCTTTTCCTGGATATGGATTTCCACTTTCTATCGAATTGCGCTTGGGATTTGCTGGGGCAGGGTGGTGGGCTTCGATTAGATTGGATCTCGATATCTTCTGATTTCGCAATATTTTAATTGACTAAAAGTAACCACCCCTGCTTTTTCGAGAAATCTTGGATTCAACTACCGGTACAAAGTTTTCATCTCATATCCTGATCAACGTTGAGATTGAGCAACCTTAGAATTGCAATTCAGCTCATCAACCATAGCACTTTTTTATCCTTCGCAGTTTTACCGAGAAAAAATTCCGAACTTAAATTTGGTCAGTTGGATCTAGACAACACCACAAATGCAGCGAGCATCCCGGATACTTGAGGACTAACCTGGTGCAGCCAAAATGATAGAAACTTTTCCGGTACATTTGAAAAAATTAGCTTTCATAACGCATAGGCTTGTGACTGTCGAGCAGGGTATCAGGGTCACCCAGTCCCAATAAAAACTCAGAGTGAGGCCAATCCAACCATCAAGTCTCAATTTCAGACCCAGCCTAGCCTGACTATATTAAAATTAAGTGTGTGTGTGTGTATATATATATATATATATATATAAAGTTAATATTGCCGGGTAACTGACAGATTGCTAAAATTTAAAAATTCGTTATCAGAGGAACCATAAATTATTGATTAAGTTATCATGAACTGTCACCATGCCATAAGCAGTGGTTAGTGCTAATTTAGGGAGCTTTTTTTGTGCATCAAGCTTTTAAATCTAGCTCATAGAATATATATATATATATATATATATGACCCCACACAAGACATGAAATTGTGGCTCAGGCCCAGCCTGCTTCGGTCTGGGTACCCGACTATCCGATGGGTACCTCGGTTTCGGTCTTGTCGGTTTAACAACCACGGACAGGCTAGCATTTGATACAATCTGCATTTCTAAAAGTTAAAACCATGAGCCACGTTTAATGGCTGATCAAAAGCATATGGTTTGCCTTGATGGAGATCGCATTAACAATATTTGCGTTCTTTTTTCCCATGTACACGCCTCGAATAAAAACGATAAAGACTTCATTTATGGAGATTTGTTCTCGCTGAAATATACATATACATAGAACCAGCATGAAAAAAGCTCTGGAAGCTGGGGAATGTCATGGCTCAGTTGTCAACTCCCAAATCTTTATTGTTCCATCGTCACACCCGGACGCTAGAAGGTGAGACATCTGCAAATTTTTCTCTTTGAGAATCATGTAGCATTTTTTTTTTAAATTGATAATGCAACTGGAATAAGGATAGAGGACTGAGAAAAAGGAGGATAACTCTTACCTTCGGATGCCACTGAACTGAATTTATATCCATGTTATGGGCCTTCTCTTTCTTCAGTAGCAACTCGTATGATGGATCATCAAGCTGCAGTTTGAAAATGAATAAGCTAAATTAAAGCCTTCCTCTCGTTTGATGGAATGAAGAACTCAACTTCGCCATAAGTGCATGTGTCTGGGCATGGAAAGTTTGCTAACTTATAAACTCTACATACGGACCAAAAATTTTGAAATTATAAGGCTAAGATACAGCATATTCAAGATAATCAGTGAAAAGAAAGTTAAAATAGCACATGCTCTTGTACATCAGCAAGACCTCACTTTTTCTCCCAAGTGTTGTACTAAAACAGAATGATCAACCTATCACTTTAAAATAGTGACGAAGAAATTATCGTATTATTTAAGTACCCAGTAGAACCACAGTATATAAATGCTGATAAACTTGAAGCAACAATCAGTGATGACACGCTAGGAAGAAAAGCTGTCAGTACCGATGGTTCAGTGCTCTCACAGAACAGACAGATGGAATCGTCACCGGCTCCACTAGCTATTATACCATCCCTGAAATAATTGTAATAACATATAATCAGACTAAAAACAACTTCATAACACTTGAAATAACTAAAGAAAGAAGCACGTGAACTCCAAGGATCTTTGAGAGTCCGGAATATCAACGTAACTGCGCTGCCTTTATGGTAACAGCCATCAAGGACTCCAAATCTCAGACAAAATGAACATTTCCCAGTTGAACCCAAAAGAATTTTTCCACAACCTATAACACAACCACATTAATGCCATTTGTGCCATTTCTGGACCACAATATGTCATCATATGGACAATCCAATAGATTTCTGTTACCTTGACCAATCAACTGAAAATATTGTTCGATCATGATACCCTGATAATGTGGACAGATGTCTCCTGGAGGAAAGAAAAAAAAAAGGAGGTTATTCATCTGATGTGCATACACAAAAGAGAGCGAGAAAGAGATGTCATTGCATGTGGGAATGCGGTTGTTTTCTTCTTTGAATGAATCGAAAAATATGAAATCATACTAGTGAAAGGATGACTCGGTATCTCATTTCCAAGGAACGTTTTACAGGGTTCTTGCAGAAAACCTAAGAAGGCACAAGTCAGGTCCAAATCCAGGTCAAATCTCAATGCACTCAGCTGATCCATATCCTATCCATTTGAGCACTAGGAGATCAGGTTCATTTTGATTGACCAGACAGATAGACATTCATATATGCTTACTTGTAGATATTACAGATATAGGCTAATGAGAAAGAATAAAGCAACTGTGCTTTCATGTGCGATGGACCATGACTGCAGCCGTGGTTGTCAATCTAGTGATTGAACTGAAAGATCAGAAGAGTGAGGAAAGCAATTGAGTTGGCTGATTACCATCGTATACTACTATCAGACCTAGCATCTTTTGGATCCACACTAGTATCCCATATCTTCAACGTCAGGTCATCACTGGAAAATAAACCATGTTTTAGAGATTACAAATAATAAAGCACTGGCTTTTGACAAAGAGAGGAAAAAACAACAGAATTCCAACATACCTACATGTGACCATGCGATCCCCATTGGAGTTGAAAGATGTGGCCCATACAGTAGATGAATGTCCACTAGGAAAAAACAGAAAGTCATAATTACATACAATAATAAAATTAATCATAAAATAAGAGCGCAAAGCACTTTGGAACTGCAAGACATCAAACTACACAGATAAATAGTTCAAGACAAACTAAATTGATGAAGGAAAATTCTCATTTCTTATCCGATTGTGAATGTTTTCAAATTCCATTAGCATATAACAGTCTCCAACTATCCCACTTGAGCTCTATCACCTTCACAAGGCAGACCATTCTCCATAAATATAGAACAAAAATATTCCTTCCACCATTTTATACTTATTCCCAACCTCAGTAGATTCAACAGATTCAGAGAGAAAAATAAACCATTAAGAAAACGAAATACCAAAACTATACCAGTACACTTTCATAAACATGAAGCTCAAAAATACCTGCTTCCATCACCCAATGTCTGTATACAATGCCAATCATCTATTTCTCCATCCTCTGCCCAAACCTAAAATTGCAGGGAGAAACAATTCCCATGTCCATATTCGTAATGAGTAAGTATACATGATATATAAGCTAGATGAAGGAAATGTAATCACAGCGTGCAAGATCTTAGAAAATAGTTTCCATGTACCTTTATAGAATTATCATAGCTGACAGAGACCAGAACATCATATGAAGGATGCCACCTCACCATCTTCACGTCCTGTGTATGCCCTTGTAACACCGACACACACTCAAACTCATTACCAGGCTGTACTTCCCAGATCCAAACAGATTTATCACGGCCACAAGTAGCAAGCAGTGAACCAGATGGACTCCATGAAACACTCTTAACTTCATTCTCGTGTCCCTGGTAAGAGGAGATACACAAAATGTGCATGCAGAATAAGAATACATTTTATGTAAACTTAAAAAATGAACAACAAATATAGATTTTTAAGACATACCTCCAAAGAAGCAACACAATCAAAATCTCCACTAACAATTTCCCAAATTGCTGTCGTGGCATCAAAACTAGCTGTAGCCAGCAGCCTTCCAGATGGTGACCATGCACAGGACCGAATAGTTCGAGTATGATTTTCATCCAGCACACCCTACCAATAGATGACAGAAGACAAAAGTCAGCAAGCAGCCTATCAGCTGAAACTCACCGAGTCACCATAGAAAATAGACTAGCAACCTTTTGACAGAACTACATAGATAGACATAAACTAATGAATGCATGACCGACAAGTAGCAAGATTGCGTACTTTTTAGTTCACCACACTACACTTTAAGCACAAAAGAGGTCTAAAACTTGAACATCTGAAAAGGTCAATAGCATAATAATGGGAAATAGTAACAAGAGTGTATAAATGCCCTTCTGTTGATTAAACAGTAATCTGTAGCATAATGATATGCATGACACAATGTGTGCCATGCACCAAGAAGCTACTTCTGTGAGAGACAAAAGCAGCCATCTAGACTATAAACCCTTGATACAAGCTTCTCCAGACTGTACTACATGAGCTAAACTCTGATGATAAAGCTGCAATAGACTGCGTGGCACATCAAGTTACATAATGGGAATACCCAAGGCATGTCTGATGAATGTGGGATTCTTCACAGGAAGAATGTCCCTTATCTACATCTCTCCTTCAAAAATGGAGTTGTGCACAGACCTCCCCTTTCTGTCTGAAGAGGTGGTGAAATGTCCTTGTAGGAATTCCGGCTTTTCTTTTCTTATGTGGTTATGTTCTCCTAGGTAAGGTCACGTTGGATAAATTTTTCCAGGCCATTAAATGCACCTCAGAAAAGTTCCTCAATTAGGAACTCTGACATCTTTACTAAGTTCTCATGCAGTCAAACACATTCTTTATTTTGAATATCTCGATACAATAACGAATTCATAAAAGTATCCAGGAAATACCAATACAAAATCTAACCGGGTATATTTCTTTCATTTTCTGTAACCCACTCTTCTGTTTCTAGTGCTCAGTTTGAACAGATCAATGCTAGTTATTTTTATTTGAAGAGGACTATATATTCTTTTTCAAGATTTCTCTAAGAATATGCAAACTTGTGCATCGAGTGGCTTCTTGAACCATCTTAGAAAATAAACGTCATGCACAGCCACATCAATCTAGGACCATGTAAGGTACAAAACAATGCTCTAATCTGAAGATGCAGATTAAATATCTTAAGCAAAAACATCTGTTCCAACAGCACAATTTCAAAATCTACACCAAAGAATTCCCCTTCAGATTCAAAATAGGTGCTGATAGACGAGAAAATATTATTCTGATCATCACACGAACCATGAATAGACACTTATACTATGACTATCACATCCTACACAGATTCACCCGCTAGCAATTTAAGTATGATCACAACCAAGATTGTTTTAGTTAAACCTTGTTCAATGGAGGTAGTCCAATTGAATCGATAATACATTTTTAGTTGAAAAAACCACTGGTTGTGTAAGAACCCACAATGGACATCCAAGACAAATACGCAACTTAATATAAAAGTCACTTGAGTAATCATTTGAATCACATCAAGAATTATTTCATTCTTCTTTATCTGGATTAACTGTTCTGTTTTCATCATTTGCCCGTCCTTCGCATTAAATGGGGCCTGTGTTTCCATTCGAACGTGTTTACAAAAAAGAAAAATTGGAAGAGAGAATCCACATTTAACGCTAAGGCCAGAGGAATTTGAAGCTTTACTCTGCATGACAGCCAAGGCCCACACCTGCACACAAAACCACGATTGTCTTCCAAATAACTTAAAACTATTTGTCGGTAGCGGACGAAGGAAGGACTATCTTCACAGATCTACACTCATATTTGAGAAGCGTCTAAGGCAGATCAATAGAAGCTCATACATAGTTCTCTTTTCCTCACGGGTAGCGAAAACTCTTCGTCTCAGGTTCATGTCAAGCAACCTGGCGTTGATGGTTTGATTCGTAACAGCTTAAAATGTCAGTATTGGGTATCCTTCACTTTCAACAGACATGGGATCCACTCCCCAACTTCTTCATAAACAAAGCACATTGTAGACGTTTACTTTACAAAAGAATTATTTCTACAAACCTCCCAAGTCAACGCCACCATCTCCTCTTAACTTTCAGAAGAAAATGACGATCGTATCCTCCAAATGGTGCGTTTGTAACCTCTCTAACTAATCCCAAGAACACGAGGAAATAGAGCCAAATCCAAAGGAGACGCCCACAGAACAAGAATTGAATTGCTTTCGTTTTTCACGCCATTAACAGCTACTCATCATCGTCTAATCTAGCGCTCCCAGCATTAGGAGAAAAACAGTATGAATCAAACTAGAGAGAGAAAGAGTTGGAAGTCTTACCCTGCACTCCCAGGAGGAAGGGTTCCTGGGGTCCTCCTGAACCCAAATCCGGACTGTCCGGTCACCGCTGCAAGACGCGAGCATCGGCGGCAACCTTCCGGCTCCTGTCGTCGGGTTCCAGGCTACCCCCCAAACCCTATCCTGATGGCCCTCGAGCGTCTGCACCTCCCTCAACTCCACCCTCCTCTCCACGACCAGACCGCCTTTCTGCTCCATCTCTCTCCTCCCCAGTTTCTCAAGAGGGAATCTCGTAGGGGCTTCCTCCCAGAGGACAAATCCAGCGCACTCCAAGCCGGAGAGCGCGGCCAGCACCGAAGAAAGTGGTATTCCGGCTTCGTGGGAGCGAAAAGAAAAGGCAAGGGGGTCGTATCTGCAAGTGGGGGCGCCGGCGTTTATAGGCGTCGGAGGAAGAACACGTGGAGCTCGCGGATTGGCATCAGAAGTGTGGAGAGCGTATCCGTAGCTTAAGCTTTCGTAAACGGCGCCGAAAAATACGGTGAACTGCAGGTCAGATCAGAGCAGAGCTCCGTCTGCTTCGCTAAATAAGAATTCCTACCGTCGATCTGATTGTAATTAATTCCCGGTTTCCATGATCACATCGAAACCCTAAAATTAATTATTAATTTAAGTTTCTTACACGAAAAACAGTTATCTAGCTAAATTGATTCCTTGGAACATCAAAGAAACGTTGGTAAGCGCCCGAATCCGGCGATTCAGAAGGCAATGCCGCAATTTCAACTAAATGATCCCGTTAATGACATGCGTAGGGTTGAATCTAAGACAAAAACTAAAATTGCGTGCACTAATACAATCGTCCGTATTACCTTCAAATAAAGGCTTAAACATTTCGAAGTCTACAACTAAAAGAACTTTACCAAACCTTAGATTGTCTGTGAAAAAATTACTACAAATAGTAATTATTACACACATAAATCCCAAAGGCAATCTCGCAGAGGAGAATAGAAAAGAACACGGTTGCTTTAAAGAATTCTGTTATCACAGATCACTGGAATGTGTTAAAAACTAGTTGACAGACATCGTCCCGCTTTTCACCTATGGTCCTTAAGGAACCTATATGCTCAGGGAAAGGGGGATGAGCTTCGGCCTCATGGTACTTTCATATTTAATGGGATTAAAAGAAAATGCAAATTTAGTGAAAGCTGGATTTTCAGGAAAAACTTGTTTTGATATTAAAATGAGGTTTGAATATGAATTTAACACCATCAAAGATTCATAGCGTCTTAATAAGTTGAATTAAGTGTAGACTCACTAGCATGAGTTGTTAAGAGTAGGCAGATTGAATGAGAAAAGAATGACGATCCACATTCGTGATTCATGTTTGTACAGATTTTCTCAGGCGTGAATCTCGTGATATCAAGCATCATAATAAAGCGAGCCAAATCTAAGTGCAGGGCATGGAGAACGGAGAAGATAAATTTGTTTTTATGATAATAAAGGCACCATTGGTATGAAGTAGTTGATACCCAGAATATAATATTTTTCAAGTTAACATTTTAAAATATTCTGGAAGCGCCCAAACATTTTAGAATGTCTCCTCCATTTGTTGTTTAGGTCACAAACGGATTAAGTATGTGTCAAATTACTCATTATCTATTTCAACTGAGATGCTTTATATATATATAATTTGAATGGTGAGCTACCCAACTCAATCATGAGGACCATTTCGATCATGCCAGATGGCTATGAAAAAATAAGAAGAATTTCGTTATATAATACTAGTTCACACATTTTTCTTCTTGTTTTTCTTTTAATTGTCGGTCACTTGGATCAAATGTGAGAGAGAAGGAGTAATTAATAGATTCTAAACCACTAAGCCAAGGATAAAAACCTAACCCTCAAAATTGATTGTTGAAATACTCTTTTACACAATTCAACCGCACAAATATGATTTTAATGTTTTGATGAGAAACATATATTAAGTTAACCTTTTTTAATAGAATAGTACTTTTATAGTAATAGAAAAATGGAAACTCTTATAACATAAAAAATTTTATTAGTAGAAAAATCAATGTGCTTTATGAAAACAACTTGAATTAAGACTTGTTTTGTGTTAAATTAGTGTTCATAAGTATTTTAGAATGTTCATATTTTGTTTAAAATTTATTTCAGCAAGAATTTAAGAAGACTAGTTTTTATCTCTAACCTAAATGGCGTGGCATATAACAATATATATGTGTGTGTTTGACAACTTAAATATGTAAGAAATGTTGTTCAATTATTAAAAATTAAAATTTGTTACTGAAAAGGTTATAAACCATCGTCTTTATTGCTTTTCAGTGACGGACTTGTAGTTTTTTTATACATAAGAGGATTTAAGTATGCTGGAGGCCAAATGTTGCCAAATAATTAAAAAATAAAAATTTGGTGCTGAAATCATTGCTAAAAGTACACGAACCATTGTGGCACAATGACCGTCGCTGATGGTTCTTAACTTAACAACAAATATTTTAGTTTTTAGCCAACATCTGATATATATATATATATATATATATATATATACAAGAAGTCTGTCATTTGTCAAACCAAACCAGGAAATTGGAGAAAAAAATTTGGAGCAAAACGCATATGAGATACGTCGTAAATGAAGTCCAAGCTAACAGAATTTGTCAATTAGTTACACGTTCTTGTCATCAGCATCATCAATTGACAACATGAGTTATAGACAAAAGCTGCTAGAGCCGTTTCTTACAGTTAATCTAGATGAAGTTTCAACTGATATTCAAGGAGACTCATTCTGGAAAACCATATACTCATTTTCTTTCAAAAATTCCACACGTTTACAAATGAGAGACACAGTAGGAAACGAAAGCAAAAGAGGTCCGACAAACTAGCACTGACGATGTACCAAATTTCTTTCTCAAGACACTCTACACTCTTCCCATTTTCTTAAGTTTATAGCTGCCTATTCTATCACAGGAGGGAAAAAAAAAAGTAACTATTGACTGTGCACTTCGTGGTATCTCTTACAGCAGAAAGCTTGGCCACAGAAAAGAATCAATTCATCCCCCACTTCCTTACAACTCTCTCTTTAGCAGAAGGCTTTGCCACAACTTGTTCACTAGCTTTTCCGTCAGACAGAGGCTTCAGGGCAGAAGGCTTACCAGCCAACACGTAGGCTGCTAATGTGAAGAAATTTCGGCTCCCGCGTAAAACATACAGTAAAGAGTTGAAGACGATAGCAAACATCACATTGCCTTTGGCGATTATCAGATACTGGAACAAGGGGAACAAATTCATCAATTATGTAACCATGGATGACGAAAGCAACTCAACTGCCTATTCTCAAACATCATTAGCTTATGCAACCACCCCTTCACACTGAGTAGACACTTGACAGAAAGTGGGGTTACCAAATGAGGTCATGACATGGTCAAACTTTGAAACTGGGGAACTCCAGTATCTAGAATATATAGTGTTGATAAAATAAGATCAAAAGAGAGGGGTGCTTGATACCAAGAAAATGATTCCTGCAACAGTAAGGCTGGTCTGTTGTGATTCTTTCCAGAAGCGATCACCATCTGATCCACCAAACCACCCACCACCTCCAAACCATCCACCTCTCCCCGCGTCACCTCCACCACCTGCTTCTGCCCTCTTCTGAATTTCCTTGTTCCATTTCTCAAATTCATTCTTCTTTCCACCAAGAGCACTTTCTAGTGCTTTTCTAGCTTGCTCCTTCAGCCAAGACAAAACATTCAATTCCACTTTATCAGAAGAATTTAGAACATGAAAGGTAACGCCATATATGGTGCCATATAATAGCCAGCAAGGGGAGAGAGGAAAAACAGAAAATGTGGAATTATGCTTTCCTTTTGAAATCAACTTGCACATTTTTCCTATTAAGCAGAAATGAAATAACTAAAGTTTTTAAAAGATGAAGGAACAAGCCTACAGTCGAAGGCATATACTATCCAACAAGTTCATATATTTACAGCTTGACATCACAGTATAAACCCTTACGAGGCTGAACAACATGAGAAATGCAGCATTTCTCATCAAAAGCAAGTTTCAAACTTTCAGCACAAGAAAAGAAAAAACTACGACCAATTTGCAATTTTGCAAGTTGATGAAATAGTCAGAGAGCAATTCATAAACTGCATGACTCTGACACCTGTACTTCATATATGTAAGAGTATGAAAATAGATGAAATGTCAATAGAATCAATACAGTAGGAATAAAATGTAGCACTAACGTGTAAGTTTATCAGCTACTTCAAATCATTCAACTGATAACGCTGACTTCAACTCTTTGTTTTTAGATAACTAAGCATTAAGAGGCTTGATGGGATCCTCTGCAATAGCAGCAATTAATAGACCCTGGATCCAAAACTAAAGAAGCACAGAAACCCACTATTCTAGTGAGTGCAAAAGTTTTTGTGATCAGAGCCATCAGACATTTGCAGAATGCCATATATTCCAATCAGCTAGTCCAGATGACCATAACCCAGATTAGAGCCCATAAACTAAAACTAGGTAAAGGCCTCAGGCCAGGCATTATAGGCATGTGAAGAGGAGCTTCAGAAGCTTGTTCAGGGGAACACTCAAACATTAACTTGCACATGTTACTTTTTTGCTGGACAGCTTTATCACAGAAGGAGATGTGAAGGTACTAAAATATTCCTTCCATTTAGCTAATCGTTCCGGACCACAACTTTTGTGCTCTGAGTTCCCGGGCAGACCCAAGTCTTATATAGGTAATGACCATCTGAGGTTTGAATTTTGCATGGCCACCATAAACATAGTACATTTTATGCTTCAGTCTTGTTTGTTTGTGATGTTTTGGCATGTCTCTCTCACTATATAAGTATGATAAGACGACTGAATCTCAAAAAAAAAAAAAAAATGCAGGAAGAGAAAAAAAATGGTGAACCAAGGCCATGTTAAGAGACGCAAGCTGCAAGTGAACCATCACACATAAACTTAATAAAACCATGAATGGGTATTCACAGATAACAATTTAATGGAAGTTGATGAACACAAACGTTTCTTCTCAACAGAGAATAAACAATGCATAAGTGGCATACTAAGTTATGCCACAGAAGGAAGTAGTACAAAGGCAATGACCAAACACCTTGATTCTCAAGCAGTGGCACCCAACAAGGATCAATAATTAAAGCCCTTTTCTTTGCAATTTTCTTTGCTACAGATCTTGACAATGCAATTGCCCGAGTCAAGGCGAGTCATGACAGTCAAGCTGAGACAACTTGAGTCACAGCAAGACACGCCGAGTTTCGATAAAAAACAAGCCCAGTAGGGGGCCGAGTCGAACGAGTCAACCTTGACTCGGCAGTTTTAAAACACTGATAAAATGGGCAACCCAATGAAGTTGTTACTATCTCTTTCTTTCCACATTTCTAGACTATCCAATAAAGGGAGAATGACTTATATTTTATATTGGGAAAAGATCTGGAGAAGGTGAAAGAGTACACATAGTTCAAAGGGTAAAAGTAAAACCCAAGCCAATGACACGACAAGTCCAATAATCCATTGCCAAGTCAATTGATATTTGTATAATTTATAGACAAAAGTTTCAGGTGTCAGATCTCACCAAAAGAAAATGAACTAATTAATAAATGAAAACTCGCTTCATTAGAGAAGGGAAGAACTCATGAAGGAATTTCTAGTTAGCGTTGTTTTGGTTCAGGAAAACAACTGTGAGAATAAAACAAAGTCTGGCCTGCAAAGCAAACACAACCAATGCTGGTTTCTGAGAGAAGGAATAAACAATTTTTATACGACACCAATCTGAGTGGTTGAACACTGAACACACGTCAATCCTCCAAAAGCTTCAGAAAAAGACCACTTCAACCAAATTATTCTTTCTCCACTCTCTGAAACGGTAATGCTAGTTCTGGTATCTACATCCGAAAAAAAAGACTTGCTGTCTCAAGAAACTCAATTTGTCAACAACATTAGAAGAAGGAAGAATAATTTAAGTTTTTTTTTCTCAGCTTAGTAATGCTACATTTTCGCTCAAGATCCCCCTTAGGACTTCATATGACAAGCAAAGTTAGGTAGCATTCATGGTTTTTCTGTAAAGAAAAGTCCATTTTCATTCATGTATCAGTTGTTTTACTTTTACCGTTTTAATTTCCAGTTCGTAGCGATTCCTTATACACTCTAAACAAGGTCAGCATTCATTTTGAACCGCCAGAAACCAAAGCCAGACATCAACTAGAAAAATATTAGCCCAGGAATAAAACATAACATCCGCAAACCCACCAACATCAAGTAAACTGGCCAAAACAAACGGCTCAAGGTTCGGAATTCCGCGCACCCAAAACAGGTAAGACCAACGCGCAAGAGCTATGAAAATCAACAATAGCCACCAGAATTCAACGACGGCAGCGAATAGAGAGAGAGAGAAACTGGAGAAAGACAAACAATGAACCAAAGAGCGAGACGGGTAGCAGGAGGGTAGCGACTCAGAGGTCATACCTGTTTGTTGGTGTTTCCACCGGAGAAGAAACAAGAGATCCTGGGTTTGCATTTGCACCTCTCCTTCAATCTAAACCAGTGGAGCTCACTATTCGGGCACACAGTTAACGGCGAGACTAGAGAAGAAGATAGCATCTTTCCCTCCTCTCATTCACAGAGCCTGTGTTCCGAATGGGCGCGGACCCAACAAGAAGAAAGAGGCTGATTTAAGGTGACGGTATCGGACAAGGTCTCCCATGTCCTAGTTGGTCCACATCGACACGCATTGCCTTTTTCCTTAAAAAAAGAAGACAAAAAGAAAAATAGGGTTAACATGATAGCCATTAAAACTCGATATCGATGCAGTATTTGCGTTTTTTTCAAATCCTTTTTACAAAAACTAAATTTATAAATTTTGGTCCTTTTATTATAAAAGTACGAGAAAAGTAATCTTCTCAAATTTCAATGGATTTTGGGAGATTATTTTTTCTTTTATCGTTTTAAACTTTGGCAGACTAAGCGTCTGGTATTCAATGAAATGTTAAAACTGGTTCATCATTATAGTGGTACTCTTTGAACGTTTAAAAGCAAATTAGTTACAAGCGAAGCATTTGGATTTTACGGAAGCATGTTTATGGCGAAGTTCTTACGGAAGGCCTTTTCTAAGCCCAAGCTTCCTTCTCCTCCCCACGCAGGTTTGAAAATTGGGATTACTAGTACAACGATTGGCTTGATAAGTGTGTATTTGAATTTTAATACAGTAATCCCAAACTCGACTCGGACTAATTTGAAAAAACGATAAGCATTAATTAGAGTTGAACCAGTTTTAATACAGTAAGCACAAATAAACGGGAGAAACGAATTTTATCATCCTGATCACCATGACGGAAAGCACATCTTCTACATGCCACAGTAGCAAAGTAGCAGAAGGTGAACACTTATAGTCGATCTTCGGTCCGAAACAGAAAATAAATCTGGGATTCTCGAGACATACGTTGGTGACGCTGCAACACGTTAGTCCCTTGCATTTCTCCAAACGGAGTGGTTCAGACTGACGAACGTCATGTGGATTCAAGCAAATGGACTGAAAAATGAAGGACTCTAGAACTTCCTCACTTAAAAGCCTTTGACGAATACGATTTTTCTAATGGTCGTCCCCTTGTCACGCAAATATTAGGGGCTCATTAGCTGAGGCCCAATCAGACGATGCTCAAAATTGCATAATAAACAAAAAGGAGTAGCTACTGCTGTTACAAGATCTGGAAAACTGATAACAAATAAAGAACCAAGTACAAACACCTAATATTCATCCGAAATAATGAAGAATGACCGGACAAAACCATGAGCTAGTAAGACCATCAGAAAACGCGAACTGCCGGCCCCATTGTGCTTTTCAGGTACAAGCACCTAACCTGTTTACAAATCAAGGAAATGAATGGAACATCAGGAAAAAAAAAAAGTGTACAGAAATAAATGTTTTACTTTATCATATAACAAGGGACAGGTACAAACACAGGAACTTCTAAGTATGGAGAAAACCGTATTCTCATTGCTTCTCACTGTATTTATGTCAAATGATACTGTTTATAGAACTATAGTAACAGACTTGCGTTCAGTGTTAACATGTGAACCAAACTATTAACTTTGCTTCCAAAATGCAGCATAATCACTTTTCAGTTTCAAAAGCCCACAGCAGTGTGGGTAGGAAACAGACTTTTCTTTTTCTGCTGGCCAATGCTGGATAGCTGCCAAGTGAATTTGAAATCCCATGAAGAGAAAGCCCGAAATCAGTCCCACCAACTTGTGCAACAGAACATTGACCCATTAATATTAAGGCTGGGCATCGGGCCGGGCCGGGCCGGGCCGGGCCGGGCCGGGCCGGGCCCGGATATATGAAACCCGAGCCCGGGCACGGCCCGGCATAATAAAATAATATTATTTTAAATTTATAAAATAGATTTTTAAATATAAAATAGTATTTATTAGTAATACATATATGATATTAAAATTAAAAAATATATATTTTAATTTTTAACGGGCTGACCCGGGCCCGGGCCCAGCCCGTTAACGATTTTTCCTAGGTCGGGCCCGGCCCAGCCCGGCCAGCTTTATCCAAGCCCCGGGCCCAGGCCCGTGGCGGGCCGGGTACCGAGTACCCGGCGGCGGCCCGGCCTGGTGCCCAGCCTTAATTAATATACTCCACTGACAAAAGCAGTATGGTGGAGCAGACCAAGAAAGAAAAACAAGAGATGAGCGAAGAAGTGTTAGTCAAGGGCCTTACATTTTGCCAATTCTTCTTCAATAACGAAACCAGGAAGTTGACACTGAGCTGAACATTCTGGAATATCTGCTTCTCCTCCATTGAGCAGTTCCCAACAGCAACCCCCATGCAGAGGACCTTCTTCAGCTGGAATTTCACCATTGCCTTTGTTTCGTTGACTTTAGACTCTAGGGATTCTTGATGAGTAACCAGAGTGGGGAACTTCCCTGGTACGTCAAAGAAAGACAAGTAGATATTTAACATAACTGAGAAAAAATGGAAAGATAAAGCTGTGGATGTAGAGAGAATAAAATGATAGATGTTTGGACAAGAGGCATCGGTTAGATGTCACCAATACCATTATAAAATATTTAATATTATGACCAGTATCAAAATTTCCTAAAGCATATATCAAGGTGAAACCAATCCATTTCAGTCTGCACATAATTTTTGTCCATAAATCATCCTTCATCAATTAATAAATCTTACAAGCGCTCCCATCTCAGAGTGGTAACTGAACAATCAGTCTCCAACCAACTGAACTAAAAAATTTATGAACACAAAAACAGACATAAACATGCAAAGAATAGCAATCAGAATATTATCAAATTAAGACACAAAATCCCGACTTCAGCTGACCTTGTTAAAGGCTTCTGAACACTATCTTAAACACAGAGAAAGATAGAGAGACTGTTGGACCACCTTCCAATCTTATGTGCATATAACGAGACTGGAAAACTAATCATATACTCTTAACAATTCAAACTGAAAATGATAGCATGAGCAATCTCAAAAACCCTGTCCAGAGGGCCATTCTGAAATTGGGTGGTAAAGTGGAAAAAATACTTGCCTGCCTTGTTAAGACCCGGACCAAGAAGCCTTGGAATTTGTTTGATTATAGCCTCAGATGCAAGAAAAGCATGGTATTTCTTTGCAAGTTTCTTCACCAACTTCTTGTTCTTGTTCATCTTCTTCAGCCCTTCCACGTCCATGTAGTCCATACCAATTTTCTCTGCCTGCAATTTTATCCATATTAATGTAGTTATTATCCCCAATTAGCCAGCACTATTAGATCTAAAAAGTAAAAACAGAACACCTATTTATAAAAGGCTAAGCCATTGGCATTTTCATCCTATTCTAAACAAAAGGACTTCATTTCTGGTTTAACCTGCACTAAATTCAGTTACTTTTCCAGTAAAAAAACTACAAAGAAAAAAAAAGACTAGGAACATCTATGGTGCCGCAACAGCAAAAACATTTTCAATCTCTACATATGTTGAGAAGTTGGTTATGTAAGCCATGTCATATGAGCATGGATGCGGGTACTGGTGGACCATGTTTCAAAGAGAAAAAAAAACATGGGTGTAATTGTGGCGATAGTATAATTATGTGTGTGTGCAAGGAAGATTACAGATACAATTATAAAACAAATGTACGCAATTGAATTAGAACATAAAGTATAGCAACGACCAATTATTAACAGCAGCAATGCAAACCCAACTCGGGTGCAGTGGCACATTTTGCAGGATCCATGTGATATAGGGGCCTAGTGACACTCCTCCAAAAACCATACTTGTGCCTCGTTTCCTTTAGCATCCTTCATGATGTGAAGGACAGCATCATGCTTGATAGCATAAACAGTCTTACATGTTTGCACACTGAAACAAGTTCCAGGTGATGTGACACGCTTGACACATTAAAGTGCTTTTCAGCTTGTTCATATCTTCTTATGTCCATTACGAACTAAATACAGGTGTAAGATAACAGTGCAACTAAAAAACATATACTATACTTGCAAAAAAATACAGGATATTAAGTATTCATTACAAGAATATGTGAAAATCTATGTCTTCAAACATCTAATGTCTGAAGATCTATGTTCTCAAGTGTATAACTGTTAGGAACCGGGTATAGAATTGGATCGGATCTTCATGGAGTCTGATCCAGTGGTGCTTATAAATAAGGTCAAGGACCTTAGTGGAAGATCATCATGATTGAGCGTGTCTACCCTCTGGGAGGGAAGACCCTAATCGGGGATCGGGATGGAGGGTGGGTGTGATATCGGGTTTCCCTTGTAAAGGGGCATCTGTGCTAGCAGTGGCTAATAATTACCTCTTCAACATGTTGTGCATCTCCAAGCATGCAAACCCTCATCTTAGGCCGGGGAATGTGTGGCAACTTTACAGAGCCACTGAAACGTTTGTCCTTCTGAGGATCATAGTTCTTTAGTCCAATCTGGAGTTCAATTGTCTCAGTAAACTTGCGCTTTTTCTCTTTTGCACCAGTGACAACTGTAGTGATGGCCTCTCTTAGTGCGTCACTCTGGAGCTTGCTGAACAAAAGACAAGAAAAGAAAAGAAGATAAGGAAATCATTGATGATAGATCAAGCAACTACTGTCTCCAGAAAAACCGTTTCTCTAAAGACAAAGCCTATCCTAATCAGCATTTTTACAGAAAACCCTAACAAAATAAGAGGTGGTTAATATAGTACCACTTGATAGCATTGATCAAATTCACTAGTCCAAAGTACACCAACAATGCTCGCATGCCAAAAATTAAACACATCAAATTAATAAGTTTGACTTGTTCTCTGCTACTTGAGGATTGGAGAGACGATCTTATACTAAGAATGGTTTTTTTTTGTGTGTGAGTTTGTGTGTGTGTGTGTGTGTGTGTGTGTGTGAGAGAGAGAGAGAGCGTATCCTTTGATATGTGCAATTTTTCCCCTTTCAATAAGGATCCAGAATCACGGTAACTAAGCATTCGTAATAAAAGAGATCATCCTGTCAACTAAACCCAATATTACGTCTATTTGCACAACATTAATGATGAGACGCGAACCATTAAGGTCTTCTAACCTTTGATGAAACTTTAACGTTTGAACAACGTTATGCTCTTTTGAAACCAACGGGTGCCCTGCTTGTAGGGGACCATTAGGTGATGTTGGACAGAAAACTAGATAAATACCATCGACGCAATAATGTTGATTGCATTTGGTGTTTTGAGTAAAGTATATCGCATATCATCACAATTCATAAGTGATCCTGTTAATTGTGCATCATTCAACCGACCAAAATGAATCAGCAATCGTTGTAAAAACTACTCAAAGTTTAGACATTGTTCCCAAAAACAAAATGTTCTTTATTGTAGAAGCGCTTTTACAGGGTTGCCTCCATTTTAGAACGAGATAAGGGTTTAAGTGGTTGTTACACCCACATATGGTGCTTTTTTCTTATAATGGAAGCCGAATGATATCTAACAGAAGCCACGGACTTAGACATGATAAGAAAAACACAGTTTTGACCTTTACCACTAGACACCGCCCTTCAATATTTTTCTTTCGGAACAGTAATTCGTTATGAGTCAAGTCCTCCGTTTCTGTGCATCCAGATGCTTTAAGAGAACAACTACGCAGAAAGCCCAGCACATTCTTTAACGAAATCTAAGAAATGTCTTCCGCGCACAAAAAGAACAGAAGGTTTTACCGAAAGAAACAGCAAGAATAACGGCAAGAAATTTCCACTATAAGAATCCCGACACAACACGAAATGCAATGGAAACTGTCGGTGATTCGGTAGGGCGTACCTCATGATGGCGTCGACTACTGGATTCGCCTATTCTCTTCTTTCCTGAACACCACACAGAGTGAGAGAGGTCAGTACAGATCAGGTGAAGAAGAAGCTCCAAGCAAGTCCTAACCTTGAAGAGACACTGCGTACCTGCGCTCCGGTGGCAAAACAGCCCTAGCTCTTGTCGCCCGCGGGAAAAAGTGGGTGAGAGGGCGTCGTATATATTTGTAAACCCTAGTTTTGTAAAAGCCGCCAAAAATATCGCGATATTATCGTCAAACGATAAACTTTGAGCCCGTATGAAAAATAAACGTTATCTTTGTTTCTTTCGTTTTGATAACCAACCTCCAAGGGGATAACGTCCTGCATGATCCATGGTTCGTTTTGATAACCAACCTCAAGAGAAGGAAACAGCCTGGAATGACCACTGTAATGTTCCAGTGCGCTCTATTCTAACCTGTAAAAAAGTTTGTTATATAAATATTGAGACTCGCCCTGTGTTCCGCAAAAAACTTAATGGGTAGTCACACCATAGCTTGCATAAATAAATAGAAGACTAAAAGTGCTCTGTGCCCGAGGAACCGGGTAACATCCTGGAATGGCCACTGTCATGTTTCAGTGCGCTCTACTCTAACCCGTAAAAAGGTTTGAAACAAGCTCTATAAAAACCCAAAGACAAACACAATAAAAACCCAAAGACCAAGGGGCCAATGGCCTCTTTTAAGACGGTGGAATGAGACTTGGGTTGGCAATTCAGGAACATTGTTAACACTAAGAAGTTATTTTTCATTAGATTTTAGTTTTTCTCATTGTGAGGGTCCGTAATGACCCTCAAACTTGTAAGACAGTACCATGAAAAACTCTCTTTATCGGTATCAATATTAGGGATGTATGAGTTTGCTAATTAATACATTTACATTGATTTGCTAAAGAATAAGGCATCTTAAGTGACACCCTTTGGGAAAACATGTGGCTACATTTATTTTTCTTCGTAAAAATTATTCATCGAATATTTGGAAATACGTATTAAATTAAAAAGATACATGAACGTTTTACGAAACTGCTTTTAATACCCACCCGTATCTTGTGACATGTTTTACTTTCACAAATATAAAATATTTTAAAATTACCAGTATATGCTCAGTTTTTCTTTTATATTCGGAATGTTTGTGATGTGGCGCAAGAAGACATGAGATTGATAGATTAATTAGTACCCTCAGCTTCAATAATGTTACTTGTCTATTTACAGACACCAGATAAAATTGGCACTACTTTGCTTAGTTGCCGGCACTGACATCAATCTCAATATATATCATACTCATCATATCTTGGGAAGCCGAGCCTCAATTCATCCATCTATTTTGCGGTAGATGTGCAGATTGAAGTATACAAAGAATAACATTTTGGCTATATATATATATATACACGCACACGCGCGCAGATCCATTTTCCAAACTAATTAATATTCACGGTTTAAGAGTGAAAATGATGGTTGAGAAAAAAAAATGACAAAGAAGAATATGCTAGCAAGGAGAAAAACCTGATTTTCCAGTTCATTTCCCTCTTCACCTCTCTTCTAAATCACATTCAACAAAAAGAGAAAAAAAAAATATATTCATGGTTGCTACAATTGGTAGATGTGTCAGCGTTTACCGGCCGGAGCACAAGAAAGAGGCCAACAACGATAGCTCATCAAAAGGGCAGGAGAAACACAATGAGAAGCTGAAGAGTTCGTCCCCGGCATCCTTCAAGGGTTGAACACCCGCTCGAGTGTCTGCATCTCACGGAAAGAGAGGTCAGAGGGTGCTAGGTGGGAAAGGACCTGTTCTCTGAATGATTGTGACATAGACTGAGAGAAGCCTGTTCCACTGGACTTAAGATGAACAGACTCAAGCAATCGTGCAGTTCGTAGGATCACAAGGATCTAGCAAGTCACCAACTCGAGCCAGATCATAGGCACAACCAAAGTCCAAGTCCCACCAAACAGGAAACCTTCAATCCATCACCTAATAGTGCTCTAAGGCCATAGTCCAAGACAAACTCAAACATTGCATCCAACGTAGGGCCCGTTGTTACAAGAATCATGAACGTTCCCAAACAGACATAAAAGGTAGACATGTTTACTGCTAAGTTCATTGCTGGCCAGTGTCTCCCTTGCAACTTGCAGTTCTCCAAGCTTTAATGAGTCTTCAAAATATCAGGTGAACTGGCTGATGAAAACAATAAACATTATCTGTTCTACCTTCCATTGGACCACCAGAAGAAGCGAAGCACATTGCTTGTGGCAGTTCTCCCAAATTTTAAAATCACGAAGATTTGTGCCACCATCCTGCACCACCATATAAACATCGTGTCAAAACACAGTCGGACTATCAATTTTAGGCCATGAAAGTCAAAATAATTCAACTGGCTGTTTTGCTCATGTTCTTTATCAACTTCCTGTGGAATGGAATAGAACCTAGCATTATAGAAAATGCCCATCTATCTACTAAAAAAGAAGCATGGGACAGGACCTGCATAGTCAAATGAATTAGAAATTTATAACTACTTTAAGTAGCAAAGTTCCTCCCTTAGATATTCAAGATGAACGTCACTCGCATTCAGTTTAGGAAGAGATTCCATTCTAGGTCAACAGTCTGAAGAAATGGCCCAGAAGGGCCCAAAGGTGGTCCACAAAAGAATTCCAGTGCACTAAATGGCAAAAATAAATTCAAATTATGTCTCAAAAGATAAGTTGATTGTCAAAAGGTAAGCTGCACATCATTCAGGCAAATGGAAATTCTTTCATGCATTTATTCATTTCCATCACTGATTCCCCCGCATGGTTCTTTATCCAACCCTCATGCGATATCCTTCACAAGTTAATTTACATCTTCTCTGTCTACAACCAAGCCCAAGATCAGTATCAAGAATAAATCCATAACGCAAGTAAAGCAACCTGATATAAAATGGAAATTGAAGGTGACCAACACCATTCAGAGAGCTGTTCAGATTCGCCCGGCCTCAATGGACTACTTGTCACAGTTTTCATAGCATCCTACAGTCATTCTATTGTAAACCTCATTCCTGGACCAAATCCATACTAGATATATTATGTAATGCAATCCAAACAACTTTCCAGTTTTCTACTTATCAATAAATCTGATTGTGGAATAGTCCACAAGATCAGTCTAACTTTAGGTCTGGACTGAGCTCCATGGCTTAAGCCTGACAGCTGAGCTCTAACCGAAACTAGTAATCTTAATATGCTGCAGGTCCCAATATTTTCCCTTGGCATTCTATTAACCACCTCTCTCTCTCTCTCCCTCTCCCCCTCCCCCCTCTCTCTGTGGAATCCACATCATCATCTATTCGTTGCAACAGTCCATTCAAGACAAACAACTCTGACATTCATTTGATGGATTGTGGATTCCAACTATCAGCTCATACAAAGGTCACCAAAATGTATCGACCATTACTAATGGTCATATGTTCATTTCCGCAGATTGTGCATGCATCCAATAAAATCAGACTCATGTCATTAGTACTTGTCAAACAGGGAGAACTAGCACCTTTTCAATTTGATAATAGTTCCCACCACAGTTGCATGCTGATATGTTCATGAAGACAATTATGCATAACGAAAGATGAATGAACAAACAAGATGTTATGTACAGTTGACAGCAGGATGAAGCTGATGCCTTATTGCAGAAATTAATGTTATATTTCATGTAAGTAAATACAAATAATCTACTTAGGGGCCTAGGGTAAGTTTCTTTTCTGCAGAACCAGCCAAGGGAATCTATATATTAGAAATTCCCCATACCACAAGTAAAGCTGTTAATGTATTGCTTATCATTCAGTTAAGAACAAAACCATTTCCTTTCTTCTTGTTCATCATTTCTATATGTATCTACAGGGTGAGAAATCAGGTCTTACGATATGAAGCAAAACTAGATAGCATTTGGTTTTCAAAAAACTGCATAAATTAAGACATCCAGTGATGAAGTTTTATGGCAGCAACTAAGTCTCTCGGCCCAAGTGCGGTTTCCCATGTACTACATCCAAAAAAAAATGTGACAGTTGTTACACAGCAGTGCCCACCTGTAAACATAGCAAGTGCTATAGAAATAGTTCTTTCACAGTCACGCAAAACTGATGGCACTTGCAAGATTTTCACTAGGAGGATGGCAGAATTTACCCCACTGAAGCCTTATATGTAGGAAAAGAACACACTTTCTCCCTAATTTTGGCTAATCAGAATGCTCGCTATCAGAATTCACCTTAGACAGGGCATCTGGGACCAAAAAAAACAAAAGACATACAGATGAACAGAAAGTATGATAGTTCCAAAAAAGGCTCAATGACACTGAAAACACCAATTCTAGAAACATCCATAGACCACAATAACACCAATTAGTACCATAAATTTCTTAATTTCCATATCCCACAGCTCGTTTAATTTAAAGTGAAGGTTTGATTCTGACGAGAGAGAGAATACCTGACAAGAAATCACTTCAATGATGGCTCTCCATGGCTTGAGGCACTTGTGCTTAACAAGGTCAATCACCATAATAATTACCAGATTCACTGGAATCAATATAATGAAAGCATAAATAATCAAATTAGCTGCTTCACTGGAATAAGTGAAGAAAAAAATTTCCAATATGATACAAAGAGTACATACAAATATAATATCAAGCACGGCGTTTGCTCAAGCGCCATGAGTTTGGTTCATGATATCTATCATAAAGAGGTTCAATACGCTCTTGCCGTTTGCGCTTACTCATTTTTGTCGGGTCAGCAACTTTGAAGAACCTAGGAGCAAGTTCAACCAACCATTTTGGGTCAACGACTGTAACCTCACGCATGTACTCCTTGGTGGTCATCACAAGCTCATTATATATAACCCAATCCGGTTGCCTTTGAAATAAAGCACTGCTAGGATGAATGTAGACAGGTTGATTCTCAACCAAGGTTCTATAACCCTCCTGGGGATCCTTTCGACCTGCATGGAAAAAAAAGCCAGCACAAATGGCCTTTCTGATCTTTGTGAAATTTTTCCCAGCACTTATCACGTCCAATTTGTACCTGAAAGAACATTAGTAAAGGACGGAGTTAATGCCTTATTATAAATAAACATTTGATTGGCATAAAGAGGATGCTTACATGAAACAAATAGGCATGATTTCACATTATAAAAAAGTCACTCCAACACAACTACGGAAAAAACATAGGCATTCAAATTCCCTTCAGAGTTATGAATAGTCAAGGCATAATATCAATCAACGCTTACAGTGGTGAACATTGAAATATACAAACACATGCACGAACTCTGCATGAGTTAGTTTCAAAAGACGCCACCAAGGGGTTCAATGATAAAATTGTTCAGTGAAAAGTTCCTTGAGATTTAATAAGTTTTTACTTATGAAGAAAGCACGATAAAACGTTTGCAGAAAAAGAAAAACACGACAAGACATTTCCATAAAGCCACAACCAAATAAATCAGAGGATATATATGTAGCCTGTCCACGACTAGTCAAGTTAGGCTTTCCAAGCAGGGATTCATGGAGTATAAGCAGTGCCCAGTATGACCACTACAATTGAACTCGTCTCAACCGTCTGATCGGCACGACTAGATGGCCCATGAATGAACATATGTAATGTAATACTGAACGGTCCATCTTGCTGGACGAGACACACAGGTGGTGACCCCAGCTAATAGTTTCTAGGCCTTTCAAACAAATATAAAAAGGAAACTAGTTGCAAGTGAAAAAGACCGTACCTGTCCATGATTGTGAGAAGCTGTTTACGGACATCCTGGGCCCTCCTCAATGAACGGGACTGAACGAAGTTTTCAAAGCACCACGGACCAGAGAAATTGTTAGCTTTCCAAGCCTCATAAACAGCTAAGAGAGTCAAATGATCACCCTCTGGCTGGAAAAATTTAGCTCTTTTCTGGTCAGCTTGGGCCTGCTTCTCCCTCGGCCTGTAAAAGATGTTTTGTGTTTGAAGCATTGCTATGATTGTCAAAATTTCATCACTACAACCAAGATCAACACTAGCAAGAAGCATCTTAGACAATGGTGGATCTAGAGGGAACTCAGCCATTTTCCTTCCAAGTTTTGTCAGCAGGCCCTCTTCATCCAAGGCACCCAGACTAAATAGCTGCTCCATGGCAGATACTAGAGCTTGTGGTGGAGGAGGGTCCATAAAATCAAAGCACAAAAGGTCATTAATTCCCATAGCCTTCATTGTGAGGGTGGTTAGACCAAGATTGATCCTTTGAATTTCCGGCACAGTGGTTGGTAGCATTTCATTACGATAAGCGCTCTCAGTGTAAAGCCTATAGCACTTACCAGGACCAGTTCGACCAGCACGACCTGCCCGCTGTTTTGCTGATGCTTGTGAAATAGGCGTAATTACCAGCGAATCCAACCCAAGTTTAGGATTATAAACATTCTGCTTAGCAAAACCAGGATCAACCACGTAGTAAATGCCATCAATGGTTAAAGATGCCTCCGCAATGTTAGTAGCTACAACCACCTTTCTCTTGCCAGGAGGTGCAGGTTCGAATATTCTCGACTGCATTTCACTTGGCAGAGCGCTGTAAACTGGAAGAATAATCAATTCAGGCACATTTTTTCCTAACCCCTTCATTCGTTCATAAAGGATCTGACAAGCAGTATCTATCTCCTCTTGTCCTGTCAAAAACAAAAGAACGTCCCCTTCTGGCTCCGTCAAGTGGATTTGCATCACAGTGATCAGTGCAGCATCCAGGTAGTCGCTTTCTGGTTGCTTCGTATAGAGTATCTCGACGGGAAAAGTCCTTCCCGGGATGGTGAAAATATTACAATTGAAGAAGTAACCAGAAAACTTCTCCGCATCCAGAGTTGCAGAAGTAACAATTAATCGGAGATCATTTCTCCTTTTAATTAGTTGCTTCAGCAGCCCAAATAACACATCAGTATGAATCGTCCGCTCATGTGCTTCGTCCAACATAACTACGGAGTACTGAGAGAGGCTTTCATCGACTAAAATTTCCCTAAGAAGCATACCATCAGTCATATACTTAATCACAGTCTCCGGTCCTGTGCAATCTTCAAACCGAATAGCATAACCCACTTCCTCCCCCAACCTGCACCCAAATTCTTCTGCCACCCTCTTTGCCACGGACATGGCTGCAACTCTTCGCGGCTGAGTACAACCAATTTTTCCCCTTGTCGTGTACCCCGCTTCCGCAAGATACTGAGTTACCTGAGTCGTCTTCCCAGAGCCTGTTTCTCCAATGACAACCAGCACTTGATTGTCATGAACTGCCTGAACCAGCTCCTTCTTCAATTTGAAAATTGGAAGGCTTTGCCTCTGCTCTTGTATAGAAAGCTTAGACCTCTGCCCAAATGTCGGTGCTTTCCCAAAAGCATCCTTTTTCCATTCTGGCATGTCGTAAGCAGAAAGACCGACACCCCTCAGCTCCTGGGCAAGATGCCTCTCACCCGTCTCAGGCATTGGGTCTTCCCATGGACGATTAAGATCCTTGGGAATCGAATCCAGCATTGTCCTCTGCTGCTGCTCCCGAAGCTCCCTCCGCTCCTTCGCAAGGGCCGACTGCGTCATGGCCGCTCTCTGCAAGGACCCATCTGGATTCTTCACAATCTTCACCGGGGAAACATCAATCGAGTACCGAGTCTGTCCCTGTAAAAACGGAGGTTCGTCTTCGTTCAATTCAATCTCGAGTTCTTCTTCCCCACCTTCTTCCTGATACATCATCCCGTCCCCATCGTCATCATACATTGGATACTCGCGAACATCCAACACTCCCGAAGCGATCAACTGCTTCGCTTCCCACCTCTCCGGTGAGCTCATCCGCTTCAGCGGTCGCCTGGAAGGCCCTGAAGAATCCTCATCAACGATCCTAATCCCTGAGAGACCAATCCTTTCCCTGGGTTGTGGGTTCGAGCTGAGCGGATTTGTCCGAAAGGAGTCGTCCTCGGAGCTCTTCTTCATGGGAAGGAGATCCTGCCCCGTCCTCTGATCCACATCCCTCATTGACAAGCTCAATTTCTGACCAGAAACAGAGATTACCTTCACGAAAACCTCCTGGTCCCTCTTTACAGCATCTTTGGCGTTCACAATTCGTCGGTTCGCCATCTGCGATACGTGAACCAGGCCTTCCTTGCCCCTGAAACCGTTCAATTGGACGAAGCATCCACTGTCCATAACCCTAGAAACCCTCCCGGCATAAACTCCATACAGTTCGGGCTCGTCGGAGTTGCGAACCTTGTCGCTGTGCTTGTCTTCCTCAATATCCCGATACCGGTCGCTTCCTCGATGCCGATCAGACCTCCTCTCCGGATCTCTATTTTCGTCCCTACCGTTTCCGTACGATTTGGAATCCTCACGTCGCCGATCCCTATGGTTCCGGTCGTCGTCAAAATCCCTATCCCTACCCCTACCTTCTCTGCGTCTCTCTCTGTAAAAATCATCGTCTCTTTCCTCCCTGTGCCGGTCCCTCCTAGAGCTCCTTTCATCTCCTTCCTCTTTGTAGCGATCCCGACGCTCTCTGTCCCTACCGCGAACCCTAGCCCTATCATAGTCATCTTCTTCACGGCCAGGAGCCGCTCGCGCGGCATCCCCCTCGATCTCCTTCTCCAAAGCCCTAACCCTCTCGCGGTCGTCGGCGACGGAGAGGCCCGGGAAGGCACTCTTCTTCGTGGCCTCCCCCCCGGGCTTGGGGCTGCCGCCGTTCTGGCCATCCGGCTCCGGGGGCAGGATAGCGTGAATAATGGTGAGGAGGGTACGGACGAAGTAGTCGGGCATCTCGGCGCCGCTCTCCTTGAGCTTGGTGTCGAACTCGTCGACGGTGCGGCTGGTGCGGCCGAGCTCCGCGATGAACTCCGCGAGCACCTTGTCGCCGCAGCCGATGTGTGACTCGAGCTCCGTGCAGATCTTCGACACCAGCGAGAGGTACTCCAGTTTCTTCAGCCCCTCCATCTTCGCTCCCCCCATCTTCACAAGAGAGGGAGACTAGGGTTCTTGGGCGCGTTCTCCTTTTATCAAGGAGGAAGAAGGAAGAAGACGGTGGCGGTTAACGAGGCGCGCGTTTATTAGTGTAGGTGCAAAGAAGAAGAGTCACGGCCGGGCGCGGCGGCGGCGGAAGCAGAGAGCGGCAGATGCAGAAACTAGAGAGTCCATGACTTGATAAAAGACTTGTTCTCAGCCAATCTTCAGACCACCGCGCTCCTTATAACTTCTCCCTTTGCTTCAAGTATCTAATTTCAGGCGTTTGAATACTCGGCCATCTTTAAAAATTTCCGAAATCTGATTTGTATTTATGGCACCAACAAATTTAAGATTGTTGAGTTGTACCAAGAGGTGAATGGGCTGATCTTAAAACTAGTGTTTCGAGAAATGGGCTCGAGCCAACCCCTTGTGCTAACTATTTGATGGTTTGAAATTTTAATTCAAGAATTAAAATTTCGGACTCATAATCTTCATGGAACTGAAATGGAATCAAAATTCTAAGTTCCGGTTCCCTAATTCCGAAAACAAAATGCTTAGTTTGTTTAATAATTTTAATTTCCTAAAAATTGAGCATTTTGGTTATAAAATTCTATGATCATGGGTATATCAAATGGCCTTTTATAGACATGTATTGCAAGCACCAGAAAAGGGAATTTGACACCGCATCCTTCTACTCACCCAAATAACATGTTAAAGAAAGATGGCATGCATGAGATAAGCCAGGATAAATTGCACGTAGGCAAGCAAAAGTTTATGCACTTTCGCCCCTAAACTTGTTTACCGATAAAGTGAATTAGGGTAAGAAGTGGTTTTACGTTTCGAATTGGGAAACTGCCAATTTGACGTTCCATGAAACAGCTGATTTAGCAATTCAGCATTATCAGTAAAAAAAATATCAAATCATTTTGAAAAAAATGAATGAAAATATAGGAAATTTCGTTAGAAGTGATAAATTTCTTGAAGTATTGGAATGACATATGGCACTTTTGAATTGACTACTAGATCGAGTTGATTTGTCGTCAATTCAAATCGAATCAGCAGATGACGCAATATTTCTCAAGAAAAAAAGAACCTTGCATTTTCTTGGAAAAGTACTCCGAGAAGGTAATTTGACAAAGTAGGTAGAACCACTAACTAGGAATGAAATTATGAAATCTCTCCATACTGCATTTGGACAGACCCTAGAAATTGCAACGTGGAATGTGAAAAAAATATTCATGATAGTCGGTTATTGTTCATATGCATCTAGGATCAGGGCCTCTGGCTAACATGATTTCTATATGTTCAGGTTGTTATTTAAAATGTTCGCCCAAATTTCATTTAAGATCCACCGTTGACAATGGAAAGACAAAGCATTTGTTGCTGAGAATTTCAACTGAGCCGCGAAGTCCAGAACAATGGCAATCTGATCTACACAGGTTCTCAAAATGAGTACTCAGGAGAAGGAATTTAATGGTACCTGAAATTCTCAAGAAAATGTTTTGGCCTGGTAAGTCATCGTATGGTAAATTAAGGGCATACCTGGGTGACGTTCTTCAAGGACATTTTGGAGGCAAAATCCCATTTTGCTTTCGAGAAGGCGTTTAAGATGTGTTTGAATGTGGCCAGTTTTGATAAAACGACATTTTCGAAAGGGTGGGAATAACCTCCGCCTCCCCCAAGCTTTAATAGAAAATGCTGTTTTAGATTCATCATCTAACGCACACATCAGTTCCTAAAAACTAGTTAAAAATGCCTATACAAACAGACATTATTTGCTTATGCTCATTGTACCATTGTACCAAAGAAGAGTGTAAGTTGAAGCATGCAGTGATTTTACCACCTAGTACTGTCCCAACTCTAGACTTTGGCATAAGGGAAAGGAATGGGCTTTGGCTTTCGCCTGGGCAGTAGGATAATCCCCTTGCTCACCTGAAAATTGATGTTCTTTGTGTCATTCAAACATACGATTTTTAAGAAGACTAGCACGCGTATGTGCTTATAGTACAAATGCTTTGACGTTATTACAGTCCAAATGTGAATAGAGCTCGATTTAGCTCCTACCCAACTCATTCCAGATCCCGCTGCCTTTCTATAACGATCAAGAGAAAAGCTTTCATAGGCATCACTGAACATCATCTAGGCGCCAAAGAACCGGTTAAATGCACAAACTAACATCAAGACCAACGAACTTTACCTCAATGGGGACATATTTACGAGTAGGACATCGTCAATGGAGAGATGACACATCAAAAGATTCAGACCCTGTTCCTTCCCCTCTCTCCCCAATCTCGCCATGATCAGGTTCTTCCTTGTTTTTTCCCCCCTTTGTTGCCGATCTAATTTTGCATGTGTTTAATTCTTGAGGAGCCATTGATTGTTGCAGTGTCGTATGTTCATTGACATCATGTGTTCCGTGGCTTCCATAAGCCACTTATTCGATGTCTTTTTCCTTGGAGAACGTAGTTTTATTCTAAGAAGGACGGCATTTTTGGGGAGATGGGAGGAGTTTATGAAAATGGGTATCTAGGATTTTTAACAATTTTGTTGACAATATTTTCGTTTCTTTTGGTACCTCCTGGTGTTTGGTCCGGTAGAGAGCAGATGACGTCCACAGATGGGAGAGTGACCCTCTATTTTCTCCTGCCGAGATTGTGCAAGACTCGGCGGACAGGTTTGTGCTTAATTTCTTTATTGTGCTGGTTTTTATTTTGCTGCCGTTTGTTCGGTTGGTGTGATGTTTATGTTTGGCTGCTCTGAGGCTTCTGGTGGTTCATGCTTTTTCATGGTTGAACTTTTACTTTTAGGAGTTTACTTAATATCCTTCTCTCAAAAATTTGCATTTACTTTGTTATCGGTTGTTGTCCATTCCTTTTGGCTTATTATAGACTTGTTTCTTCCCACTCCATTTTCGTGAAGTCTAACTGAGTTACCTTTTAAAATAACAGATAATTATTTATATTTAAAATGTTTTGAGTTTTTTCTAATTTTCTTCGGATGCCAAGCTGGGATTGGGCAGGCCTCTAGTAGTTTGTCAAGAATAAACAAAATACTGTTCAACAGGAGAGGAAATTCGCATCAAAGTTACGGTCAGGGTTTCTATTTCCAACACAAACCTTGAGATACACCCGCCATGTCAATCAATCTTTCATGAAGAGAAGACTTAGCATGCCCTTTACGGCAAACAGTAACATTGTTGATCTTAAGCAGGAATTCAAAAATTGCATTTGCTGCAATTCCTTTTGAACATCTTCCTTCAATTATACAATTCATTTCAGCAGTGATATCTGGCTGGCTAACTTGGATGATCACTTTTTCATTAAATTGACCTGAGAATAGCCTCCCAATAATTCCATTTTCTGCAGTGGGAGTTCGATGAGCGATAAAAGAAACCTGCTTCAAGGAGCGAACACACTGGTCCTTTATGGTAAATGCAATCTCCAGTACTGATCAAGTCTGCTTTCGATGCTTTGAGCCAACCTGCTAAGGTTCCCAATTGTGCCGATAGGATCAGTTGGCAGCAATCAGGCTAGATATGCTTTTCCAATAAAGGACCACTGCAATTATTACCTGATGCATCAATTGATACTGAATCTCTCCGAATTGTTCGTCCTGGAAGATAGTCTTGTTTTCTGAATTGTTCGTCCTGGAAGATAGTCTTGTTTTTCCTTTTCCAGATAGCCGAAACCACCATTTCAAAAGCAAGTATCCGAAAATCATAAATAGTCTTGTGGCTGAACGGTGTTACCTGAAATACAGCTGCTACGTTATGATACCACACTCTTCTCTTGTTAAATAGTTGAGATACGTATCCACATTTTATTACCCACTGATCAAGAAATAAAAAGGTGATGAGTGGCTTCCTCATTTCCTCATTTCTCTTGCAGAGGGCACATTGACTAGGACAAGAGAATCCCAATCTGTGCATGGTCGTGGGTTTTTAGCCTCCATGTGACTGCAAAACTGCAGGGTGTTAGCTGCTCTGGGAATGTGAAATTTCAGCCAAACTATTTAAATATCTTTTGTTGGATTTCCTTTTCCTAGTAGGACTCAAAACAGCTTGGGTAGGGAAGCTTCAGTCTCATTCCAGCAGAGTTTATCATAACGACAATGCTACCAAGTACTCTAACTAAGCATGCCTTTGATATCATCTGAATTGGCTAAGGCAGCCTCCTTGAATTTACAAGCAGTGGCAAAGGTGGGATCTAGGACATCAACAACTTTGATATGAAGAAAATTTTTAAACAATACTTGTATTTGGAGGAAGTACATCAATGGGAGGTCGCTTCCCTACCCACAGATCTGTCCATGCATGCACGAGTCTTCTGTTCCTGATTTGCCATTAGTCTCCGATCATGAGCAGAAGCGTTCCTGATCTAATATCTTTCCAGCCGTAAGCTTTTCCAGGTATGCTATTATCAGCTTAAATAGATGAGTCAGGTAAATATTTTTTATTTACTAAGAAGAGCCAGAGGAATCTACGGTTCTTTGCAATTTTCGAAGATCTTTTTGGCTAACACAGACCTTTCTTTTCCTCAACACTTTTCACTCCCAATCCACTCTCATCTCGAGGTAAGAACATTTTAGACCATGATATCGGAAGACCTCTGGTATAAACTTGAGTGCCCTGCCAAAGGTGCCTTCTCATGATTTTTTCCATGCCCTTGATGATTGCTTGAGGTGAGCAAACCAGCTCATCCAATGCAAAGAAAATGATGGAATTGAGCGGTGTAACTTTAACTCGATGAAATCAATTTACCATTCCATGCTACAAGATAACTCTGACATTACCATTAACCAACTGGTAGTTTCACGTTTGATCAGTTTGAAAAAAAATATGTACTTTTTGCTTCTTTTGTGATTTATATTGCCATACCATACGTGCATGAGCCAGTAAGGAGGTGGTTAACTTGTCACTAACTTTGATCTTCAACACTTTCTGGCGGCACATTTTTATTGTTATTCAATTTTGTTGTCCAGTGTCCACACTGTGTGAAATTTCAAGCTATCGATATCTGAAGCTAAAAAAAGTGTGACTTTTGAAGATGGAATTAGGCTGCAGAACTTCAATCTCCATGGTGTGTCCAAGGCTCACAGAAAAAGCATAAGCTACTCAGACGGGTTCTTGTAGTTGTAGTTGTTACTATCACCGACTTTATTGTCTGTTTTGAAGAGCATGGACTATAGATATAAATAGAAATTTTGAAAGTCATTCTTGCTTTTTCAGGATGGAATCTGTTTGTGAAATCTTTTTGCATGAGCAAAGCCTTACCAGTGTTGAGCTACTGAGTTCGACAGACTTTCACCCCCGGGATCTAATTGCTGCTATTGGAACAATTAAATGGCAGGTATTTTTTAAAAGTTTTTTCTAAATTGCTGCTATAAAAACTTTTTCCCTTCCAAGATATATATATATATATATATATATATATATATATATATATATATATATATATTTATTTATTTATATTTCATGTACTTTTTTATTGGGTTGTATTTTTTTTTTTTAGTTGGAGAATTTTGAGAGAGCTGTTCAAATATCTGATGTGTCAGATAAAACAAATATTGGTGGAGGTGCTATATTGAGACATGGCCAGATTATCAGGGCAATTGGCAGGTAAATGTAATGGAGAAAAGCCTAGAGCACTTACCTGCAAAAGAAGGCAATGGTAGCATTTAGTCGATGAACTTAAATGAACAAGATAAGGACCGGTTCGCTCTCTTCCTTTCTGGTGGCTATTCATCAGACTCCGTACATTATGATACAGAAGGGAGCAATCTCACTATCTCAGAGCATCAGGGGACGAGCACACAGTCTCTTGTGTTGTTCATCAAAGTTGCAAGATATTTGACGAGACTCCAAACCATGAGGAGATCTTACACAGTGGAACTGATTCTTTTCGGTATCCAGGTTATGTTGTGCAGTTGAAGAGTGCCCTGCATCTTAACTATTTGAATCACAACCATTCAAGCACACGTCAGGTTTCTACAGAAATGAAAACTGATGGCGCTGGTATTGAAAAGACAAACCGGCATTGCAATGGTTACTTCCAAGGTCTGACTGAAGAGAGAAACTATGAAGAGTCTGAAGACATATATGGAGTGGGAGTGAGTTGGACACTGATGATTGGCCAAACAAGAAGGGGTTGAAAACATCCAGAAGCAGGTATATCAAAGGGGCTTGCTGAGCTACTTGAGTTCAATGACTGAGAGTCAGATGTTTACAAGTTTTACCAAGCGAAGAAAAGATGGTGAGACTATTAATCATCTGTTGGATTGTTGTCTTTCCCGAAAACATTAAGGTCATGAAAAACTCCATCCAAAATAACCTGTAGCATGATGTCCATTGGGAAATAATAGACCGTAATCAAGTTGAACACAACACTTTCTTAACCTTGGATCAGCTTTCACTGTCCATTAAATGTCATGGTTCAAGTGGACATTCTACAAGTACAGTTTGTCATGATGTGACAAAGTAATTGATAGTCTCTTGCCTTCAAATATCGTGTTGAGGAAAGCTGGTCAGCCAAGGATGTACCCTGAAGGATAATTTATCCAAGAGCATAATCACTTCTCAATGTGCATGTTTGTTTCATTAGTCTGTAATACATTTGTCAGGCCATTTTATGGTTATGTTAGAGTTATTGAATTCTCCATGATTGTTTGCTTTGTCACTTGCTAAGGTTTTACTGAAATTTATTGCAAATCTTTCTTGCCCTTGTAGTTTCTAATTGCTTAAAGTTCCTTGTCCATAAATAGCAAGTTATCGTCTCCTCCTGAATTTATATCTGTGAACATGTTTGTCTATGTTTGTTCTGTCAGTGGACATTCTACAAGTGCAGTTTGTCGTGATGTGACAAAGTAATTGATAGTCTCTTGCCTTCAAATATCGTGTTGAGGAAAGCTGGTCAGCCAAGGATGTACCCTGAAGGATAATTTGGCCAAGAGCATAATCACTTCTCAATGTGCATTTTTTTCATTAGTCTGTAATACATTTGGAAAGGCCATTTTATGGTTGGTTATGTAAGAGTTATTAAATTCTCCATGATTGTTTGCTTTTGTGACTTGCTAAGATTTTACTGAAATTTACTGCAAGTCTTTCTTGTCCTTGTAGTTGCTAATTGCTTAAAGTTCCTTGTCCATAAATAGCAAGTTATCATCTCCTCTTGAATTTATATCTGCGAACATGTTTGTCTATGTTTGTTCTGACAATGGTAGTCAGAGTGACATTTTGAATACTCTTCTTCACAAATGCTACTCCAATGATGTACTGAAATTTTTTGTCCAGGGAGGAACTATTTCATTCTGAAGTTAGGTATTCTGGGAAACCTTCTCTGTAGGTTGCTTCTGTTTGTGATAATTTTAGTTGTAGGCCTATGAGCTTAAGCAACTTTTGGCTTGAGAAAGCAGGTACGATTAATATCATGCTTCACACTGATGAAATAATCGTACATTAGTTTATGAAATGTGACCGTTCACCCGCCATTGAAGTACCATGCTTTATAGCATTTGATCTTAAAGCCATCTTACTCATTTTTTAGTCCAAAGCAAGTTGCATATATCAGTCTTTAAAGATAGGAGCAGTGGCAGAGCAAGAACTTTTTGGCTGAGGGGTACCAGACTCTTAGACCTTTTGGGGTAGGGTCTGAGACTCTTAGACCTGGGCATCTACCATGAGGACCTTGGCAGTCTCATATGTTTACATGTTTGAATTTACAACGGCAGAGCCAGACTTTTTATTTATTTTTTAATGTAGGGGTAGTTATAAGAGCTTTGCCCGATCTAAGGGGGCACAGGGGGCACCCATCTGATTGAACCTGGCTGACTGTTGAAAATGAGTGTGTTTGTTTGGGGTAGCTACTCACACACGCCCACACCTAGCTCTCCCGTTGGTTTGAAACTTAAGTCACCTGGGTACAAGGTCCACGTACACGTGTCACCATACCCGTACCTAAAGTGGATACTTGGACACAATTGGATACTTTTTATATTTGAAACTGATCCAAACTGTTTAATCTTACATGATTTAATTTTTTTCAACTTAGTTTTCATTCTATTTTTAGAGTTATTGTTCATTAACATGTAATGTTTTTATTTAAACTTACTTGTTTATTTGGATGTTACTTTCATTTTGATTTTTTTTGTGTTATTTTGCGTATATACATGTATATATATTATTGCATTCCTATATCCACATTTTCTAAAGTTGCCATATTCATACCTGTTTCTCGGTACCCATACCCATGTGACTTGGTTTGAAGCCCACAGGGTCATCCGCTCCCTCAAATCCAAAGCTGGGTACCTACTTCAGTTAGGTTGAAGGTCCCATTGTACTTTACCATGAATTGTCAATTAGGGTTTCAGATAATGTTAGCATTTCCGACGCGACCTAGATGTCCCAGATCTGACCCATTTGCCAACCTACCAACAATGTGCAGCTACTACTGATGGAAGGGCTTTCCTGAACCTATTGGAAAAGTAAAACTCCTGATGTTTGCTTATGATGATGAAATAATGTATATGCTACATTTCACAGGCAAGGAATCACTCAAATTTGTTTAACACCTGTTCGCTATTGACAGTTTACCTATGGTTGGAGAAACTAAACATTAGTCTGGATGGAACCAGATTGAACTTTGCGTACCTGATCTGAATCTGAATCAAGAAGAAAGACTGAATGCTGATCTGGATCTTAAACATATATTATGAACTGTATCCAGCAAAATAAGATCAAAATCAAGGGCCTTTTGATATGCAAAACTTGCAAAGGGATTGGCATCTACAGTGGAACATGGGTACGAGTGACAACCACAGATCTGCAACGTTTCTGAACATTGAAAATCTTTGTGAACCCGTGAACCTCACACTAGTGTATTTCATGGTCTTATTTCCAGAATGTGTCTTACGAAAAAGATCTTATATTTGGACAGCAATTCCAAACAAATATTACCACCTTCTAGTTCATCCCTGAAGTCTACCAGCTTAGCCGTTTATATAGTATCTGTTTTCCAAAAAGGTTTACATGAGCCAATGTGGTTTCCTTGGTGTGTACATTGTGGGCGTTCCCTGGTGTGCGTTCTCCATGTTCCTCAATTTGGTGGCACACTTGGTATATGGTCTTCCTGTTCCTTCGGGCATAAAGGGTCTGTGTTCTGTGTGCTGCTTGTTTGCATGGCCGTGCAGCGCCCACCATTTGTGGGCACACTGGATTCCCTGGAACGGATGGTCATACACTCAAACAACCTTTCAAACTTGCCCATGTCCTTGCTTTTCAAGATCAAACATCGCCCCAACTAAACACTACATTTCAGCTTTGCCTTTCACGCCAACAAGAAATCTGTAGTTTGGACAGATGAGTTATCTTGAGATCTTCAAGTTGAATGACGTCAGAGTTTGGTAGGGAAAGTTCATCTCTCGGTACAGTCTCCTGAAGATCAGCTTTAACCTGCCTTGCCATAGACATGTAAAATATTCTGAATGCGATTGACTGCAAGGGATTCGACCATGATCTACTTTTGCGTCTATTTAGTTGATCTGAATTTGAAACCTCACAACCAATGTTGCGAACCAAAGAAAATTGAATGATGGTATTGCAACAGTGAGCATCCACCTGATCATTTCTGAAGAATCTGTCTTCTGCAACAATTAGCGGTGAGAATACTCTTCCACTCTGACAGTGGTTCCCCCAGTACTACATGATCTTATCTCCAATTACAGTTCTACATTACATCTGAACAGCATTAGATTGGTTTCACTGGAATAGGGGAGAAAAAAACAGGAAAACAGAAGGTCTCCAGGCATCAATTGCCATCTTGTTGTCAGTTATTCAAAGGCATAACAACAAAATATCTAGGATTTGGTGCCCATGAACAGTTGGTCGTGCAAAATGACTTCCAAATCCAAGAAATCCTGGTTCGACCCTTACCAACAAGGCGAGTTGACAGATTTTGGTTTCAAAATTGTTCAACATGAGAAGAGAAAATGATGAGAGAGTGGATTGACCCAGAGGGGCATAACATAGCTGGTCGTCTTGATGATGCGTCCTCACTTTGATATATGTAGGTGCTACTCACCTTCATTGCAAATGGACGCATGCATGATACTCATCTTGAAGGATGCATGTATGATCACCTAGATCCTAAAGCAGCCTCGGATTGCATGAAAGGGTACTACTCACTTCTTGTGAACCACCAAGAAGAGAAAAAGGATTGCTTTCAAACACTATGTTGGCAGCCTTCCATAATCCAGGCGTGCCCCAATCATGTTGCAGTGTAATGAATCTAGCTAAGCATGACTGGACAAATTTCTAGAAAAATGCTGCATTATTAACGTGAACATGAATCTAATGTACATTATACAAGGAAAACAACAAAAATATAAACTATGAGAAATCCGACAAGATCAACATTTAAAAGATATTTACCGTTTTGAATGATAAAATGAGGAGGGTTTTGAATAAAAAGAAAAAGAAAAGATTAACAACATTTATGACTCGAAAACTGCCGACGTTCAAACTTGGCATGTGCCGGCCACCTACCAGGCTATAGTGAGTCAAAGAAAAGCTACGAAGTAAATGGGGACCGACCCCCTGAATCAGATACACCAAGTCTTTTCGAGTCAGATTTTGGCAGTTTTGACTGGATTTGGCAAAATGATTGACGGCCTGATTTCAGGCACTGTATGGTTGCAGATTCTTGTGAAAATGAATGCGCCGGTAGGGCCGCCGGCCTGATTTCAGGCACTGTATGGTTGCAGATTCTTGTGAAGATGAATGCGCCGGTAGGGCCGCCCTTCCTCACTTCGAGGCTGCCAGCGTCAGACATTTCGTGACCAGCAGTGCCATCCATATCTTTTGCAGCACTCAATCTTCATTATTTTGAACGTCTCGTATTTGCATCAGTTTTATTAAAAAATGGGATTTCGAATGCAATCTGGCGTGTGGTGATGATTCCAATCTCGTAAAACTTGGTCTCTGAATCACAGGGAATCGGCCGATTCATCGAATTCGACTTAATCCTTGCCAATTAGCTAAAAATATTTGAAAATTTATATTTTAAAGATTGAATACATAAAAGATAAATTGAGCATAAAAATTTTGTAATATTAAAAAAAACTAAAAAATAGACATGGTGCCCTTGAATCAGCTACCAATTTGACTAGAATGCGAGTGCATGCTCTATGCAAAGTGCTACGCTTTGCGAGTGCTTTGTGGGCTTTGCTGGTGACACTTGGCCGGTTTAGACTAATTGTAACAACATTGGCCCACCTCTGTCAAATCGCGCATTCAGTTGAGCTTGCCTTGAACTAAGAAGCTGAGTTTTGGTTGAATCAGTGGAATCAGCTTATTCTATTCTTTGAAGCTTACTTTTCAACTTTTTGATTATTTTTTTACTTATGGAAATTTAAATCCATTTTGTTTTTAAACTGTTAATGACTTGCTCGCTTTTTTAGATTTTTTTCCCCAAAAATACAACTTTAATAAGTTGGATTACCAAACTACGACGACAAATTACCGTAACCTAGCATGGATACGGATATAATAATTGAGATTCTAGCATATAAATACACAATCATGAGTAGGCGCAAATTAAGGGCGACGTATGTGATCCCCCTCCATTTGAAAATTGTGGATCTCAAATATATATCTTTACCATAGTGGGCATTGCTAGGAACGTAATATAAAAAAAATGTTAGTGATTTTATTTTTAAACGCTTACGTCATTCTTGTTTTCATGACGTGATCTTTCTGTCTCCACAAAGCAACTACAAATATTTTGATCGTCTATTCTTTAATGATGTAGCGGTCACTTTAATCATTCGGCAGTTTTCAATCTCAATATGAAAAAAATGTCATAAAGATCGAATTATATATATATATATATATTATTTAGATAAGAAATTTACTGGTGATTAGATTAATTTATCAGTAGGTTATTATAAGCACTTTCTCTCTTTATCATCAGTAGAATTACTCGAGATTCTCAGAGAAGGAGAGCATGGCCCGGAAAACAACCGGTTCGGATTTTCCGGCACTTATACAGGATCCGCGATCCAGCGGTCAAAGAAGCCGGCGGATCGGGTCAAAAACACGGTGTGCCTCCAGTGCACGTTTTGGGAAGCAAAAGCTGGGCCCCAGCAGGCGGCGGGTCCCGCAGAGGGTGGGGAGGCCTGTAGGGTTGACTGGGGGCAGCGGGACCCACTTGGGTGGGTCCCGCTGCCATGGCATCTTCGGCACGCGTGGTCTCTGGCCGACACGTGGTGACAGACACTTGGCAGCTACGATCCCCACGGGGGCGTCAAGTCCTGCCCTCATTGGTTGGCAGTTACGTCTTTGACGGCACCTCTCGAGAATCTTTCCTTTCTTTTCTTTTGCCCCCCACCAAAAAAGCGAAATTACTGTACAGCCCCTGCCTTTCCTTTCATCCCCACTCTCTCTTTCTCTCTCTAAACATTCGATTTTTCATACCCTAGCGTCAACTTCGCTGTCCCCGTTTTTGGTTCTTGCCGGATCCAAACCTAACCGGATCCCATGTATCCAGATTTGAATTCGGATTACAATTTTCAAAACTAAGATCAAGACATCACTATAATAAAACTAGACATCTAAACTAATTAGGTTGGAAAAATTCAAATATATGAGAGAAATCGCCAATCGAATCTAAATTTGTGTTCATAATTGGATTCTTTATATATATATATATATATATATACACACCAAACTCATTTGAAAGATGCATCCCATCCCATCGACAGAGAGAAAATGTCATATGTTGTTTAAGGGACGCTTACATTTCTTGCGCATGGTATGGATTTTTTGTCTCGTGTTTGCCAACAAATTTTTAAAGGAGAACACTTTAAAGTTCATATTGACTACCCAAAGATGACAAGATGTCGGCCAAATAATGGTTCTCCACCTTATCCTACATTTTTGAATAAGTAGGTGCATTCAATTTGTAGACACTTTTATTTTTTGAATAGTTAGCATTTACAATATCCTGCTGAGGAATTAATATATTCAATAATTTCCTGACTTTTTATTGTTGAAAATATTAAATAATGTCCAAGGTTCCCCTTGCAATGTCTTCGTTAGGTGAGGAAGGAGATGAGAGGAAGTCAACAATGAAGAGAAAACAAGTCCTGCATAAGCTCAAAAGCAGCAGTCTACCAAGAGAGGTATGGATTCTTTTCCTTGGAAAAGTGCAAAGTATAATTAAAGGCTTGGGTTGGTGGAGAACTCTACTGGTGCCCCTTAAAGGTAATGTTTTGGATTAGTGTCTCTCGAACAAAAAAAATCCTGGCTTTACCTCTGTATGGCCACCTTAGTCTCTACAATTTGAACAAGAAGAAATACAGGAGAAGCTAACCCTCGTTAACATCGTCGATTTACATAAAATAGGTAAAGCCTCTTAAATTGAGATCCGGCTCTACATCCCAACATACATTAATCCAGTAGCGGAACCAGAAAATTTTAGCGGAGGAGCATTGATCCATCTGGATCTTATTATTGCATTTGATTGGGTGCATGCAGAGTTACAAAGCATTGGCATGGGTTTGGTCTGGGCACCTTGTGTGGCTAGGCCTGAGTCAAACACATGTCAAACACATGATAAATACAAATTTTATAAAGGATTACACATACTAGGGTGGGAAGTTGCCCACACTAGCCCCATGGTAACTCCGCTATTGCCTTAGTCTTCAGATGTTGTCAACACACTTTTTCTTCCCCGAGTCCAGGTGAACCACTCATCCCCCTTCTTTTTCCGTGTCCCGGTGAAGTCGAAGTGAAGAAGGTCCCGATTTTAGGGTGAAAGCATGGCTGGTTAAGTGTACATTCAAAGCAATCAAACATGACCTTGTGTCTCCCATTCATGCCCATGGATTTGATGATTCTATGTGTAGCCAAACAACATCATGACCTTATTTTCATCCACACATTCAAATGGTTGAGGTTCTCCTTAGCTTGGAATTTGAACAAGAAAGGCAATGGGATATTACTAGGGCATCTGGACAGCTCAATTGGGCATATAGGACCACCAAAGCTGAGCAAAAGGAGTGGATGCTCTTGGTGAGTGATAAAGGCATATCTGTATGTATTTGCAGCCCACATGAAACAAAGTATAAGCTCACAAAAATTCCTTCACATGGAGGTGCCACTTGCAGAAGTTCATGATATTTCATGATCTTTGAAGTTCATGATATTTCATGATCTTTGAAGTTCATGATCTTCCTGTCAAGGCCTCTTGGGTGATTAATGTGCAAGCTGGCTGTGAAGAGCCTGACATTTATGGACCCTTAAGTTAAAGGGCATTAGTTTGCATTTGTGAGTCACATGGATTGGAAATGTACCACACTTATAACTCCCACTGCTTTTGGTACTATCTGCAGGAGTTCAAGCAGGAACTTTGTAGTTCAAGACTTTGGTACTGAGCTTTACCTTTTAGTAAAAGGGGCATGTTGATAGTGACAAAGTTTTGCAGTTGGCCTCAATCAATAACATTGTAGGTTCAAGCTCAGTAGTGAACACTTACAGCCTAGGAGTAGGTTTCTAGGGTGTAAATGTTTAGAGATATTTCATGATTTTCTTGTTCCATTTGGGTGTGCACTTGTCATGTGACATTTTTTATGCTGGTCCCTGTCCTATAAGCTAGAAAGAGAACAATTGCCACATGTATGCCCTAGCTCAGTCCTAATTCAATAAGCAAAGTTGGTCATGACCATTGACTAGGTCCGGGCCGCGCAAGCGAGACGGCTCGGTGTTTGACCAAATTATTCAGTCAAATTGTGGGCCATAATTTGATCACCCATCTGTAATGACATAGCTTGGTGGAATGAAACATTGTATTCAAGAGAAAGCGACTGCCAGTGAGTTTACCTTGGGAACAAGATAGTGGATGACTTGGGCAGCAGATTTTATGTCATCATCCATCCATCTTTGACTGAATCTTGAAGCCTGAGTAAACAATTTGACCCAAATAAAACTTTAGAGACTACATGAAAAAAAAAAAATAGAAACAAGATCATGGAAAACCAAAGTATCGGATTAGTTCACCTTAAAAAATTATTCTGCCTCAAAGAGGTTCAACATAGCTGGTTGAACTAGTGACCCGTAAAAAAAGCGACTTAATCTTAGACTCCGAAGGCAAGAGGAAAAGGGAGTGAAGCCCTAGCTTCTCGGGCTCCGCCGGAGCTGTAAGGGTTGGAGGTTGAGACCAAGTAGGCGCACCCACTGGGCCGCTGGGTTGGAGCAGGGTCAAAGAACCGACACTCGCTTCGACGTGACGTGAGTTGTAATTGAGAGAAAAGGGCAGGGACAGAAGCGTCATGACGAGAGAGAGACAAGAGTAAAATAGGATCTTTGACCGAACGTTCCTCCGAACAACATGCTCTGTAAAAAGAGGGGCGGAGAGAGGGAGAGAGAAGAGAGGAACTGACCAGAAAAATGGCGGAAAAATGGGGATGTGGGGAAGCAGTAAAGGAGGGAGAGTGAAAGCCGTGCTGCCATTTTTAAGACCCCTTCCGCACGTGCACCTTCTCCTTTCCTCCCGTGTGCAGAGTCAGAGATAAGAGCAGAGAGCTACTGTGGGTCTACATTGTCCACCACCCAACTGTTCCAAAGAAGAGAGAGAGAGAGAGTTTGATTCTGTAAATATGTTTCTGCTGGAGACGTCCTTTCTCTGATTTCAGATATATCATCAGGGGGGGGGGGGGGGGGGGGGGAGAGAGAGAGAGGAATCCAGGCACAGGGAGAAGAAAAGGAAGGAAGGAGAGGAATAAAAAGACAAGAGGCAAGAAAATTGAGAGAGAAAAAGTGAGAGCAGAGCAGAAGCAGCAGCGGCAACTTGAGAAGACAGAAAGAGAAAGGAGGGGCTGCTGCGACAGAAACTGAGTCGTGGTGGTGGTGGTGGAGGGGAGGATAAAGAGAGGGGAAACGGCAGGCAACATAATTCTGGCCCCGGCCAGAACGACAGAGGAGGAGAAGGCGCACGCTTAGACTGAGAGAGAAGGCCTTCTCAATTCAAATTAGCAAAAGTTGCCGCCGTTAAGAGGGGAAGAGAGAGGGAGATTTGCCAGCGAAGGATCACGTAAAACAAGAAATTGAGTGAAGAGAAGGATAAGGGGAGAGCTCGAGTTCACACAGGGAGAGGGAAAGAGTTGGTAGGGAGAAAAGGAGAGAGAAGATCGAGCTAGGCAGAGGTTGGAGGGAGCCTCCACCTAGATAGAGAAAGTAGGCGTCGAAAGCAAATTCCACCTCTTCTGGAGAGGGAGACAGCGGGAATTCCGCGTGAAAGAGAGCCAAAAGTTCCCGTTACTAGAAAGAGAAAGGAGCTGAGAAGAGAAAGAGAGAGAGAGCGCGACATCGAGATGCCGGGGTCGGTGGCGCCGCTGGAGACGGTGGTGGTGCCGGTGCACTTCCGATGTCCAATCTCTCTGGAGCTGATGCGGGACCCGGTGACCGTCTGCAGTGGACAGACCTACGACCGATCGAGCATCGAACCGTGGCTTGCCTCCGCCGATAACCCCACCTGCCCGGTCACTCGCCTCCCGCTGGCGGACACCACTCTCATCCCCAACCACAATCTTCGCCGCCTCATTCAGGAATGGTGCGTTGCCCACCGGTCCGACGGCGTCGACCGCATTCCCACCCCTAAGCAGCCCGCCGATCCCTCCCTCGTCTCCTCCCTTGTCCAATCCCTCCAACCACCCTCGTCCGACGCCGTCGTTTCATCCTCCCTCCGGCGCCTCAAGACCCTTGCCCTTGATTCCGACAAGAATCGAGCCCTCATCTCTCAAAACCCCAGCCTCCGACCTTCCCTGGTTTCCCTCCTTTTCCCCTCCTCCTCCGATCCTTCCGTCGATGCCATCTCCGACACGCTCGCCCTGATCTCGTTCTTTCCACTTTCGGTCGCCGACTCGGAAGCCATCTCCGCTCGCCCGGACCGACTCACCGCAGTCTCCGCCCTCCTCCGCCACTCCTCCCCGGACGTCCGCGTCGGCGCCGCTTCCCTCGTCGAGAACCTGGCCGTCTCGCCAGAATCCCGGTCAGCTCTCGGCGACACCCCAGGAATCATCGCCGGCGTCGTCGCCGTCCTCCGCCCGCCGACGTCATCCCACCCGCGCGCCGCTCGGGCCGGCGCCAAGGCCCTTCTGGCGCTCTGCCTCGCCCGGCCGAATCGCGACGCCGCCGCCGCTGAGGGCGCGGCCGGCGCGCTCGTGGACCTCCTCGCCAGCGCGGGCGCCGACCGACGCGACGCCGAGAGAGCGCTCGCGACTCTCGAGCTCCTCTGCCGGACGCGGGCCGGCTGCGAGGCGCTGCTAGGCCACGCCCTCGCGGTGCCGCTACTCGTCAAAGCCGTGCTCCGGGTGTCGGAGCGCGCCACCGAGTCGGCCGCGGGGGCGCTGCTGGCTCTCTGCCGGGCCTCGGAGGCGCGGCAGAGGGACGCAGTCGGCGCGGGGGCCGTGACCCAGCTGCTCCTCCTGGTCCAGAGCGACTGCACCGAGCGAGCCAAGCGCAAGGCCCAGCTCCTGCTCAAGCTCCTCCTCTCGGCCTTGCCGGACCATCCCGCCCCAAATTCAGACTTCGGCTTCTCGGATCTGCTCGCCATTTAGTTTCGGGACCCGGATCACGGACATCCCCATTGTTCCCCGGATCTACAATCGCCATTCTTTCCAAGTCGCCCGAAGAAAAGCCAGATCTTCATCCAAGGACACAACAACGCGAACGCGGCAGCTCTTCCTTCGGATCCATCATGGCTTCGGATCCATTTTGACACTGTATCCGTGATATTTTGATTCTCTTGCATTGCTTGATGCCGCCCGTTTCTTTTCCTTTCTTCGGCAATTATGTTCATTGAGGCTAAATGAACATTCTATCTATCAATTACAAGAATATAGAAAAACTGATTTCCCCTATAAACTCGTCTTCTTCAGAGCCGAATTAAGAACAAAGAAGAAATTACATTGACTCAAAATGGCAGCATAAACACACTGTTTCGTTTTGTTTAAGTTGAATCTGGACGAAACCTCGCCCTGACCGAGGGACTTTGTTGTTTAACCAGTTATGCTAAGCTCCTTGTCACGGCGACATAACCGTATAAAAAAGGCAGCCAACTAGAAAGCTGCTTTGTCAAGGGTGCGATTGGTGGAGAAGATGAGGATGACGAAATGATGGCATGGCATTGAGTGGTAGAAACTTTTTCGAGTGTTGCCGCTCATCAACATCTTTGGCTTAAATGTGGACAAAAGTTTCGAGGGGACAGCAAAGGCAGGAGTTCGTTGTCTGCTTTTTCATTTGTTTGACTGCTTCCCTAAATGGGCAGAGGTGGAAAAGGCGACTTGCTTTCTCATTAAATGGGCTTAAACAAAAAGGAAAAGGCAGGATTCCTTTTGGTTTGTGTTTGATTAAATGGTTGGAGCTGTCCCCTCCCCTCATTATTTAATTTTTCCCATAAAGAAAAAAAGTCTCAAGTTCGTGTTTGGTGCCGCTGGGAACTGTGGAAAAATTGTTGGGAAGAGAAAATTGACTGACTCGGGAGGCGATGGTCAAATATATTTTTATGGATCATTTTCTCAAAGACGATGCTTTTGGTTGTTGCTTTTGAGAGGGCCATGAATGAGAGTAGGCTTCAAATTTCGAAGACAACTTTCTCATTCCGATGCGTAGGTTGGCAACTCGAGGCTGACTTGAGGCAGTAAAAACAGGGCAAAAAGATGTAAATGGATCAACTATGTATTTTCTTATTTCAATCTTTAGGTTTTAGCATTTTATGAATCTACCACGAATTTTAAAATAGATACATGAAAGAATATGTTATTGTCACATTGTAAAACGACTCAATATGTTTTGATATTTGCATCCACATATTCTTTTTTTTCATCTGATTGTGAAGTTCACAGCTGTTGAGAAGCGTTTGACAAAATGCAACCATATCTGTACCAATGGGGCTAAAAACAAAAGGCTACAGCTTCCTCATGGAGTTCACATGGTTGTGGATCTTGTGAAGCGTACAAACGCGGGCTCCCATATATACACATAGTAAGTTAATGGTGGTTTTAGCCATTCAGAGTTACTTAGCTTACTCATGAAGACCGTCTAATCAAGTGTGATGGACAATTGAGAGCAAAATAAGTAAACAAATCTGTGAACCAATATTAGATGACAAAAATATTTCTCACTTCATCACTTATATATATATATATATAGAGAGAGAGAGAGAGCAAAAGAGAGAGAGAGAGAGAGAAAGTGTTGAGAAAGCTACTTATGTTGATCATGAGCTGTACGATAAACTAAGTGATGCTATCCATGTCTATATAGAAAAATGAAACATTAAATAATTAAAAGGCTTATCTCTTTTGTGTCTTTATAATATATATATATATATATATATATATATATATATTGGGGCAAACTAGTTGAGTAAGGATGTCGAGGGACCGCATGCATGTTGGACCACACACGCCTACTCCTATAGAATTGACTCATTTTTCTTTTTATTATTACGACGGGCGAATCAAAACATTGCTCAAGGGCTTCAATAATGTAGTGGTGTCCTCTCCGGCCTCTTTTCTTACTTTATCCTTTTTTATTACTACTTTTCTTTGAATACTTAAATTGCAAGTGCACATATATATATATATATATATATAGAGAGAGAGAGAGAGAGAGAGAGAGAGTGGGAGGAAGCTAAAACATAGAATGGCAGCATAAAGCCGGCCACAAAATCTGTTTAACATCTTCTTAGATGTCCTGTTGGCTGCAATGTAGCAAAAAAAGGTACGCCTGGTCCTCCTTAAATAAAGCCAACCGTGACACACTCCAGTTGTAAAACGCAAATCTACTTGCCTATATCTACAGAAATATGGCCTTTCCCTCATATGGGCATTTCTCTTATATGTATCGATGAGATTAGGATGAATTGAAATTCAAGGCTGAGATATTTTTGTGCTGCTAAATATTTAAACCGGGTAAATATAATTTTAAAAAAATTCTTCATAATACTTCCGGTTGTTACGATTATTGGTTTAATAATCTATTAGCTTTAGCAACTATTTTTTAATCGTGAAATGTGAAATGTTCGTGGCTGGCTCTTTCGTTAATTTCTTTATCATTGAAGATGGCCCCATCGTTTGCTTTCACAAACTAATCATAGAAAGTATTGGTAGAAACCGATGGATTAACATCATTAACCAGGTTTATGCTTATGCTAACACACTTTTTAAGAGTATCTTCTCACGTGGTCTAGCACGTGAGGGAACACCAATAAACGGCCACCGATTATTCTCTTATGATTAACCAATTCACTAATCTCACGCAGCTCCCGTGGTCGGATATGGGTCTTGTTGGGTGAAAGCCGCCCCATGGGTCCGACCCGTTTGCAGTCCATGGGCATCGTGGGACCCGATGATAGGAATGTTTGACCGGTCAATGATTTGGAGGCTAAATTTGGGGAGACCAGGCACCTTCACATGTCTAGGGACGTGGCGGCATTAGGAATTGTGCCAACTGGCAGCATGACTTGCTGGCTAACTCAGTCAAGCTCTCTCTCTCTATGGAAAGGAAAAGCAGATAGGTGGTCAGTGGTCACCCCTGCTTCTTGTCTACTCGTAGAATTCATTAGCGCCCGGTAGACCAACTTTTAAGGGTTGACTTGATGTGTTGGGGATGGAGAGTCACCAATCCAAATTCGGATGTAAATGAGTCCGATTCGGTTGATGCTCACATCATGATATTTTGGTTCTTTCTCTATTATCAATTTGAGCATAACTCAATCCAATTGTTATAGAGAGAGAGAAAAAAAAAAAGCCCATAAAATGTAAATATATAACAAAATTTAGGGACAAGAGGTTCCTGTACAAAAACAATTCGCAAAAAACACACCGCAAAATAAAGGCAGGAAGAAGAAATAGAAAGAGAGAGAAAGAGAGAGAGAAAAAAAAAAGTGAGAGAGAATGAAAAAAAAAAGAGAATGATGTTTCTATCTATATAATCACCCAACTATTTAATCAATACCGTAAATAAATGGTTTATGAGAGAGAGAGAGAGAGAAAAATAAAGAGAGAACGAAAGAAAAAAAGAATGATGATTCTATCTATATAATCACCCAACTATTTAATCAATACTGCAGATAAATGGTTGAGAAAATGACAAGAAGAAAAATATGTGAGCTATTATTAGATGACGAAAATGTTAGTCTTTTTTCTTCTTGTTTTTATTTTAATCGTCATACACTATGGTAGTCATTTTTTTGAGTTTAATGTGTCTATATGACAATAGAAAAAATAAGGGTTCTTATGACTTCAAATTTTGAGTAGTATAAAAATTAATTATTTCTTCAGAAACAACTTTGAATAAGACATATTCTATGTTGAATTAGTACTTATAAACCCAATGTTGTTTAAAATATTTTCTTCCAAGAATTTAAGAGATCTGGATCTTGTCCATCACTTAAGTTGTTTGGAATATTTCAATCTCTCCGTGTCTCTCTCTTTCTATATATATATATATATATATATATATATATATATATATATATATATATATATATATATATATATATATATATATATATATATATATATATATATATATAAATGGTTGTGAGAAAAACAAAGAAAAAAAAGTGTAAACTAATATTACATGGTGAAAATGGCGATCACTTTTTTTTCTTTATTTTTTTTTTCAACTATCTATAATGGATTGGACGGTCTTGATTAGATAGTTGGGTGACTCTAAAAGGCTAAAGTCATGCCTTGGGTTCTTGTCCGTTAACGGACGAAAGGTTAGTATACTTGAATATAATGTTTATAGTGGTACTTGGTTTTGAGTTTTAACGGAATGAGTTTAAGACTTGAATCTAAATTTTTGGTCGTTTAGATGTCAACTAAATGCAGTTTGTAAAGCAACTAAAAATATCATATTCCGGTTTCCCCAGTTTTGACTACATTGAGTTCCAAAATAAGCATTAGTTTCAGGATCATTTTTTATCTTGATTTTATCTTCCAACTACTGGACAATTATCGACATTGTTGTTGACCACTATCTACTCCATAGGGTTCAACTTAATGGAACTAAATTTTGATCCAGTTTCAGATCCAAATCCATGCATGACACATTCTTAGCAACCATAATTGGGTATGCAAGAGAAGAAAGCTACCTCTCCTTGTCCCTCCCTGCCTCGAGAATGTAGAGCTGTTTCGGGACATGAGTGGTTTTACCTTATATTCTTCAGCTTGAACATCATGCATACCACCATTTAGAAAGAACAATAGCATCCACAGGAATCAAACTAAGGGGCATATCTTCAACATGTCCCTCAAGTCCACCAGCTATGCTATGTCCTTTGGAGTCTTCCTTTTTTTTTTTTTTTTTAATTCACTAAAGAACCAGATGATGGCCCCGGTGTGGCAACGTGGAGAAATGTTTCCCTCGGATCTCATTGGTACAGAGCGCTGGGGCTCGGAATCCGAGGCAATCAACTGGACACTGAATTCTTTGAGAACTTATGAATCCTAGGAGGTCAGGCCCTGGTGGTCACATAATTGAGATCTTACCAGCAATGGGGGCCTCACTTGTGTCTTCCCCCTGCGCCCTCAATGTTCTCCCCTTGGGGTGAAGCTTCACATGGCCTTGTCAGGCCACTGCTTCATTTGAAGCTGAACAGAATGGGACATTACCTTTCCATACATGCAAACACTTAGGACCACTTAAGTGGACACATCCCTTCAATTGTTCATCTGATCCTGAAAGGCCTCTTTCATATTGTTGTTTTTTTTGGCTCTTGAGAGGGCGCATTCAATTCCACACCATATGGGCATCACATGCCCTCCCTAAAATTATGGTTGGTCCCTCAATGTTAACATGTATGAACATTTTAATAAGCACATGATGCTAACATTCTACATATATATTTCTTTGGGAATGATTAAAAATATGAAAACCCTGCCTTTAATTTCTTAAACACCTAATTAGCATGCCTTCTAGGGTTTGGACTCAATTATGTCAATGACAATTCCCATCTTTTCATCCTCACTAAATGAACAAGGCTCTTGCAAGTTATCTCATAGTAATCAACCTTAAGAAGTTTATTATCATTACTCACATGTAGTTCTACGGGTTTTTTTAAAAAAGGTTTTCAAAAGTGAATGACAACATCGAGAAGACTATTTGGAAATAGTTTTCTTCTTCTTCTTCTTCTTCTTCTTCTTCTTGTGTGAGTTATAGGAAAAGTTTGAAGATTGCGGCTATAATTGTTTGTTTGTGGATCTGGCAGTGATTAGCAAATTGTGCACATACGACAACCCACATGATTATTTTTTAGTACAATAACATGTTCATGTAGGTTGGATTTTTATAGCGAAGAAATCTTATCTTCTATCACATGATTCATGGAAGGCCCCTTGAAAACCAGTACGTGCACTTCCTGCCGTTAGTTTCAGGACATGGGATCTCTCTCTCTCTCTCTCTCTCTCTCTCTCTCTTTTGGAGGCCAAATCAACGATTTTGCATTTAGGCTGCCCTATGTAATGGTTAATTTATAAGGACAGACGTTACATTTGGTAATTGCAATTGACTGACTGTTACAATTCATGCTTTCTAAACCTGGCATTGTCTAGTAGAAAATTTGATGTATAGTTGTTAATCTCTTTGATCCTCAATGGGCATAGTATAGCTGGTCGAGTATGTGGGTATGTAGAAACTACGTTGCGTGACTTTCCTGAACTGTAAAAGATGAAATCACGGCACTTAGGTTTGAATGCTGGCCAATAAGGGGAATGCGAGGACCTTTGGATCTTCTTCATGCACTTAGGTTGTTAACCTCCTGCTCAACCGAATCTGCGCTTAAAAGAAAAGGAAAACCATGCATAACCTCTAAAAAATATTCCCGTTTTTTCTTTTTCTTTTCCTAGTCGCTAACGGTTGTCCAGTTCCCAAAGGCGTTCCCAAAGGCAGATTAATTAGAAGAAAAGTCTTTTTTAAGAGGGCATTTGGTTGGATGAAAAATAAAAGATGATTTTCTTTTTTTTCAATTGCCTGGTGGTTGAAAGTTTTCAAGAAATAAATTCTTGGATTTTGTGGGTGGAAATACTAAATATTAAAACTGTAAGGGTTTTGAAGAAAATGCATCTCAAGAAGAAATGTCCGTGTTTGATACAACCATTCAAGCAATTGTGGTTTGGTTTTGTATGGCCGTCACTCGACTCACTCCTCAGTCTCTCTTCCTTCTCTTGTTTTTTGTTCATGCTCTGATTTTTGTTTCTGCATGCTGTTTGCTCTTGCTTTCTTTTTATTTTTCTCTTTTGCCATTTTTCGGGTGAATGAGAGGGTCAATTCCACTGCGCAAAGCGAAACCCGAAGACCCCCTCATTCCTCCTGCCTCCGGGGTCTTGAGCTGCGTTGGTGTCAGTGATAGAATGGGGCACCCTTCAACTTGAATGCCGCGCCCTACCACATTAAGACACAAAAGCATAGTGTCCACGAGAATCGAACTAAAGACCTGCCTTATACAAGCCTCTAACCCGACCAGCTACGCTATGTTTACCTTTTTCTATTATAACTCGTTGTTTGGTGACGGCTTGTCACTGTTTTTGTCTTGAATTGATTCCCATTTTGTGGCACTAGACTCACTCCTTTTGTAAAACAAAGCTATAGCTATAAAATCCTTATTAGACTTGAAGTTACGTCAGCTTTGTTAGCTCTTTCTTTTCTCAAATGCAGGTCCTTGCTTGCTATAAAATCTTTATTAGACTAGGAGGTACAACAGCTTTGTTAGCTCTTTCCCATTTTTTCCAAATGCAGGTCCCTGTTTTTCTTGATTTGCATTGAACTGTTTGCTTTTCTACCGATGTATGAAAAGTTTCTCGTGCTACATATTCTTTTTTATATGACAAAGAACCTGCGTGAATTTGCAGGTGGTAGGAGCAGGACAGTCTTACTTTCTGACTAAAATAAAGACCTACGTTACTCGTTGTGAGGAAGAAAATTTACTAAATTTATGAAAATTTTGAGTTCAAATCTATTAAAAGTTTGAGTGGAGCACATAAATTTTCACCCTCGGAAGCAGGGGATTTGGCTCTTACTAGATAGTAGGATGAAATATTTCTCATGGATCAAACAAATGGATCCAAACCCTAGATGCAAAACCACTTGGTGTCCAAACTTCCCTTGATGTTTTGGAGTATGATCTATAGAAATTGGGAGTTGATTTGGTATTGGCAAGAAAGGTGGACCTGCCCAAAGGATATATGTAGCTGCAATAGGAGATTTCTCTAAAGTTTTGATCAATCACATGAAAGAGAGAAAGAGAGAAAGGGGAGAGGGGGCGCAACTACAACCACGGACATCTTATAAGCCCACAGGACCTCACCCTCACCACTTACCTCTCAATGTGGTCCTACAAGCCTATAAGGACGAAGTGCATAATGCCCATGAGAATTGAACCTGAGACACGAAGTTCACACGCCGTAGATCCAACCAGCTAAGTTACACATTCCACATGAAAGAGATGTTTTCCCGAGATAGTGGGTTCTTCATATAGCCAGTAAGGTTGCTTTCCAAGGACATTATTGCTCCCGCTATACCCACTCTAGGGGATAATAGACCTCAAATTTTGCATCAGTCTCATTTTTGTCTGCAAGAATCTATCGTGTTGCTCTTGGACACCAGCAACCTAGCGATTCTTCCTTAGACATCTTCCTTTTCTTCTTCCTTCTTTTAAGCAAGCACTGAACACACCTACACACCTAGGCATTATATATATTCACACACACAAACATCCTTCTGCGCTTCACTAATACTTACAATGACGAATAAAGAAAAAAGGCACTAATGAAATGAATACCAATATAATTCCCTTCATTTTGACTATAAAATCTCTTTCTATTTGCATCACTAATGTAGGTAGTGACAGTAATACACTGATTCATTGCGACTTATCTTCTTTGTCCCAATCCTACATGTTTTACCACGTTAGTGACAAATATAAGCTAGAATGCATATTTCATTACTGCAGCACATATCCTTTTATCGCCCATGCCCTTCGAGCCAGAAGCCCACTGCGTATCAGCCACTGGCTCAAGCCCGAAACACCAAGACTCCTCAGGACAGTTACTAAGAAAGTTAGTTACATGAGTGGGAGAAGATAAGTGCAAGCTCTCCAAGTCTTGAAAATAATGGACCCAAGTAGAGTCCACTATGTCTTAGTATGCAATATGAACCCATTTTGCTCACCATATATAGCGATTTGAACGTAGGCCCAACTTCCATTCTGGTTCACATGTCACAACTTTGTCTGGCATATCTCAACCTGTTTTTTAGCAGCTTCGATTTCAACCTCAAAAAGGTTAGGAACCAACAACCAATCATTTCACAATTCCATTTATAATTTCCTTAAGATTCTTCACAATTTTAGATACATAATTAAACTTTTTAATGGAGTGTTACAATCCATCCACCTTAAGGCGCAAGCATTGGGGCCAAAATTGAACGGGATTTGATACAAAATTGTCATGACTGCAATAGCCAAGGATCATGCAAAGCAACATGAAAAGCTGCTTATGCTGATATAGGTTCGGGATGCTTACACACAAAGAAGCTGCAAATTTAACTTTCTGATGTATTCTTATTAAAAGCAAATATCATTCTGTTCCAAGATTTTTAGAATGGGCTTCGAGTTTCTAAGTTTCTGATCAGATGGGAACTTAGTGATTCCTCATCCCGATTTCTAGCTTTTGAGACGATTCCAACAAAACGCGAGATCGTAATATTGGGTTTTCGGTCATGTTACGTCTAAGTCAAAAGAATGATGGTTAACGGCACACACATATGATAAGAATGTCAATATCATGGTAAACATCGTGGCAAAAATTAAGACGATGGATTATGGAAACAGTTACAACAAAAATTAAGGAACGATTTTGTTGATAATGAATATCTTGTAACAGCTCTTTAAAATAAGAAGTTATCTCACCTATAATGCCTATATAAAGATTGACATACTCCTTTCATGGTTATAGAAAATGTGCTTCACGTTAATCCCCTAAGCTTTTTTCTATTATTGCTTTATGTTTTTCAACACTAAGTACAACTGCTAGTCTTTCTGTTTTCCTGTCATACTTTTATCCTGAAATTGCCATTTTCGTCATGTTCTTTCTTACTATTTTCTGTTCTGAAGGATGAATAAAAACATCCATGCACAAACAGATCACCTTAAATTGGTCATCTCATTGCTATTGAGAACACATCGAATCGGAATCAGAATCAATTATGTTTCTTAACCTTTTCGATCGACTTGCTCTTACGGAACCAAGGTTGGAAAGATTGAAAAAATCAATCACAACCACTCATGAGAGATTTCTCGAAAAGTTAAAGATTAGCAATTTTTTTTTTAAATTGAATGGATTCGGTCGTGCAAGAAAGATAACAAAAAATAAACAAGATGAGTTCTTCTTTCTTTTTATCACTTCGGCACCGTGTGAGATGACAGTCGCATGCACAGATTTATATGGCCATTCTTCAGTGGAAGCAAACTGTTCCAGCATATGACTGCTCCTAAAGTGACTCCAACACAGGCAACGTGATCTGCATTAATTTTGCTGTTATATTCTAAGATTGGTTCTGTTGGTTTAACGTGCTCTTCGAAGGCTCACTTCCCTGAGAATCGACAGCAAGCCAGCAAAATGGGTCTATGTCCATTAGGTTAGAGCCACTTGATTAAACCAGTAATGGGCAGCCAACTTCTCTATGACTCATTGAACTTGCTTCTAGTTACAAAGTAATGGGTCTGGTGGATCTGCCCTTGATCGCCTAGACCCAGATCTATTCATGCATGTAAAGGCAACAAAAAGGCATGCGATGTGCATTAGCATATAGAACCTTGACACTGAGAGCAGTAGTAACCAGGGCTACCATCTTCCCTGTTTTGATGACTGCTGTGAGCACTTGAAGATAAGAAGTGTTTGCTAGAGGCTTTCCTGCACCCGAAACTTTCCACGTATTGAACTGTTTTGATAGAGCAGATTTCTGCAAATGTCTGGCATAGGACACCTAAAGATTGGCTACCTTTCCGCGACTGCTTGTAAACGGACAACATCTTCTTGATCCCCATTTTGTTCTGTGAATATTATTCATAATTTTGTTTTAATAATATCCGGGGTTAAGCCCAGGAGTAGTTTAAATAAACATACCAAAAAATCAAACATGAAAAAAAAAAAAATTCGATTAAGAAGCCAGATCAGATTCAAATGTACGAAATGACATCTGATCCGACATAAATATCTTATCGGCTTCAGCTTCAGGTCAGGTTTAGTTATAAACCACATATATCCTATATCCAATGCTTTTAAAATTTACTCAAAGTCAGATTCTCAGATTGTAAAATCAGATTTTAGATTTGGATTCGGGTATGACTTTTTTTAATTCGCATTCAAATTTGAACATATGAACATATTAAAAACTGTCATACTGTTGACATCTCTATCAGCATTCAGATGACTGGAGGGAACTTGACTATGAAATTACAAGATCGAGTGTGCGATTGTTTGGCTGCATCCGGGTTACTGAGCCTTGGACAAATTTGGGGAAATATCTACTAAAATTTTTTGTAAGTTTTTCTTAACTAACTAAAGTTCTATATCTAAGGCGTTTGATGGGAGCGGATTTTCCTCTTGAGAGGGACCTTTGTCTGCGCTATTGATGTTACCCGTGCTTCGTCACGCGCGGCCAAAGAAGTTGGCCCTGGTGAGAGGGCGGACTTTCGCCTCATGAAAATAAGTCGGGCTGAACTTTGTCCGCTGATAAAGAGAAGCCCGTTAGAGCGTCTCATTCTCTTTCCTGCTCAAGCGCTCGCTCGTCTTCCTCTCCACCGCCCATAGCGGCGGTTATAGCTGCAGACGCAGGCCCTTTGCTAATCAGCTGCCATCTCCACCGCAGCACAAGGTATGTTGTTATCTCTCTGTTTTTCTCTCTCACTCTCCGCCGATGAGAGGTAAACCCCTCTTCATTGGAACAACATTTACTCCTCTATGATTTGTAGTTGGGGCTTTTCCTGCCTGCTCTCCGGCGTTCGATGGTCTGCATAACAACACTGGTGATCAAGCGACTGGTGTTGGTCTGTTTTTCAATTCTTGCGTTGATTCTTTGGTTTCAGTGACTACCACATTCTGGGGGCTGCAGAAATTGTATATATATGTGGTTTACTTCGGTCTTAGTAGGCACCGATCATGTCTTAGTGTTTGATCTTTTGATCTCTTGTTGTGAGGACTGGCCCATGGTTTTCCTGGTTCAGTGTTTTCCAACCTGAGTTTTTAGTTTGTTTTTCTCGCTAGAATATTTGATTTCTTATAGTGCTCAGATGCTTTAATTGAACATGATCGTTGAAGCACACTTATTTCTTCCTTATTAGGTAGATTCTTTGTTTAATAAAGCACAGTTGGACATGTATCATGTGTTGGATCTAAAGCAACGAAGTGTTATTGTGTCTGTGATAGGCTTAGAGTCTCCCTACCAGTAGCGTCTACTTTGTGCGTAAAGATGCAGCAACAACATCACACCAAGTGCTGGAAGAAGAGGAAGAAGAGAAGAACACAACCTTGCATAGGCTAATCACAGGTTTGCTTGTAGACCGCCTCCTAGGATTTTCCAATGCCCAGGAACAAACTGTCACAGCAAGAGAGAGTAATGGGTATTTAATCTTTTAACTGCAAGTGGGCCCTTTTGCAGTTACAAGATGTAGAGATAGAGCTGAGGGCCACTATACAACATCTCTTACTTTACCATGAGACCATCAGATTGCTTCTACTATTTGTGGGTTTCCTTAATCTCTAGTTACTAGGTTTTCCACTATTGGTTTATCCATTGTAACTTAAATGTTCATTCAAGGTTTGTAGTGAGCTTTTCCTTTCAATGGTTTTTCATCGCATCTTTTCAAGTATTCAATATATTTCACATTAGTTACGAGATTCTCTTCATGCACAAGTATTTCCATCATAACATATTAAAACTTAGTCCATGTAAACCACAAGCTTTACAAAAAAACATCAAGAATTCTCTTGATAATAATGCTAGCAATCATGTAATCATATATGAAGTCAATCTGGATACTTTTCAACCACATCACAATGAGGCAAACCAGGATGTTCTTAGCTCCATACTGGCTACATGGTTAGCAAATAAATCATTAAGAATTCCTTTTGTTTAAAAAATGTTAGCAATTATAATGTATCTTTTGTTCATTTATATATCTGAAAACATTTAACTACATTAAAACAAGGCCAACTGGACTTTCTTAATGTATACAAGCCAAATTAAAAGCTTGTATCAAGTCCAACAACATACATTGAAAGCAAAGATATATTTTTCTTTTGTTGTTTTTCACAATTACTTAACTCCTTTAACTACTAGAATTTCAAATGTTCATTCTAAGTTCATGCAATTTTAACATAATCATATAACAAAAAACACTATTACTTTTCAAATAGAGCAAAGGGTATATTCAAATGTGCTCCCACTTTTCAAATATTTACATAGTCATCAATTTGATTAACAATACGCCTAATCTTCATTATGACTATTGAAAAGAATGAGCAATTGACTCAAAGTCTATCATACAAGTACTTTTCAACTTATGTGGTATTTATCAATATAATATTGTATCAATTATTTAACTTACCATGTATGAATGCGAATTTTCAGGTTATCACAAGCGAAACTATCGCTTACTGAAATGTTAAATTTACCATTTATCTCATCAATGTCTACATAGTTGTACCAACAAATGCATGCAACAATAATTCAAATATAACAAGAAACTATTGACTTTCGTTGCCATTAAGAATAGAGAATTAGACTCGGTTATTTCTCTAACTGATCCATAAATCAATCCACAAGATGATCAAAGAACTCACTACCCAGTCGGTTCATTATCAGACTGATCCTCAAAAGAATCATGCTCAGTTGGTTCATTACCAAACCGTTCCTCAGTCGGTTCATTGTCAGACTGATTTTCTAAATAAATCAGATCTTCTAGTAGATCGATATGATCTCTCACTGGATCATTGTCATTGGTATTCTTATTCGAACGCCTCAATCTCATGCAAAAAAAAACATCATATACCTTACTTTCATCTGGGTATCCAATACATATGTGTTTGCAAACATATCCTTTCATTTTTAGATATGCATTTAACATGCATTATAGATCTCCAAAGATCTCAATATGGATCTAGTAAATGTGGATCTCATTATACATATGACTATTATCTTACACCTCATGACGAATATTGAAATCAAATTCATTCTCAACAAAAACTTGCTTAGTAGCATACTAGCATAATTGGATCCACAAATAACCAAATAACTTAGCATATTTGGATCTAATACAAACAAGATATGGATGTTTAACCATATATCTAAATATATTCAAATCTGAATCAAAGCTGTTTGTATGGTGGATCTAAGCAATAAATACATCAAATTCCAAATGCTACAAGAAGATAAAAATTTAGATTATATTAACATAGATCCAAAAGAGTAATATCCACAATACATCTAATATGAATTTAAAACACATGATTCTCATTGAAATATTATACAATACGATTCAACAACCATATTTGAATCAATGCAAACTCATTTCTCTTTTGAAAAAAAAAAAAATCAAGTTATCATGTACTAGCACTTTATTGTTGTAAAGCTTCAAATAAATACATTCTCACCAATACGAATTTTAGTTCAAGAGTGTTATATTACATCTCTTGAGCATACATTAAAATTAAATTCATTTTCTTAAGAAAGATAAGCAAATGATGTTTTATTCAATAGTTCTATAGAATGATCATTGAATCTAGAGTGGCAACAAAGAATACAATATGATCAAATCCCAAGGCAAACATGATAACATACATTGGAACCAAAGCAAACAGGATATGAATTTTTCCGACATATCAAAACAGTGGCAACAAAGAATACAATATGATCAAATCCCAAGGCAAACATGATAACATACATTGGAACCAAAGCAAACAGGATATGAATTTTTCCGACATATCAAAACAAGTTAGTTTAGATTTGAAGTTAAATTTTATGTGATATGGATTTCACCAGTTCAAATATAAAAATTCAGATCATGCCAACATAGATCCAAACACAACAATAGGAAATGATAATGAATATCTCACCCCAAATAACAATCTAATTCTCTCAAGTCAATACCAAAGATTTTTCCTTTTCTTTCTTTTAATATGACACAAATCAAAATTTATACCCGTAGTCATCTCTAATAAGAGCAAATAAAATTTTATGTACTAGAACTTTTAGTACAACATATCTTCAAATAAAATATTTCATTAATATGGCTTTCATCATGTTTGAGAGTGTTACTTTACAAGTTACAACCCCATGCAAAAGGTAAACATGATGATATATTGGATTCAATGTAAGTACGGGTATTTGGAGCCAATGATCTAGACAAGTTAACTTGAAACCAAACCTATCATGAATCGATCACAATGCCATATGGACCTCACCATGTCTAAGAGTATTAACTTACCTCTCTTAGCATACCAACATAAAATAATGTAATCATTCTTTAACTAAGATAAACACATAGCAATATAATCTTTATCCCAAAAATATTATTTCATAAGGAGCAAAAAAAATTCATCTTTAGCACTTTGGTGCTACTCACATTGAAAATGTACAACCCGTAAAACAATTGGATCTAAAAATCAATGCATATCATAATATGTTTAAATTTAATATAAAAAAGATCTTGATTTTTAACAAAAGATGTAACAGAATCAAATCAGATCATGCAAATTCAACAGCCAAACAAATATATAAAACAAAATTTTGGTCAAAACTAATATCGTGATGGAGCCAAACTGACGATGAATTATCCATAAGGTATTTATAATAGCATATTTGAACTAATATAAATAGGATATTGATTTTAACCATGTCAAAACCAATTCAGATTTAAATATGTCATGATCTCAACTGAATACAAATATGGATCTTTAAGTACGATTAGATCCAAAACAAAATTCAGATGGTTATTGAAATTCAGATCAATCCAATGTGGATCCAAACATAATGATATCAACAATAGAATCAATATGTATGTAAACAAAAAAAGAGGATCCAAATTCAAAAACAATTTAAGCATGTTTCAACATAATTTCCATATCCAAGTAAGATTTTAGTTAGTGTCAGAAACACATTATTTATATCGTCATTGGCTCATGTATGCACTAAATAATAGCATTGCATATAAACATACATACATGTTGTTAACCATTTAGTCTTTGGGTCTTGCCTAGTTCTCAGGCTCCCACTCTTGAAGCCATTCTTAAATATAATTTTCATAAGCAAATAAGGTAATTTTCATAAGCAAATAAGGAGTGACAAATGAAAGAGAACATCACAATGAATATCACAAAAAGAGATTTCAAACAATATTCTAAAGTAATATTTAGAACAAGAAAATCTTAGACTAAATTTAGAACATGCATTTTCCTTTACAAAGTTGTTTTGAGAACCCTTTACTGCGAATTTTTAATAAGCTTAAGGGCGCCACTACACAATATTTCATAAAAGCGTGGTTTTTCGCTGAAATTATAAAATAATTTTCTGGAACCCACTTTTAGAAATGTATTATAACTTTAGGAGTATCAAAATGAAATTTTGTATAAAGTTTCCGGGTTTTTCAGAAATTAAATTTCATGAGCCTCTTTTTGAAAAACATTTTAGCAAAAACTTTGAGGCATTAATTTAAAAATACTGCGGAAAATGTGGACTGATTTTGTAATTTATAAATTATGGGTATAAAACTCTCTTTTACGGTGAAAACTTTTCACTAGTGCGTTTTCTTTCTCTCTCCTCTGTTCCACAGTGCTGCTTCTTCCGGCCGACCGACGCCTTTCAGCCGCCGCCGCCTCCTTCTCTGCTCTCGCTCTTTCTGTGCCGGCAGATCCAGAGGTACGACAGGAGAAAGTCTGCAGGGCTTCAATGCCGTTTTCCTCCTATACCCAAGTCGTCTCTCTGCAAGATCTCAGCTTCTGGCACGAGGGAGACAACTGGTTTCCAGTCCGTCGGGCGGCTGCTGCTGGTCGTCGGTAGAGAAGGCAGGGGCAGAGGTGTCGAGGTTTTAAAAGAAAGAGGATTTTTTTTTGAGGTCCAACAAAGACAAAAGGAAGAAAAATAGTCTTTCTCTGGTTTCCACAGACGGTAGAATCCCGTCTCTTTTCCAGGAAGCTGTTGGGTCAGATTCTCAAACGGCGTACAGTGAGCAAAGGTTCTATATTTCCTTCCCTCCTTCTTATTTGTTTATTTATTTTGGGTCTGTTGTATGTCGTGCAGAGCAGGCGCTGCCTCCTGGGCGCTGCCACCTGTGCTACTGCTCGCCCGAGGCGCAGGTCAATTGTGTTTACTTTAGCAGTGGAGTTCTCTGTGGACTGACCCTCTACGAGGGTTCTGATACATATAAAAAAGATATTACAGAGCCGTTTTAGGCTCAGTTCTGGTCTCAGTCTCTCGCAGACACAAAGAATAAAAAGCGACATAATATGGAAAAACAGAGAATTCCAAACCCAATCAATACCATCATGCTTCAAATTAGTATAGTTTAGCATGCTTTATTTTGATAAAGCTTAAAACAGCATGATGCATAGGCGACTGGCATGCTCACGCAGGTAGTGTGATCTTCACAGGCACCAATAAAAAAATCGAATTTCACTTACTAGAATTCGATAAGTATGACTCTGATACCACTGTTGGATCTAAAGCAGTGGAATGGTATCGTGTCTGTGATAGGCTTAGAGTCTCCTTACCAGCAGCGTCTACATTGTGCGTGAAGAGGCAGCAGCAACATCACACCAAATCTTGGAAGAAGAGAAGAACAAAACCTTGCATAGGTTATTCACGGGTTTGCTTCTAAGAGGCGCCGGCTTAGGTAATCTCTCAAGATTAACCCTAAGCATAAGATAAGCTGGGCTTTTATAGACCACCTCCTAGGATTTCCCAATCCCAGCAACGGACTGTTACAGCAGAGAGATTAATGGGTATTTAATCTTTTAACTGCTAGTGGGCCCTCTTGCAGGTACAAGATGTAGAGATAGAGTTCAGGGGCCACTATCCAACATCATGCTGCTATTACTGGTGTCTCTTCTTATCAATTTCATGATTTGTTTCTTGTGATACGTCGACTGTTTACATGGACAACCTAAAAATTTTCATGATTTGCTTCTTGTGATCACGCAGACTGTTTACATTCACAACCTAAAACTTTGTTGCCAATGGTTAAACTTTTTATCCCTAAAATTGTATCCTATTTCATCAAACAGAAAACATTTGTCCACATTTCTTTTGTCTGAGCCTATCACACACAAATATAAAATTTAGGACAAGAGATTTTTGTCACATGGATTTTCATCCACGGAATTTTATTCGTAGATTTTTGTCCATGGTTTTATGTCTGTGGCATTGGTTGTTTTCTTTTTTCCTTTTTCTTTTGTCTTCGTTTTCTGATTGGATGCTTGAACTGTTTTTGATTTTGCATTTAATTAATCCATATGCATAATAAGAGCATCAAGTCGTTCTAATTAAGCCAATGAGGAACACCCAATCGTACATGGAGATCAAGCTCACAAGTTTAAATCACTTGAATGCCCATTGCCTCTAACTATATACTAAAAGCATAACTATGCATCAATCTTCATATTGTTCAATCCTTTTGACATGAGTAGCATGTAATCTCTCTTTCTCTCTCTCTTGTACTCTCTTCAGGTATTTGAATGTGACCTTATTTTTTGTTTCTCTAAGATCTATTGTTATGCAATTGGGTGGTGTTTTGGCAGTTCAAACTGCGAAAGCCACGTGTGATGCATGAGCTCTCGTAGTTTCCCTTTCCTTTAGTTTGATCTGTTTAATTATTCTGAACCAAGATATTTTCCATAATTTTTATATTATTCATTTCAATGTGGCTGAATTTTGAAGATTATTTACTGGTTCATATGTTCTTTACATGCCAAACATTTTTGCGTGTAAAGTGGTGATTAAGATAAAAACACCATTTGCAGGGTTAACATACCTTTCAGAGATGCCTCCTTTCCGAAACCGGTATATGGTGGTGGAAGTTTTTTTGGACCCAAATCGGGACTTCGCTGGAGATGAGACGATTATTCTCACTCAATTTAATGTGTCAAAAGCAATTAAAGACAGTATTCAATGTAATTTTGGAAAATGTGGCTTAGCTGCCTCTCTCGGATCCTTCCATGGTAATTAATTTACAATTTGTCTTTGAGTTGTTCCATAATTGTTGTTAATTTATCAGCGGATCTTAATTTTCTGGTGCTGCTGTTGTCATCATTGCATCCTTGATTGTCATCTAGACCTTTGTAGTCAGATCCTGACTAGTCAGTTGAGTCAATTGTCAATAGACCTGTGTTGTTAAACCCGTGACTTGTTGGTCAAGCTGGTCATTGATTAGCCTTGTCATTGGTCAGCTGACTAATCCAAAGCTATTATATTATATTTGTGTATGTGTGCACTTAAAAGGTATGTGTTTCTGTATCTGTTTTGTAAGAAATATATAGGTCTATTTATTTTTAGCCAATCAACTTGGCCTGACTTGAATGGACTAGTTCAGACTAGTAAGGTCTTGAAAAACCTGTTTCTAACTTCTGATTTTGACAACCTAACATGAATTTACTGTCCACTACTCTAATTTTGAAAATGTATGTGAGATGCACAAAATAATCCATGCATCTGCTGAGTAGAATCAGCCTCACTTCTCTCATTAGACCCTGTTTCTACTGGCAGTGAAGTATGTGAATCCAATAACAAAGCTATGCATTATTAGAGTGGCTCGTAAAGAACATCAAATGGTATGGTCTGCTATCACCATGGTTAAGAGCATCGGGCAATGTCCAATAATATTCAACTTGTTGGACTTGAGTGGTAAGTCAATTTGGTTTGTTACCAATTGCCAGATTTGTTTCATGTAATAGAATTTATTTTCCTAGAAGACTCATTCTTACTGTGTTGGGAGCTTTCATGTTAAAGAATGCATTTTCAATTGATACACTTTTCTAATTTGACAAATTGATAGAGCAATTGCTTCTTTATGGTTAGCAATGTTACATGATACAAGCAAGCTTGGCCTTCTCTGCAATCCAAATCAATTTTGTTTTTGTTTTTTTCAATGAAAATGGACCATGATTCCTCTTGATCTGTGCATAGGATTACATTTTGTACTGTATTGTTTTAGAACCCTGTTTAGCACATTTATTTTGCTTGCTACTGAGATGCTTTCTTTGGAAACTGTGGAGAAGTACTTGGCTTTGTTGGAGACGTGCCAGTGGCTGTTTCTCATTGTTGCTTTTCCTTCAATTAGGGTCTGTAGTTTATTGAATTCCTGCTTACACATACAATACAACTTTGGACCCTTCGTCTCATTTCTTTCCATCTCTTTTGTTGTCTAATCAGGCTGCTTATGATATAAGCAAAAACAAGTTGCTGTATAAGTTAAGTTAGTCAGATAGCAAAACAGATTGTCATGCAAGTTACATGATAGCAAGTTAACCTATAGTAACTTTTTTTAACCAATAAGTCTCTAGGATATAATTGGTTGTCCATCTCGGTAGTTTCAAGTAGATGGAAACCATGCTGTTAGTGTGATTCTTTCTGTCCCCTCCCTCATTCTTCTCTCTCTTTCTGAAAGCTTATCCAATCTTCTTACTGTTCTAGGGGGCTTGAAAGTATGTAAAGCTGTTGCCTTGAAATATGATGAGGAAAAATTTGAACACTACAAGCTTACAGCTAAAGATGGGAACTCGCCACAACTTCTCCAAGAAGTACACAACTACTTTGAGAAAATAAAAGCTTTGGAAATGTAGAGGTGAAACTTCTGGCATTGCTCTACAAGTGTTTACTAAATCTGCATTTTTGGGCTGGGTCCACCAAGTGCCTTCTGGAGTACCATCATTAGCACATGGTTCAGACATGGGATTGCGAATGAGTAGCAGCAGCTGCTGCAATACTTGAGAAGGCTCAGGTTTGCAGAACAGCTTAGCTAGTGGCTTTGCTATTGTTCTATTATAGCTGGTAAACTGGATGATTTCGAAATGGAGAGGTCATGCCAGGCAGATTGCGAGAGGTGTGCTTGATTTTAATGTGTATTAACAATGCCATTATTGAATGTAAAAAAAAGTTTTTTTGGGCAACCCATAAATTTTTTTATATTAGAGCACCTAATGTGAGGCATCATTCGTTGCTTTGAAAAGTGCACTAGCACTCGTCATGTCAGTGGGGAATAAGCGGAAGACATTACTTTTGTCACAATTTCACTTGTTTGAGGCGATCTTTATCTGGTTGAAATGTTTTATTCCTATAGCAGGTTTGTATCGACAGAGGCAATAATTATACAACCTTCACAGTTGCCTTCTTTCCACCTGTAGTTGTAGTTTGATGCAGCTTGTTTATGAACGGCTTTCTGCTAAAGGTAAAAACACTCTTCCTTCATAAATAACATTCAATAAATGGGAATGCGTCACAAAGACTGACATAGAAGTGAGCGTTCACACAGAGTATTAGGGAAAGAGAAGACATGCAACTCTCTCTAAGTAACTAGGAAGCCGTTTCTGCGGAAGGTTCAGCAGGATCAAGCTTAAATGAGTCTTTACAGAGACGAGCTTCTTTGTTCGGTTGGAAGATCATTCATGAATTGGCCTAAATTCCGCTCATTAATTTGAGAACCGCCTGCATAAGCATATGAAGATCAAAGAGGCGGTGCCGGACTTGCAGACCGTTGGCCATGGAATACCACATTGCCCACGTCTAAACAGTCCTTTTACGAAGGGCAGGAAGCTCATAACCACCCAAGCGCAACACACCAACTCCCCCACATAAGCAGCAGTTTCCACTTCCATCACCATATTGGCTAGGCCCAGAACCAGGGCAGTCATGTTCACAAAGAGCAGCGTCGTTGCGGGCACATAAATGGCCGACGAGTCGAAAATGAACTTCCCTGCCTCAGCCGGTGCACCTTCCAAATCATCTTTGCGGGTGAGCTCGAATACCGTCTCTGAGATCCCAAAAACTTTGAGTAACACAGCTAGGAGACCAAACAACCAGGCAGTTGAACTTACAATCCTGGCCATTCTCTGATTGTTCCACCATTCTCGCACTGATAAACCACAAAGAAGGTATTCCACGAGTATGTAGATATTGAAGATGATGAAAACTGCAGCCGGTAATTTGAATTCTGGATCAGTTATCTGCAAGACAGGATGCCACCCGAACTTAGCTGCACAGTCTTCTGCCTACTGGATTCACTTTGATTCAAGTTGGTTGTCTCGAAGTGCATATCGGCCAGTCCCAACTTAGTTAAATTTATGCATAACGGTTGCTAGGTTTATCCATCCAACGATCTGAATCTTTTTATAAGGACTCAAATTTGTTTAAGTTCAGGTGGTGTCTAAAATTGCATCCAACTTTCGAACCACAATTCTTATGGTGATATGTTTAGAAACAGAAACACATCAATAACATGCCATAATTTTAAAAAGTTTTAACATTTTGAAGTATCAATGGATGATTCACGTTACATTCATATAGCTCTTCGTGTTTCCTTCTCTTTTATAAATCTCTAGATTTTTGACAATCTCTAGATTTTTGAAAAAAAACTAGTCATTTAGAATTGGTGCATTAAGCAGAAACACATTAAAGCGCATGAACCCAGAATGAACGACACATGCCAAATGCAAAATCAGGGATATCTTAATTTTAAGGGGCGTAAGAGTTTTTTTCAAGAACATGAATCAATTTTTTAAGTTTTGAAAAACTATTCCCTGCCCTCTAGGCCCTTTTGTGAAGCATGTTTGCAGATGCTGTGGATATGGTTTTCTATTGTTATTTTACGACAGAACACGCTATGAATTGCATTGGTTTATCGAGGGAAGGGACAATGAAAGCACTGCAAGCCATTGAGAAAGATTAATGAGAAGATAATTTACAATCTGACTCACTAAAAGGTCAGCTCTACAACATCTAATTGAAAAATGCCATCTACTCAATTGTTTGTGAATTGAGAGGGAGAACCTGTTTGCCCCATAGGGTGTTGTCTTCATAATCACAAGCAGACACAGCAATGGCTGCTTCCAACGAACTTGAGAGTGTCTCTGAGGGAGAAGGGTCGACGAGGGCTCTGCCTTCAGAGGTTGCTCTAAGTGCTGACTCAATTAAGGGCTGGTTGCGTCCAAATATGGCTGCCAATGCTTCTTCCATGCCACACCTCCCATTTTGGCGCCCTACAGTTCCAATATACATGTGCTTTTCATCAAATAATGCGTCCCTCCAGACCCAACTTTCAAATTATATATATATATATATATATATATATATATATATATATATATATATATATATATATATATATATATATATATATATATATATATATGAAAATTGAATGGTGACTCTAGCTATTTACTAGCTATTTAAAATCATCCAGCCATCTAACCAAAACCATTTGAAATAGTCAAAAGAAAAAAAAAAATATGATCCACATTTTCGTCATCTAGTATTAATTCTCACTTTTTTTTTTATCTTTTTCTCTCAACCATCTATTTACATCAGATGGACGTCTCTAATTAGATGGTTGGGTAACTGTACATAATCAAAGTGACAATATATATATATATATATATATATATATATATATATATATATATATATATATATATATATATATATATTGTGCACTAACTCATGATAATGATTGTATGATGAGAAGAGAGTGAATAGCCAGCACCATTAGCTAATTGGTAGTTGTGGGGTCCGTTCTTTGCTTGTGGACGCTCTGAGGGTTGCTGACCGTAAATGACTTTCCTTCGGTGGAAACAGCATGTGCCCCCATACATGGGCCCTTGACATGCGTTGCTCCCTGGCATGAGGTGCTGCACTCACAAGTGAAACTTAGTAAAACAAAAAACGAACTGAACACACTTGGGGACTACAACAAGGGTGTTACATGTCCCTGGAAAAATATGAGGCTGGCAGAAGAAGAACTAGTTGTTCGTCGAGTTGTGATCCCTGGTCCATATTCACTAAACGCCCAGTTGCTGTTTGACTGGAGATGATTCAGATCCATATCCAGGAACCAAACATGATTCTACTCTTGGCAAGGCGAGCCACTAGGACGGTTTCTGGTAGGGCGCATCCGACGCCTCTCAGCATCATCGGCGTCCTGTCTCCACGGGCTCCTAGGTTGGCTCGTATCAGTTTCCAAGCTCGAGCCTAATCAGTCCAACTCGACACAATTCAGTGACAGAGCTACAGTGTGGTTGGTGTGAGCCAGTGCCCGCAACAGCCCTTCAAACATCCCATTGAAATGCAGGTGGACCTTGCTGCAATCACATGCAATGCCCACACCAGACTCTAGTCGGCGACTCAAAGTACTCCACCACTTACAATTCGGTCAAACTTGACACAGTTGATTTAAACATGAGGCTTTAGAATGACGCACCTTGATCAACACCTTGAGTTGGTTCCCATATGGGTCGTCCTTGAGTGCACCATGGAACATCTGTGGAAACTGCACGAACCCACTCTGCACCTCGGACTCAAACCCCAGCAAGAGGCACAGGGCTTGGTACAGCGCCTTGGGGTTGTTCACAAACATGTCACAGTCCAGGTTTAGCATGAACGGTGCACTGGTCATCACTCCAGAAACCCTAGTCTGAACAAGCCAACCAGATCAACGAAGTCAAACAAAAGGATTTGAGGCGGCTGAGCCGTCTGGGTTCAGGGAGACATGGGCCTTGTCCAATACCAGAACGTTCATGGCTCCTGCTTTGAAGTGGTGTGCGTGTGAAGGTCGTTTCTCTCTGGATACATAAATCAAGTGTGGCACCTGATCATCCTCTCTTCCCTTGTGCTCGTTTATAATCTGATTCCATACCAAGAAATTAAGAAGCTATCTCATTAGGACATGAAACAATGTAAACCCTGGGAACGGGCAATCTCACCAGTGTTTGATAAAGTTATACATATATTTTTGTAAATTTTAAACTTGGTATATGTAAACTAAAAAATTGTTATTTCACTCTTAAAAAAAGCTTTGGCTAGGTACCTTCACGATAGCAGGATGATTCCGCTTCTCGACTTGGGCAAAATCTGAAAATTCTTCTCCTGAAAATTCATCTGGAATTGATTTGTGAGCCGCCTCCAATATCTTCTTAGCAAGCTCCTCGTATGCTTTCTACTTCCAAGGAAAGTAATGTCGTTAAAAAAAATATTAAAAACGATTACAATGAAAACTGACACATGAAACTCTTGAATTGGCTGCATTATGAACAACTCATGATTTTTGTCTAACTTGTGAATAAGTTTCCAGTATCTCCACACAAGTGTACATAAAATTTTGAGAGAAAGGAAAACTATTTTATTGCGAGCGAACAGGCTCTGTCCAAGTTCCCAAGCGAATATTCCTGCATCTGTTTTTGTAAACAACAGTGGTAACTTCAATCACTTTCTTTGGGTGGTGCCGGCCATTTAATATCAATCTCCTCTCAAGAGAAGACAAAAGCAAGGTTGACATGGTTCGATCAGTTCACGATCGAGCCCGAGGCTGAGTGGCATGTGTTGCCCAAAACCTAGTGAGATGGCACTTCAAGACACCGCAGAAAAAGCAGGTTTTATTTATATAAGAAGACAAAGAGTTGGATGAAAGTTTTGGCTATTTGCCAGGCATTTTCACAGGTAAACACCACACGCTCAACACTTTTTTTTTTGAATTTGATACAAATAAAATGCAGAAAAAAGGGGAAAACGGACCAATTTTTGTCTATTTCATCAACATAAAACGTTTTTACCTTCATCTCTTTCCAATCTTGATGGAAAGTGGAGGACGGATTGTGGTAAGTTTGAGAGAGGGAGAAGTACTTGAAGGGAGCCCTGTACTCTACTCCATATTTCTTGCAGAAGGGAACCCACGAGTGAGCAAATTTGGAGGCCTCTAGTAGGGAGAAGAAGGTGATGGGCGAGCAACCATCATCCGACACGTAGCAGGCGATCTTCGAAGCTGGGTAATCAACGGCGAGAATGGAGAGTACGGTGTTGACGGTGATGATGGGAGGCTCCATCACCGGATCGGCTGTGGTGACGAACACGTCCATGGCAGGAAACTCTTGAGATGATTTGAACCTGCAAATTCCAGAGCTTTTGGAGTAACTGATTTCGTAGTTGCATGAACTTTCATGGTTCTCTGTGTGTGTGTGTGTGTGTGTGTTTCTGTAGATTAGTGGTCTATCTAACCTCTGAAAGAGACGGTCGGGAAAGGTCCTGTTCTCGACGAAGTGCCACTTGTAGTTGAGGGACAGCACCCACATAAAGGCGAACCAGCACTCCCACAGAAAGGCAGCCAGCCACACTCCGAAGGCGGCACCGCCAGGCAGCTCCGGCAGGACGGCCAGCCGGTAGAGGAGCAAGCACAGGATGAGAACTGAGAGGATGGAGAGAAACACCCTCTCCACGGTGTTGGGATGTTCTACCCTCTCCTGCAGAGGAAGACCACCTGACCCCGACATCGTCTCCCTCTCTCTCGTCCCCTTTCTCTATCTCTTTCCGAATATATAAACTATGTTACCTGAGACCGGAGGGGAACGGAGAACTTGCCAGGTTGTCAGATTCAACCAGCTAAAGAATATAATTCCTCCTTAGATTAGAATGAAATCAAAATTTGAGGCTTTATTTTCTTATTTTTTATAAACAAAATACCTTGTTCGTTCAATCATTTTAATTTTTTAAAAGATGAGCATTTTAATTATAAAATTCCATGATTTTAACGACATGCAAAATTTTCAATATAATTTATTGGGTACTTCTATCACAATCAATTATTTGCACACCTAGATCATAGGGCTTTGTTCAATTGCCAGTTTCTTATTAATCATTTTTTAGATATTTGAGTTTTTTATTTTTAATTAGATTTATATTTTTAGATAAATAACTTTTAGTAATTTGAGACCGTAACAACACCGGTCTATTTTAACTACTAAAACAGTGTGAGACCTAACAGTTTGTAGTGAAATAAAGAAAGAGACTTGTGCTCGTAGCTCTTGAAAGTCGCACGCGAGAGCCACACAATGAGTTGCGCGTGCATTGGATTTCTACCAAAAAAAAAAAAAAAAAAAAAAAAAAAGTTGAGAGTAGGGTATTTTTGAAAATTTAAAAGGAAAAATGTTGTCGGTCTTTTCCAAAACACATATAATTATGAGTGTGTAATGACGAAAATACATATATTTAAGTAAAAAGGGAACTTTTTAAGAGGATAAAAATATAATTATGAAAATGTTAAAAGTCAATATAATTATGAAAATGTTAAAAGTCAATAAAACTCATGCCATCATATAAGTCGGCCCTCCTGTTTGCCAAAGTGGTTATCCTGTGCACAAAAAAATTGTGCACATCTAATGACCAAAAGATCGATATTTAAGTAAAAAAAAAAAAAAACTTTTTAAGAAGCTAAAAAGCGGATTATGAAAAAGTTAAAAGTCGGTGAAACCTATGATATCATAATATTTGTTTGTGGAAGTGGTTATGTGTATACTCTTTTCCCCAAAAAATTGTGCACATGGATGTGTAATGACCTAAATACTTATATTTAAGTCATATTTAAATGAAGAAAATTAAAAAAAAAATCATAAAAATGTTAAAAGTCTAAAATGTACATTTCTTCATAATAAGTTTCAAATATACTTTCTTTTTTTCTATGGTGCATACTTGTGTGTGCATAGGAGTATGCACACAACTCGATCTCTCTTGTTTGTGCTCAACTTTTTCAAGAAAAAAGGAGCTCATTTAGCAAAGCATCATTTTCAAACTAAGCCGCATAATCCTCCTCCATTTGTACTACTTGCTGACAGATATGTATTTATTGCTTCAAGTGCTGGTAGATTACAAAGAAAAGTAAGCCAGTTGGTCTCTCCCATTGTATTTGCTATAGGTTGCGGAAGCGGGAAGTTGGTTGTGCACCGTCCGCAATATTTCTTGGCCAAAATGAGTTTACTCTCGATATTTTTAATGGATGCAAGATTACTAGGAGTGAAACCTAATGATTTTTCCATAGATCAAAAGTTGAAACTCACTTGGGATGATGGCAAGCCATTAAAGGATCCTTCCAAGCTCCAAATACTCTAGTTTAGTTGGACAGTTGATCAAGTTGAACGTGGCACACCCAGATATGATGTTTTGTGTGCAATTAGGAGGCTGCTCTTCGTGTGTTAAGATATTTGAAATATTTACCGAGCAAGGGAATTTTACTACCATATTCAAGCAATTGGTAACTAAGGGCCTACTGTGATTTTGACTGGCCTTAAAACCCATCAAGTCATCGACCTATCATACACAATGAACGTACCCCAAGGGTGCACCCCACTACCAACCAATATGCATATTTACTTCAATGTCTTAATATTGCATGTGCACAATGAACATTCTCAACTTTATTATTGTCTCGTACCTCTATCATTGTCTCATACTCATTATCACATACTCATAATGTCTGAGATATTAAGAGGGGGTGGTATGAGATAATAATAAAGGTACGAGATAATAACAGAAATATGAGATAAGGACAAAAGTATTAGATAATGTATAAGAGGTAACAAATAATGACGGAGACAAGAAATAACTAAATGAACAGGACAAAAAAAAAACAAAGATGCTGATTTACCACTCACACAGATATATTAGTTTTCATGATATGCATATATGAATTGATACAAATCATTTGGTTTGAGCTTTGTCAAATCACGAAACCTTATTTTTTTCTTTCTTCTTTTTTTGTACCTACAAAAAGTTCTCTTTTCTATTAATCAAGGGCATTTCTTTATCACGACTATATAAAATTTTGTGCATGTGGGTGGCATATGTAAACAGCGATGATGACACCAAGTGAAATTATATGGCTCTGAGTGTTGTTGGCTGACCTAGGTCAGCATTGTTGCTTTAACTCCTGAAGTGGAGGATCGTGTGTGTGCGGTTCCCAAGTAATGGAGGAAGATGCCAGACTTTGAGGGAGTGGCTAGTAGTGGGGAGTTAGAAAAGAAATGAAGGAAAAAACGTTAGGTGGAGGAGATCGTGAGAGAGCACAATTTCCGAGGCGCTAAACTTAAGCATCAAGTTTTTCAGTTTCTTTTTCTTCTTTAAATGTTGCTTTCCATTTTAGTGTAAGAAGAGAAGTAGAGAAGTTGAGAAAGTTGAAGTGAGTACGCCTAAAAGAAGAAAGTTCTTTTTCTCAAGTTCTCTCTCGCTCTTGACTCTCTCTCTCTCTCTGCCGTCCTTGCTCCTCTCTCTCTGCCCGAGGGTTACTTGCACCTCTGGTTGTCTTCTTTTTGTTGGGTGAAGGATTGGGTCAATCCTTTGTACTTATCGTTAAGGTCCTTTCGGACCTTCCCATGTATATAACCATTTTGTTGGAATAAAGGTAGGGGGCCTAACCCCCAAGCAAGCTTTTTACTTCAATGAGGCAACCAGTTAGTGGATCGTAATCCAATGGATTTGCAGACCGGAATACAGTTAAATAAAGCGTCGAGCAACCGATGGGAAGATTTCCGGGCACCACCAACTCCACTGCGCCTTGTTTTATCAATACCTGCACACATTTGTTAACTTTTGGTGTGTGTTAAGCCTCTCGACATTTTCGTGAAGGCGAGTCTTCCTGAGCGTGTGAATCAGGGGAGAGGGCCAACACTTGGTATCAGAGAGCAGGTTTATGCCAAAGCTCCCTCGATTCAAGCCAATGTCGATCATCACAACCGAGGCAGCGCGGGAGATCTCTGGTGGTACGTTCCTATACCCCCAAATCACAGCAACCAACTACACCAGTTGGGTGATTAGGGTCCAAGCCATGATGGAAGATCAAGGCGTCTGGGAGGCAGTCGAGCCGACGGCCGGTGTGGCTGTCGACACGAGGAAGGACAAGAAGGCGAGGTCGCATCTTCTCCAAGCCCTCCCGGAAGATCTCCTAATGCAGGTGGCGAAGAAGGCGACGGCGAAGGAGGTTTGGGATTGCCTCAAGATGAGATTCGTCGGGGCAGATCGCGTGAGGAATGCGCGCCTGCAGACGTTGAAGAGTGACTTTGACGCCATGAGGATGCAGGAAGGAGAGTCGTTGGACCAATATGCGGGCAGGCTCACCGGAATGTCCGTCAGGTATGCCAACTTGGGGGGAGCCCTGAGCGATTCCGCCCTGGTGAAGAAATTGTTTGATACCGTTCCAAATCGATTTCTTAGCGTAATCGCAGGCATAGAGCAGTTTTGCGACCTCGACACTATGTTGTTTGAAGAGGCCGTAGGACGACTCAAGACCTACGAAGAACGCTCACGTCCCCGAACGTTCGGTACCGTGGCAACGGTGATGCGCAACTGCTTCTCACTCAGGCTGAGTGGGAGGCACGACAAAAGAGAGGCGGCAACGACCCGTCGTCGACCCGAAGGGAGAAGGGTCACGGGGAAGGAGGTGTTCGCAGCCGGGGTGGTCGCGGGCGCGGTAGAGGGCGCGGGAGAGGCGGACGAGGCGACTTCTCACCAAAGGACAGAGCAGATGGCTCTGGAATCGATGGTCGTGACAAGAGTCATATATGTTGCTTCAATTGCAACGAATTGGGGCATTACGCAAACCGATGCAGGGCTCCAAAGAAAAAGGAGGAGGTGCATCTTACACAAGCTGACGACACCGAGCCAGCCCTGCTGCTTGCAGAGTTGGAAGAAGTGGTGTCTGCAGCACTTGAACCACCAGAATGGCGAGAAGGGCAGGATACCGTCCTGCTGAATGAGGAGCAGGTATGGCCGGAACTGCACAGATCGAGCAGGGCATGAAAACTACCGATGTCTGGTACCTGGATAACGGCGCCAGCAACCACATGACTGGAGACAAGGTCAAGTTTCGGGAGTTGAACGAGGCGATCACCGGCAAGGTGAAGTTCGGCGACGGCTCATCGGTGCAGATCATGGGTAAGGGTTCAATTCTTTTTAGATGCAAAAATGATGATCAATGGCTGCTTCAAGAAGTATATTATATTCCAAGGCTTCGCAGCAACATCGTGAGCCTCGGGCAACTCACTGAGGCAGGCCACAAGGTGGTTATGGATGAAGACAAACTAGAGGTGATTGTCAAAAATCCATGGCAGTTGATCATGAAGGTGGGACGCACGCCAAATCGTCTCTATCGCATCGAGCTGCAGATTGCTAGGCCAGTATGTCTCTTGGCAAACCTTGAGGATCCAGCTTGGCTGTGGCATGCTCGACTCGGCCATGTCAACTTTCAAGCAATGAAGTTGTTTGTAAACAAGAAAATGGCAACTGGAGTACCACCAATTACCCATCCCGCTCAGCTATGTCGGGAGTGTTTGGCGGCGAAGCAGACGAGACAGCCGTTCCCGTCAGCAACCAACTATCGAGCAAAGGAGCCACTCGAACTCTTGCACGCTGATCTTTGCGGCCCGATCACGCCACCCACCCCTATCGGTAATAGGTATTTTTTACTACTCGTTGATGACTTCACTCGTTGGATGTGGTTGTGCGTGATCAGAACAAAAGACCAGGCATGCTCGACATTTATGAGGATCAAGGCGCTAGCCGAGAACGCGTGCGGGCATCGCATCAAGACGCTCCGGACCGATCGGTGAGGCGAGTTTCTCTCTCTCGAGTTCGCCAATGTGTGTGAACAAGCGGGCATTGCGCGACACCTCACTGCGCCATACTCACCATAGCAAAACGGTGTGGTGGAGAGGAGGAACATGACGGTAATGGCGATGGCAAGATCTCTCCTCAAGAGCAGGAGTATGCCGGGAAGGTTTTGGGGCGAGGCGGTACGACACACAGTCTACCTGCTGAACCGCTTGCCTACGAAAGCCATGGGTGAGCGCACACCGTATGAAGCTTGGAGTGGTAGGAAGCCAGACCTTGCACATCTTCGATTGTTCGGTTGCACGGCACATGCCTTGGTGACAATGTCACACCTCAAGAAACTTGATGATCGCAGCCAGCCAACAGTGTATCTTGGCGTCGAGGATGGCTGCAAGGCACACCGACTATTCGATCCAGGACACGGGAGAATCCATGTAAGTCGTGACGTTAGATTTGAAGAAAAATTAAAGTAGAATTGGAACATGGATGCAGGAGGCAGTGAATTGTCAAATTTCACTGTTGAGGAGGAGTCAAATACTGAGTCAGCAGTGGACAACTCAGTTACAGGCGGACAAGCAGGAAGGGTGGTGTCCATGGAGCTAGGCGAATCAGCTCCTTCATCGACACCAATGGATGGCGAAGCAACGCCGGCTCGGAGATTGGAAACTGTTGCTGCTTCAGAGATGGAGGACAGCAATGATGGACCCGTTCGATATAGACATATCGATGACATCATGCGAGACGCTCAGCGTGTCGAGCTTGATGATGAAGACGTCGAAAAAGAGGCCATGCTCGCAGCAACAGAGGAGCCGGCATGGTTGGAAGCGATGCCCAAAGAGATTGAGTCCATTGAAAAAAAACTCGACTTGGACGTTGACAACCCTACCAGTCGGAACCAAAGCAATCAGACTTGTTGGGTGTTCGAGATCTCGGGCCACATCAGGATTAGGGGGGAGAATGTTGCTCTAACTCCTGAAGTGGAGGATAGTGTGTGTGCGGTTCCCAAGTAATGGAGGAAGATGCGAGACTTGAGGGAGTGGCCAGCGGTTTACAAGTAGTGGGGATTTAGAAAAGAAATGGAGGAAAAAACGCTAGGTGGAGGAGATCGTGAGAGAGCACGATTTCCGAGGCACTAAACTTAAGCATCAAGTTTTTCAGTTTCTTTTTCTTCTTTAAATGTTGCTTTCCATTTTATTGTAAGAAGAGAAGTAGAGAAGTTGAGAAAGTTCTAAAAGAAGAAAGTTCTTTTTCTCAAGTTCCTCTCTCGCTCTTGACTCTCTCTCTCTTTCTCTCTCTCTCTCTGCCGTCCTTGCTCCTCTCTCTCTGCCCGAGGGTTACTTGCACCTCTGCACATTCCCTTTTGGTGTGTGTTAAGCCTCTCGACATTTTCGTGAAGGCGAGTCTTCCTGAGCCTGTGAATAAGGGGAGAGGGCCAACAAGCATCATATTGAACCAAGTTACCTATATTGCAATAATCAAGCTGCTTCACAAGTATCTTCAAATCCTTTATTTCATGAAGGCACCAACCATATAGAGCTTGATGTTGTCATTTTCCGAGAGAAATATCCATAATGGCATTATCCATCCAGATCATGTGTCTGCTCATTTTACAATTGACAGACATCTTAATTCACAAAACCACTATGGCGAGACACATTTCAAATGTAAGTAAGCAATTTGGATGTCACAAACTTACACATCTCAACTTGAAGGGGTATATCAGATTTCTTTTAGATAAGTCTTTAATAAAGAAGAGGTTTAAGTTGCCATACGGTAGCAACTAAATCATTATTAACATTTTGTAAAATTATTGGAACAGCAAAATGTCTTGTGTAACGCCACAACCATTGTGCATCTCCTGCTGCACCTGCTATATACATATATCTTGGTAAACGTGGTGTGACAGTACATATGAAAATATGAACAAGCATCTTTGCCCAGTTGGAAGATCATTCATGAATTGGACTAAGTCCAGTGATTAATTTGAGAACCACCTGCATAAGCATACCAAGATCAAAGTGGCCGTGCCGGACTTGCAGACCGTTGGCCAAGGAATACCGTACTGACCACGTCTAAACAGTCCCTTCACGAAGGGCAGGAAGCTCATTACCACCCATGCACAACACACCAACTCCCCCACATGAGCAGCAGCTTCCATTTCCATCACCATCTTGGCTAGGCCCAGAGCCAAAGCAGTCATGTTCACAAAGAGCAGCGTAGTTGCAGGCACGTAAATGGCCGACGAGTCGAAAATGAACTTTCCTGCCTCAGGCGATGCACCTTCCAAATCATCCTTGCGAGTGAGCTCGAATACCGTCTCTGAGATCCCAAAAACCTTTAGCAACACAGCTAGGAGACCAAACAACCAGGCAGTTGAACTCACAATCTTGGCCATTCTCTGATTGTTCCACCATTCTCGCAATGATAGACCGCAAAGAAGGTATTCCACGAGTGTGTAGATATTGAAGATGATGAAAACCGCAGCCGGTAGTTTGAATTCTGGATCAGTTATCTGCAAGACAGAGGATGCCACCAGAACTTAGTTGTACAGTCTTCTGCCTACTGGATCCACTTTGATTCAAATTAGTTGTCTCAAATTGCATCTCGGCCAGTCGAAACTTAGCTAAATTTATGCATAACGGTGGCTAGGTTTATCCACCAAACGATCTGGATCTTTTTGTAAGGACTCAAATTTGTTTAAGTTCAGGTGGCGTCTAAAATTGCATCCAATTTTCGAACTACAATTCTTGTTGGGATACATCAGAAACATAAACACATCAATAACATGCCATAATTTTAAAAAGTTTTAACATTTTCAAGTATCAATGGATTATTCACATTACATTCATATAGCTCTTCGTGTTTCCTTCTCTTTTATAAACCTTTAGATTTTTTACAACTCTTCATATATCCTGATATCTTCACAATGCTTGGCACATAAACTTTGTTCTCTCCTTGTTATAAGATTTTACCTTTTCGAAAATTTTCTTATGGACTTAAATTGGAGCATTGATCATGCAATGAGTCGAACACATGACTCCTAGCCAAAACCTGAAAATGGTACGTCAGTAGACCTGATCACATGACTACTTGAATAAGAAGGGAAAGAGAGATGATACCTTAGGGAAGATGGAGGTGTTTGTGAATATGCATAATGCAGGCAGAATAGCGTAGCAAAGTTCGGGTACAGATCGGGCTGCCCACAACAACACACTGAGATAGACCATGCATTGTCTCAGTTGCAGCTTCTCCCTCACTGTAGCCNATATATATATATATATATATATATATATATATATATATATATATATATATATATATATATATATATATATATATATATATATATATATACCATTCAATTTTCATATATACATACATATATGAAAATTGACTGGTGACTTAGCTTTTTAAAATCATTCAATCATCTAACCAGGACCATTTGATCAAACATGATGAATGGTCAAGAGAAAAACAATGAAAACAATGTGGTAGACATTTTACTCATCTATTATTAATTCTCACTTTTTTCTTCATATTTTTCTTTCAACCATCTATTTATATTAAATAGACAGCGCTAATTAGATTGCTGAGCAACTTTACATAGACTCGCTATATATATATATATATATATATATATATATATATTGTGCACTAACTCGTGATACTGATTGTATGAGAAGAGAGTGAATAGCCTGCACCATTAGCTAATTGGTAGTTGTGGGGTCCGTTCTTTGCTTGTGGACGCTCTGAGGGTTGCTGACCGTAAATGACTTTCCTTCGGTGGAAACAGCATGTGCCCCCATACATGGGCCCTTGACATGCATTGCTCCCTGGCATGAGATGCTGCACTCACATGTGAAACTTGGTAAAACAAAAGCGAATAAGAGGTTCCTTCGTTCAACTTTATTCACAAAACATAGAAAGAACCATAACTTTTGAGTTCTAATTGTCGATTTCAACAAGGACAGAGCGAGGACTTTTTTTGGGGGTCGGCCAAACAGTCCAAAGAACTTATCCAAGTAGGGCCGAACAAAACTCAAATACAAAAAATACATTACGCAACTACAAATTTTTAATTTGTTTAATGTAAATCTTCTTGTTTTCATTCAGCCTGGGTGGGGCCACGGCCTACGCAGCCCCCCCTCCCTCCGCCCTTGGATTTCAACATGGCACCATAACCGTTGTCTTCATTAACATTTAAAGTAGCGCGAGCAGTCTGGTGCACCTAACATGTCAGCAGTTGGTAGGTGGCCAGTTGTTCTCGGGAGTTTTACCATTGGGTGAGCCAGTGCCCACACCAGCCCTTCAAACACTCCATTGAAATGCAGGTGGACCTTGCTGCAATCACATGCAATGCCCACACCAGACTCTAGTCGGCGACTCAAAGTACTCCACCACTTACAATTCGGTCAAACTTGACACAGTTGATTTAAACATGAGGCTTTAGAATGACGCACCTTGATCAACACCTTGAGTTGGTTCCCATATGGATCGTCCTTGAGTGCACCATGGAATATCTGAGGAAACTGCACGAACCCACTCTGCACCTCGGACTCAAACCCCAGCAAGAGGCACAGGGCTTGGTACAGCACCTTGGGGTTGTTCACAAACATGTCACAGTCCAGGTTTAGCATGAACGGTGCACTGGTCATCACTCCAGAAACCCTAGTCTGAACAAGCCAACCAGACCAACGAAGTCAAGCAAATGGATTTGAGGCGGCTGAGCCGTCTGGGTTCAGGGAGACATGGGTCTTGTCCAATACCAGAACGTTCATGGCTCCTGCTTTGAAGTGGTGTGCGTGTGAAGGTCGTTTCTCTCTGGATACATAAATCAAGTGTGGCACCTGATCATCCTCTCTTCCCCTGTGCTCGTTTATAATCTGATTCCATACCAAGAAATTAAGAAGGTATATCATTAGGACATGAAACAACGCAAACCCTGGGCACGGGCAATCTCACCTGTGTTTGATAAAGTTATACATATATTTTTGTAAATTTTAAACTTGGTATATGTAAAAATTCTAAAAAATTGTTATTTCTCTCCAAAAAAAAGAAAAAGAAAAAAAAAAAATCTGGCTCCACCCTTGCACCCATTCACTACAGCCAAAAAAGCTTTGACTAGGTACCTTTAGGATAGCAGGATGATTCCGCTTCTCTACTTGGGCAAAATCTGAAAATTCTTCTCCTGAAAATTCATCCGGAATTGATTTGTGAGCCGCCTCCGATATCTTCTTAGCAAGCTCCTCGTATGCTCTCTACTTGCATAGAAATTGGAAAATAATGTCGTTAAAAAAATATATATGAAAAACGATTACAATAAGAACTGACACATCACACTCTTGAATTGGCTGCATTATGAACAGCTCTTGATTTTTGTCTAACTTGTGAATAAGTTTCCAGTATCTCCACACAAGTGTACATAAAATTTTGCGAAAAAGGAAAACTATGTTATTGGGAGCAAACAGCTTTGTCCAAGTTCCCAAGCGAATATTCCTGCATCTGTTTCTGAAAACAACAGTGGTAACTTCAATCACTTTCTTTGGGAGGTGCCGGCCATTTAGTATGAATCTCCCCTCCCCTCAAGAAGACAAAAGCAAGCTCGAGATGGTTCGATCGGTTCACGATCGATCGAGCCCGGGGCTGCATGGCATGTGTTGCTCTCAGATGGCACTCCAAGACCGAGATTGTATTTATAAGAAGACAAAGAGTTAGGCAAAAGTTTTGGCTATTTGTCGGGTCATGGCATTTTCACAGGCAAACATCACATGCTCAACACTTTTTTTTTTATTTAATAAAAATAAATTGCAAAAAAAAGGGGGAAAAATAAGCCAGTTTTTGTCTATTTCATCAACTTGCAACATTTTTACCTTCATCTCTTTCCACTCTTGATGGAAAGTGGAGGATGGATTGTGGTCAGTTTGAGACTGAGAGAAGTACTTGAAGGGAGCCCTGCACTCTACTCCATACTTCTTGCAGAAGGGAACCCACGAGTGAGCAAACTTGGAGGCCTCCATTAGGGAGAAGAAGGTGATGGGCGAGCAACCATCATCCGACACGTAGCAGGCGATCTTCGAAGCTGGGTAATCAACGGCGAGAATGGAGAGTACGGTGTTGACGGTGATGATGGGAGGCTCCATCACCGGATCGGCTGTGGTGACGAACACGTCCATGGCAGGAAACTCTTGAGATGATTTGAACCTGCAAATTCCAGAGCTTTTGGAGTAACTGATTTCGTAGTTGCATGGACTTTCATGGTTCTGTGTGTGTGTGTATCTGTAGATTCGTGGTCTATCTAACCTCTGAAAGAGACGGTCGGGAAAGGTCCTGTTCTCGACGAAGTGCCACTTGCAGTTGAAGGACAACACCCACATGAAGGCGAACCAGCACTCGCACAGAAAGGCCGTCAGCCACAGACCGAAGGCCACGCCAGGCAGCTCCGGCAGGACGGCCAGCCGGTAGAGGAGCAAGCACAGGATGAGAACTGAGAGGATGGAGAGAAAAGAACCTCTCCACGGTGTTGGGGTGTTCTACCCTCTCCTGCAGAGGAAGACCACCTGACCCCGACATCGTCTCCCTCTCTCTCCTTCCCTTTGTGTCTCTCTGGATATATAAACCATGTACCTGAGACCTGGAGGTTTTATTTTCTTAATTTTAAAAACAAAATACCGTGTTTGTTTATTCATTTTATTTTTTTTTAAAGATGAGCATTTTAATTATAAAATTCCATGATTTTAAAGTGTAATTTCATGGGTACTTCTCCCATATCATAGGGCTTATCTGTTCACTTTCTTATTAATCATTTTTTAGATATTTGAGTTTTTTATTTGTAAGTAGCTTTATATTTTTAGTTAAATAACTTTTAATAATTTGAGCCGATTTAAACCGTAACAACACCGGTCTATTTTATAATTTCTAAAACAGTGAAATGAAATGAAGAAAGAGACTTGTGCTAGTAGCTCTTGAGAGAGCCACACACGGGCGGAACCAGGATTTTCTTCAGGAAAAGGCCGGTCACAAATGAGTTGCGTGCATGGATATAACAAAAAGTTGGCAGGGTATTTTGAGAATTTAAAAAAAAAAAAGATCTTGCCAGTCTTTTACCAAAAAAAACTTTCTCTTTTTCCCTGTCACCCTGTCATTGTAGGGGAGCATTTTAGTAGGTATATGTAACGATCGTATGTAACTAGACTCAGGTCCACCCACGATCGCGTAATAAATTGGCCGGCACCACTCTTTCAAGCATCCCATTGCAATGCAGCTAGACTTAACTTCAATCACATGCGATGCTCTCACCAGACTCAGGCCGGCTAGTCAAAGTCGGACATTTTAGTCATACTTGACACAATTGATTTAAACTTGAGGCTTTAAAAGGGCGCACCACCTTGAGTTGGTTCCCATATGGATCGTCCATTCGTCCTTGAGCACAATGGAACGTCTGTGGAAACTGCACGAACCCACTCTGCGTCGTCTCGGACTCAAACCCTAGCAACAGGCACGGGGCATGGTACAGGGTTGTCGACAAACTTGTCACAGTCCAGGTTCAGCATAAATGAGGCAGCCCGGCCGGGTTCCGGCGGAGTCTGTCTGGGTTCAGGAAGCCATGGCTTCATGGGTGTTACCCATTACCAGAACGTTCATGGCGCCAGTTTTTGCACTCCCTACGCTATAGGCTTTATCTCCAGTCTGTCCAATGGCAAATTGTAAGGTGCTAAGTCAGTTAATTATTAATGATTTTTTAAATATTTTGAGTTTTTTTATTTTAATTAACTTGATATTTTTAGATAAATAACTTTAGACTTTGTGCGAGGAGGGAGAGCCACTCATTCTGAGTGGCGTGCTCCAGATATGCACCGAAAAAAAAAACAAAAAAGGTACCGAAGCAAAATATCGAGCAGTAGCGGCCAAGTTTCCTTATTTGGCTGTGAGTGTCGATGGTTTGGAATTTTGAATCAAAAACGAAAATTTCATAATCATAATTTCTCTTTAAGTTGAAACAAAAAAAAAAAAATCTAAGTTTTAGTTTCCTAACTCCATAAACAAAATATCTTGTTTTTCTAATTATTTTAATTTTTTAAAAAATAAAAATTTTGATTTTAAAAGTCCATGATTCTAGATATATCAAACGCTCCTCTGTATTGCAATAATCAAGCTGCTTCACACATCTCTCCCGATCCCTCATTTCATGAAGGCACCAACCATATAGAGCTTGATTGTCATTTTGCCGAGTTGAGTGTGTTACAGGACCAAGCTTGAGGTGGCGTATCAGATTTCTATTAACATCCATCTGATAGCAAGTAAATCCTTATTTAACATCTTGTAAAATTCTTGAAACATCAAAATATCTTGCGTAACGCCACAACCATTGTGCATCTCCTGTTGCACCTGCTGTATGCATATATCTTGGTAAATCTGGTGTGACAGCAATATATGAAAGTATGAAGAAGCACCTTTATGAAAGTATGAAGAAGCACCTTTGCCCGGTTGGAAGATTATCCATGAATTGGCCTCAAGTCCAGTCATTAATTTGAGAACCACCTGCATAAGCAGACGAAGATCAAAGTGACCGTGCCGGACTTGCAAATCGTTGGCCAAGGAATTCCATGCTGCCCACGTCTAAAGAGTCCCTTTACGAAGGGCAGGAAGCTCAGAACTACCCAAGCACAACACGCCAACTCTCCCACGTTAGCAGCAGCTTCCATTTCCATCACCATCTTGGCTAGGCCCAGAGCCAAAGCAGTCATGTTCACAAAGAGCAGCGTAGTTGCAGGAACGTAAATGGCAGACGAGTCGAAAATGAACTTTCCTGCCTCAGGCGATGCACCTTCCAAATCATCTTTGCGAGTGAGCTCGAACACCATCTCCGAGATCCCAAACACCTTGAGTAACACAGCTAGGAGACCAAACAGCCAGGCAGTAGAACTCACAATCCTGGCCATTCTCTGATTGTTCCACCATTCTCGCAATGATAGACCGCAAAGAAGGTATTCCACGAGTGTGTAGACATTGAAGATGATGAAAACTGCAGCCGCTAGTTTGAATTCTGGATCAGTTATCTGCAAGACAAGAGGATGCCACCAAAACTTCATTGTACAGTCTGTGTGCAAACAGATCAAATATGATAACCTCTATGAATTCATGCCAATGCCGGATTTTGTTTCACAAAGTAATGCGCACAGCTTTATTTAAATCATATCTGCATTTTCTTGAGCCAATGATCTTGAATTTGGTTAAGATTTTAACCAACATTTTGGTTTATTAGTATGGGAACTTGGTTAGAATTTGAGCCTTGGTTTGTTAGTATGGGTCTCAGTCAATATACAATCCAATTTTTTGTAACAAACTGAGTGTTCCTTCTTTTTATTGGATCAAATGTTGTGGCATACTGTTTTAGGATCTGGGTTCGACCTTTGACATCAGATGTAGTGTAGATTCCGATTTATATTCGGATCTTTCCATGGTATTCAAATCAGAGCCAATCAAGGACTTAGGAGGAACTGAACCGTGTCTGTCTAGTTGTTTGAGAATGCGAATATGGAATGACTTATTGAGTCATCGAGACAAGCATGTGTCCAAGCCCGGATCTGCCCATTGGATCCAGTTTATTTCAAACATTTTCACATTCATATAGCTCATCCTGTTTCCTTCTTTCTCATAAATCTTTACATCTTTGACAATTCTTCATATGTCATGATACTTTCACAATGTTTTGCACCTAAACTTTTACTTTCCCTGTTATAAGATTTCCCTTCTGCTGAAATTTTTTTTAAAGACAGGATTTCGAACATGGCTCATGAATTAATGAGTCAAACTCAACCCCTTGGGCTCTGGATCTGATGATCTAAGACCAGAGGGACTCGTAACCGAAATCTGAAACTAGTACCTTAGAAGACCTGATCAGACGGCTGCTTGAATAAGAAGGGAAAAGAGAGATGATACCTTAGGGAAGATGGAAGTGTTTGTGAATAGGCAGAATGCAGGGAGAATAGCATAGCAAAGTTCAGGAACGGATCGAACTGCCCACAACAACAAAACGAGATAGACCATGCACTGTCTCAGTTGCAGCTTCCCCCTAACGGTAGCCTTCACCGGGCTCCGCCGGCTGATGAGAGCTTCAAGCAAACCGGTGGCCCATCTCTTCTGCTGGACCATCGTGTCGGGTCCGGTGGACGGCGCCGCACCGAGAAATGCTGGTGGCTCAGGCAAGCTTGCGATTGAGTTCCAGCCTGAGGACTGGATCCTAAGCCCTGTCATGACGTCCTCTGTTGTTGATCCATAATCCCAACCAATCTGAAACAAACACAGCCTTTGAGTTACTGTGTTAAGCAAAATAAACATGAAAACGCAAGAACATTGAAAGAGCTCTTAGGGATCGTTTCGCAAATGGATTACTTTGTGAATGTCTAGTGAATCTGTCCTAAACCAGTTAAGCCCTTTTGTGAAGCATGTTTGTTTACCAAACAATCTCACCATGATTTTCTATTGTTACTTTATAGCAAGACACGGTTTGAATAAAATTCGTTTTTGAAGAAAAGGGAAATGAAAGCACTGCAAGCCACTAAAAAATCAAACTCTGCAACATCTAACTGCAAAATGCCATCTAGTCAACTGTTTGAGAGAGAGAACCTGTTTGCCCCACAGGGTGGGGTCTTCATAATCACAAGCAGACACAGCAATGGCTGCTTCCGAAGAACTTGAGAGTGTCCGTGAGGGAGGGGGGTCGACGAGGGCTCTGCCTTCAGAGGCTGCACTAACTGCTGATTCAATTAAGGACTGGTTGCGTCCAAATATATCTGCCAATGCTTCTTCCATGCCACACCTCCCATTTTGGCGCCCCGCATTTCCAATATTACGTGTTTTTCACCAAATACTGCGTTCCTCGAAACCTAACTTCCAAATTTCACACACACACACACAAATCATGATACATTGCATAAAAATAGAGTGATAGCCGGCACCATTAGCTAGTTCGGAGTTGTAGAATCCATTTTTTGCTTCTTGACGATCTGGTGGTTGCTGACCGTAAATGATTTTTCTTCTATGGAAACAGCCTGTGCCGATATGCGTGGGCCCTTGATTTGCGTTGGTCCCTGGCATGAGATGCTCCATTCAACCCCCAAACACAAGTAATTTTTTTGTGTAATAAAAAAAAAAGAGGTCCTTCAGAGTTTATTAAGGAATCAACAATTCTGAGTTTTAATTGGTATTGTTGAGTTCAATTTCATTCAAAGTTCGGTGGCTGGCGCCAAGTTGGCCAACCTTGACACAATTGGTTTAGACTTGGGGCTTTAGAATGGCGCACCTTGGTTGACACCTTGTATTGGTTTCCATAAGGATCATCCTTGAGCGCACCATGGAATGTCTGCGGAAACTGCACGAACCCACTTCGAGTCTCGGACTCAGACCCTAGCAAGAGGCACAGGGCATGGCACATCACCTTGGGGTAGTTCACAAACATGTCGCAGTCCAGGTTCAGCATGTTTTGGAAGATCTGAAGAAGTATCTCCTCCTCAACATGGCAGGTTGTCAATGGAGGGCCAAGAATCGTTTCCCTTCCGATGCTCCTGCTTCCAACTGGTCAAGCCAATGGAAATTTCTGCTGAGCTAGTTTTCAACCAAGCTAGACTTTTTTTAAAAAAAATGAAAGCTTCACAAAACATGCTCAAGTTTGAGTTCTTTCATTAAACTGCTTAGATTTGAAACAAAAGATGTGGTTAAAGGACACGAATCCACGTTAAAGCATGTTTCTGTTTGGCCACCAAAATTCAAGCATGTTTTTTGTTAAAAAAAAGCCTTCCAAAGTTACAGGATTCATATTTTCCTTATAACTAGGAAATCCTTAGCTTTGTCATTCTGAACAACAGAGGAGGAAAAGGCAGTCAAGAGAAAACACGAAAGACCGGTTTGAAATATGATACAATTATAATCACAAAAATCCCTTTTGTGTTTTAAACGGTGAGGGTGAGGTTTTCTTGGGCATAATATGGCGCCCTTGAAGAAAAACAGGAAAAATAATGTAAAATTTTTTAAAAAAATTAAAAAAATATTAAAAATTAAGGAAAATAAAATAAATGAGAAACTAATAAGATCATAGATAAGCAACAAATAAAAAAAAATTAAAAAAAAAGGACAGTGGCTGACCTGCTCGAGATCATGTCCTACAGAGCAGCCAAGATGAGAGGAAAACACAAAGTAAAAAGAAACCGTCCATCAAAAGGCATAAAAATAAATAATCAAGATAACAACCCAAAAATGCAGGCATAAGGTGAGCTTAAGAGAACTACCATCTCTACCATCCATGTCACCCAAAAATAGCAAGAAGATTGTGATACAGAAGAATAAGATAGCAGAACAATTGCACTGCAAACCATTGACGTACAGAAAAATATGATGCAGAAAATTGGAAAAGTGTCCACCAGCGGAGAAGAGGAGTTCCTTTTGCTCTTGGTGAAGTTCACCTTCCATACATCCAAGAAATGGTGCAGTCAATGAGCCAAAGTAATGAACTCAAAGTTTCATACACCTACCAACATGTTTCCCAGTAACCTATCATGCCTCCTAGAAGAAATACTGCCAAAATAAATAAATAAACAAAAGGAAATGGTTGAGAGAATATGTGTTAAGGGAGAATGAAGGGGATTGTAACCCCCTTTCTTAGGATCATCTAGTGCATCTCTATATGTTATCCGTTCTCTCATGATACAAATGAATGTTCCCCAACATTTTTGGACCGATGCTAGTGGAACTGCTTGCTATCTCGTCATTAGAATTCCAAGGTCTAGTATTAACTACAAAATTCCTCTTGAAATTTTGTTAAATAGAAAAATATCCATCCAACACCTAAAGTGTTTTGCTCACATACATGCTGGTTTTCGAAATAAACTTGACAAAAGAGCTATGAAGTGCATATTTCTTGGTTATTCTAATGGAAAAAAGGGATTCAAATCTTATGATCCTCATTTAAACAAATATTTTGTGATTCGAGACGTCAAATGAGCAAGTGCCGTATTATGATTTTTCTAAACAAGGAGAGACAAATTTTATCACTACTTGGAATTTTTGATTAAGTTCAAGGATCTTATTATGTTGCTCCTAAGCCTCTCGTCGATGAAAATGCCTCCAATGAAGATCAACAACAAAACCTTTATCAACCCGAGTCAACAGAGTTAACCCCTCAACCTGGACCTACTATTCAATCAACCTAAGTTGTGGTGAACCAACAAGCATGTCAACCATAGTCCACCACGATAGAAAACCCGAGGAGATCATCAAGACAAAGAAAAACTTTCATCAAAGCTTAATGACTATTACACTAATATATCCACCCACAACTTTTACTCCATCAACAACTACTTTACCTTTGACAACATGTCTAAATCATACAAAACTATATCCTAAACACCTATTATATCCAAGAAAAAAAAAACTGTGAGGAGGATAGAAAAAATAAACAGTGAAGAGATTGCATGATAGAGAGAATTTCAGCACTATAGAAAAACAATACTTGGGACCTAGTACCATTGCCAGATGGAAAGAAGCTCTGTTGACTACACCATGTTTGTTTCCATACAAGATTCAATGATCACAATTCTCCTTGTGTATGTTGACGTTATGATAGGTGACGACATTGACTTCATGAGTTTGAGTAAAAAAGTATCTTCACAATCAATTTGAAATAAAAGATTTGGGTATATTAATGTACTTTTTAAGTATAGAAGTAGCACATTCAGATAAAGGTATATTCATGTGTCAATAGAAATTTGCTTTGGATCTCCTTCATGAGACCGGATGCATGGGAGCTAAACCGTTGACCTCCATTGGAACTCAACTACAAACTTACGCATGACTATGGTGAAGTAGTGAAAAATGTCCATAGCTTCCAAAAATTAATTGGCAAACTAATTTACCTAACTATTACTCGTCTAGATATTACTTATGCACTTAGTCTTATAAGTCAATTCATGCATAAACCAAGACCAACACATGTAGAAGCAACTCGTAAAATAGTATGGTATCTAAAAGGAACTCCTGAAATAGGGATTTTAATGAAAGCAACAAATCTTTTGAAGTCTTTGGATACTCTGATGCAGACTGGGTTGGTAATCCCAATGATGGATAATCTACATCAGACTATTGCAAATTTTGTTTGAGGAAATTTAATAACATGGAGAAGGAAAAAACAATCAGTCGTAGCTTGATCAAGTGCAGAGGCAATGTATAAGGCTATGGCATCTTGCACTTGTGAACCGGTATGGTTGAAATCATTACTGAAAGACATGCTTGTGGACATAAAGATCCCCAATGAAACTCCTTCGAGACAACATGGCAGCAATTTACATTGGATAAAGTCTGGTTTTTCATGAGATGATAAAACAAATAGAAGTTGCTTGTCACTTTATCGGAAAAAAAATTCAAGATGAAACTATAGAAACTCCATATGATAATAATGATAATGAACTTGCAGATATTTTAATGAAAACGTTTGGACAAAACAAGCACAATTTTATTTACAACTTTACTTGGAGAGAATCACCTCGTGGAGCCCTATCCGTTGCATCCTTCTTAATGAGCTACCTTATTTTGTTATGGAAAGGCAACTCCTTGGTGAACGTTGGGGAGATGAGCCTTGTTGACTTTTTTTCAGTTCATTATTTCCCCTCTTAGCTCATTCAACCGTTGTAAACTCCATGTATCAAACAAATTAAATTGTATTATTGCAACTAGCTGTAGTGATACTACAGGATTTAAAAAAAAAAATTGGTGACCTCTCCCGTGGATGTAGGCATTCCTGTTTTTTGCTCTTGATTGACACAACATCAATTCATTTTCTTAACACTATATACATATATCTTGGTAAATCTGGTGTGACAGTATACATGAAAATATGAAGAAGCATCTTTGCCCGGTTGGAAGATCATTCATGAATTGGCATTAAGTCCACTCATTAATTTGCGAACCACCTGCATAAGCATACGAAGATGAAAGTGACAGTGCCGGCCTTGCAAATCGTTGGCCAAGGGATACCATGCTGCCCACATCTAAAGAGTCCCTTTACGAAGGGCAGGAAGCTCATAACTACCCAAGCACAACACACCAACTCTCCCACATTAGCAGTAGCATCCATATCCATCACAACCTTGGCTAGGCCTAGAGCCAGAGCCGCCAAGTTCACAAAGAGCAGCGTAGTTGCAGGAACGTAAATGGCTGATGAGTCGAAAATGAACTTCCCTGCCTCGGTCGATGCACCTTCCAAATCATCTTTGCGAGTGAGCTCGAACACCGTCTCCGAGATCCCAAACATCTTGAGTAACACAGCTAGGAGACCAAACAGCCAGGCAGTTGAACTCACAATCCTGGCCATTCTCTGATTGTTCCACCATTCTCTCACTGAAAGGCCACAAAGAAGGTATTCCACGAGTATGTAGAGATTGAAGATGATAAAAACTGCAGCTGGTAGTCTGAATTCTGGATCAGTTATCTGCAAGACAAGAGGATTCCGCCGTAACTTAGTTGTACAGTCTGTGTGCAAACAGATCAGTTAAGATAACCTATCTGAATCCAGGCCATCGATGAATTTTGTTTGACAAAGTAATGTGCAGATCCTCATTTAAATCACATATGCATTTATTGATGTCAATGATCTTGAACTTGGTCAGCATTTGAATCAACATTTTGGTTTATTAGTATGGGTCTCAGTCAATGTACAATCCAATTTTCTGTACCAAACTGGGTGCTCCTTCTTCTTCTTGGATCAAGTGTTGTGGCATACACTTTTAGGATCTGAGTTCGACCATTGACATCAGATGTAATGTAGATTTCTATTTGTATCTGGATATTTCCAAGGTATTCAGCTCTGAGCCAATCAATGACTTGGGAGGAACTGAACCATGTCCATCTAGTTGTTTGAGAATACGAATATGGAATGACATTGAGTCGTCGACATGTAGAGACAAGCTTGTATCCAACCCTCGATATGCCATTTGGATCCAGCTTGTTTCAAACATTCTCACATTCATATAGCTCATCGTGTTTCCTTCTTTCTTATAAATCTTTAGATTTTTTACAACTCTTCATATGTCATGATATTTTCACAATGTTTTGCACGTAAACTTTTTCTTTCCTTGTTATAAGATTTTCCCTCTGCTTAAAATTTTCCTAAGGACTACTTGATTTCGAACATTGCTCATGCATTAATGAGTCAAACTCAACCCCTTGTGCTCTCAATCTGATGATCTAAGACCAGAGTAATCGAATCTGAAAATAGTACCTTAGTAGACCTGATCACATGACTACTTGAATAAGAAGGGAAAAGAGAGACGATACCTTAGGGAAGATGGAGGTGTTTGTGAATATGCATAATGCAGGCAGAATAGCATAGCAAAGCTCGGGTACGGATCGAACTGCCCACAACAAAAAAATGAGATAGACCATGCACTGCCTCAGTTGCAGTTTCCCCCTAAGGGTAGCCTTCACCGGGTTCCGCCTGCTGATGAGAGCTTCAAGCAAACCGGTGGCCCATCTCTTCTGCTGGACCATCGTGTCGGGTCCGGTGGACGGCGCCGCACCGAGAAATGCTGGTGGCTCAGGTAAACATGCGATTGAGTTCCAGCCCGAGGAGTGGATCCTACACCCTGTCATGACGTCCTCTGCTGTTGATCCATAATCCCAACCAATCTGAAACAAACACAGCCTTTGAGTTACTGTGTTAAGCAAAATAAACATGAAAACCCAAGAACTCTAAAGGGTCGTTTGGCAAATGGATTGCTTTGTGATTGTTCCTGAACCTGTCCTAAACCAGTTATTATGAAGCATGTTTGTTTATCCATTGGATGGTATCTCATCATCATTTTCTATGTTACTTTACGGCACGACACGGTTTGAATAAAATTCATTTTTGGAGAAAAGGGAAATGAAAACACTGCCAGCCATTGAGAAAGATTAATGAGAAGATAATTTACAATCAGACTCACTAAAAGTTCAGCTCTTCAACATCTAACTGCAAAATGCCATCCAGTTAATTGTTTGAGAGAGAGAACCTGTTTGCCCCATAGGGTGTTGTCTTCATAATCACAAGCAGACACAGCAATGGCTGCTTCCAAAGAACTTGAGAGGGTCTGTGAGGGAGGATGGTCGACGAGCGCTCTGCCTGCTCTAAGTGCTGATTCAAATAAGGGTTGGTTGCGTCCAAATATGGCTGCCAATGCTTCTTCCATGCCACACCTCCCATTTTGACTCCCTGCATTTCCAATATTACGTGTTTTTCACCAAATGTAGCTTCGAGACCTAACTTCCAAATTTCAGATGCATATATATATTGAAAGTGGATGCTGCCAGGTGCCAAATAGTTGTTATATGATTAAAAGTTAAAAATTTACCGCTAAAAGGATCATAAATCATTGTTATTAATTCTTTGGTTGCCATGGTATATGTATAATGGCTTTAACGATGATATATGGTCTTTTTAGCGATAAATTTTTAAATTTTAACCATCTAACAACAATTGCTATGCAGGAACACATAAGTGTTTGTGTGTGGTTGTCTGGGGGGATGCTGAAAGGAAACGTCAACCTAAATCATGATACATTGCATAAAAATAGAGTAATAGACAACCATTAGCTAATCTGTAGTTGTAGAATCCACTTTTTGCTTCTTGACGATCTGGTGGTTGCTGACCGTAAATGACTTTTCTTCTATGGAAACAGCCTGTGCCGATATACGCAGGCCCTTGATATGCATTGTAACCTGGCATGAGATGCTGCATTCAACCCCAGACACAAGTAAATTTTTTGTATAATAACAAAAAAAAGAGGTTCTTTAGAGCTTATTCAGGAATTCCCAATTGTGAGTTTTAATTGTGGCATTGTAGAGCAAATTTTCATTCAAAGTAACCACAAGGAGTATGACAACCTGGTTCGGTGGCTGGCGCCAAGTTGGTCAACTTTGACAGATTTGGTTTAGACTTGGAGCTTTAGAATAGCGCACCTTGTTCAACACCTTGTATTGGTTTCCATAAGGATCATCCTTGAGCGCACCATGGAACGTCTGCGGAAACTGCACGAACCCACTTCGAGTCTCGAATTCAAACCCTAGCAAGAGGCACAGGGCATGGTACAGAGCCTTGGGGTTGTTCACAAACATGTCACAGTCCAGGTTCAGCATGAATGGTGCATTAGTCATCACTCCAGAAACCCTTGCCTGAACAAGCCATCCAAGTCAACAAAATCAAACAAAAGGATCTGCGGGAAACCGGCTGGGGTCTGGCCCGAGCCGTCTGGGTTCAGGGAGACAGGTGCCTTGTTTGTCCAATACCAGAACGTTCATGGCGCCCGCTTTAAAATGGTGTGCATGGGAAAGTCGTTTTTCTCTGGATACATAAATCAAGTGCGGTACTTGATCATCCTGTCTTCCCTTGTGCTCGTTTATAATCTGATTCCATACCAACAAATTAAAAGGCTATGTCAGCAGGACAATCTCACCCTTGTTTGATTCGAGATGTAAAAGTGGGTACAATCTAACCCTTACATCACACATGTTGGGTTGCGTACCTTAACTATAGAAGGATGATTCCGCTTCTCGACTCGTGCAAAATCTGAAAATTCATCCCCTGAAAATTTATCTGGAATTGATTTCTTGGCCTCCTCTGCTATCTTCTTAACGAGTTCTTCATATGCTCCCTAGGGAAAACAATCTCAAAACAAAATCACCGGAGGAATGTGGCCGTTTATGGTCAACACATGGGATGTGGGCGTCTCAATCCTTACCTTTGTCTCCTTCCAGTCTTGATGGAAAGCAGAGGATGGGTCGTGGGCGTCGCCTGTTTGTGACAGAGAGAAGTAGTTGAAGGGAGCCCTGCATTCTAATCCATACTTCTTGCAGAAGGGAACCCACGAGTGAGCAAACTTGGAGGCCTCTATTAGAGAGAAGAAGGTGATGGGCGAGCAACCATCATCCGACACGTAGCAGGCGATCTTCGAAGCTGGGTAGTCAACGGCGAGAATGGAGAGTACGGTGTTGACGGTGATGATGGGAGGCTCCATCACCGGATCGGCTGTGGTGACGAACACATCCATGGCAGGAAACTCTTGAGAGGATTTGAACCTGCAAATTCCAGGGCTTTTGGAGTAAGTGATTTCGTAGTTGCGTGGAGTGTCATGTCTCTCTCTCTCTCTCTCTCTCTCTCTCTCTCTCTCTCTCTCTCTCTCTCTCTCTCTCTCCCCGTAGATTCGTGTTTTATCTCACCTCTGAAGGAGACGGTCGGGGAAGGTCTTGTGCTCAATGAAGTGCCATTTGCAGTTCAAGGACAACACCCAGATGAAGGCGAACCAGCACTCGCACAGAAAGGCCGCCAGCCACACACCGAAGGCCACGCCGCCGGGCAGCTCCGGCAAGACGGCCAGCCGGTAGAGGAGCAAGCACAGGATGAGAACTGAGTGGATGCAGAGAAAGAGCCTCTCCACTGTGTTGGGGTGCTCTACCCTCTCCTGGAGAGGAAGACCTCCTGATCCCTTCATCCTCTCTCTCTCTCTCTACACTCTACTCTCTCTCTCTGTGGTGAGGAACAGGAAACCCTACACGTTCATAAAAATAATGCTTGAAATCACTTCGGAGTTATAAAGATCAATAATGCACATTTGGGCGATTGCGGCCATCATGTCATATTTTATGGATCCCCCATTATAACCAGCGGCCTGCTCCAGTGTGCCACGCTTCTGCTTTTTATTATCATTTTAACATTTTTAAGTTTTTTTAGTTATTTTTCATCATTTTTTTTTTAAAAAGCAATTAAACCAATGCAACTAGGGTTGCCGTATTTTCAAAAATCAATGAAAGAGCAGGCTCTTTAAAACTACATTGAATGAGCTCCACGGAAATCAAAGCTAACTTAATTGAAACAGCCCATCCCCTTTTCTTTTTTGCTTAACAATCAATGATGTCAGCTGGAAACAAATTCCTGGTTCCCTGGTTCCCGAATTGAAGTGAATGATTTCCCAAGGAGGCCATCACTGTTCCTTGGTTCCCAAGTTGAAGGGACCAAGAGCTGTAAGAGAGCTTCCCCTTGGCGACGTCCTGAACATCTCCCTCAAGGTTTGAGCACTGGTTCCTTCCTCTAAGCTTGCCTCAACAGCTATCAAACTCAGCCAGCCAACCCCTACAATGATGCAAGAACACAATCAAACATTTTAGAAACTTTAATTCGGTCTCCCTTATGAAAAAATTCTTACATCTAACTCCAAAGTATTTTACAGCAACCTTGATACCTAGCATCTCCAAGATCTCCTATTCCCTTAGATGCCTGGCAGCTCCAAGTTCAACTCCAGGACGCCTGGCAGCTAAAAGATAAACTCAAGCTCCCTTGGATGCCTTAGGATTTGAATTTAAATAAACATAGCTTCAGATTTAGTTTATATCTAATATCCATCTATTTTGAAAGTTGGCTTTTAACATATAGCAATGCGGTTCAGATTTGAATTTGGTTGTCAAAAGTCATATTCTAATCGGATTGGAATTGTGAATTTGGATTTGGATATGACATAGAATATTATTTATTTGTATTTAAATCAATGTGAACATTCATGAAAACCGATATAGTAAAGAGTACATTTGTTTTGAATTTGAACATTTGGCATCCTTCAATGTTGGCAATTGGATGTTATGCAAGCCGCATCTATATCTGAAACAAAGGGTTCTAAGAGTTTTTCTGGTATTAGTCACAACGTGTGAGTATTTTATGAATCTGGTTTAAAATTCATGTTTTATGAATACGGTCTAAAATTCAAGTGTTTCATGAATCCATCATAAAACTCAAAAAACAAATTAGATGGTGTTTGAAATGTTTGAAACTTATAATATGTACGTCAGGAAGCAGCAAGCCGCATTCCAGCCTCATCTCCTACTAAGTTGTCGGAACTCCCAAAACAAAAAAAATTATGCGGTTGTGAATGTAGGAGAACCTTCGTCTCCCAATCACATAAAAAAACTGTCTCTTCTTCTTTTGTCTCTTCTCTTGGCGTCGTGAGAGAGAGAAAGAGAGCCGATAAAATGGAAATATATACCAAAATTTGAGGACAAGAAGTCCCCCAATATAAAAAAAACAGCAAAACATAAGGAAAAGAAAAAATATACATTACAATGTACAGTGAAACAAAATAAGAGGGGGTGGAAAGGCGGAGCGACACAATCACCTAGTCGCTGACGAAGGACAACGTCGTAGCCGCATTACAAAATGAACATCTCCTGCACAAGACCAGCCACAGACTCCAAGAGAGAGAGAGAGAGAGAACCTCATTCCTAACAAAAGAAAGCCCTTTGTCGAAAGAAATATTGGCCCACTTCCAACACTGGATGACTTTGTGTAACCCCTTTATTGTGTCATTCATATCAGCCTTGAACAAAATGAGACTTAAAAAAGGGGATAACTTGTCATGTTTCTTAGAAAACATGGTCAAATGCTTTTCATTCATATAAAAATGATGATTCCCTCCAAAAATTTTATTTCCATGTGAAACAACCCTTGGGTTCTACTTTAGAACCTGGATTATTTAAGTTCTTGTTTGCCCTGTGAATGAACAACCGAATTCTACTTTCAAAAAGAAGGAAATCGGTGGTCTTTTGGATTTCATTAAAATAATCAAAATAACAACCCAAAAAAGCAGGCATGAGTTGAGCTTAAGAGAACTACCATCTCTATCATCCTTGTCATCAAAAAATAGCAACAAGATTGTGATACAGAAGAATAGGATAGCATAACAATTGCACTGCAAACCATTGAAGTACAATAAAATATGATGCAGAAAATTGGAAAAGTGTCCACTAGCAGAGAAGAGGAGTTCCTTTCGCTCTTGGTGAAGTTCACTTTCCATACATCCAAGAAATCATGCAGTCTCGGAGCCGAAGTAATGAACTCAAAGTTTCAAACACCTAGCCAACATGTCTCCCAATAACCTGTCATGCCTTGTAGAAGAAATATTGCCAAAATAAATAAATAAACAAAACAGATTCATATTGTTTGAGGATATTGACCAACCAAGTGCAAGGAAATGGTTGAGAGAATTTGTGTTAAGGGAGAATGAAGAGGATTTTTACCCCTTTCTTATGATCATCTATTGCATCTCTATATGTTGTCCGTTCTCTCATGATACAAATGAATGTTTCCCAACATTTTTGGACCGATGCTATTGGAACGGCTTGCTATCTCGCCAATAGAATTCCAAGGTCTAGTATTGTCTATAAAATTCCTCTTGAAATTTTGTTAAATAGAAAAATACCCATCCAACACCTAAAGGTAAGTGTTCTGCTCACATACATGCTGGTTTTCTAAATAAACTTGACGAAAGACTATGAAATGCATCTTTCCTGGTTATTCTAGTAGAAAAAAGGGATACAAATCTTATCATCCTCATTTAAACAAATATTTTGTGACTCAAGATGTCAAATTCTTTGAGCAAGAGCCATATTATTATTTTTCTAAACAAGGTGAGGCAAATTTTGCATAAGTTGACAGCTCTACTCGTCCACTAGGAATTTTTGACGAAGTTCATGGATCTTATTATGCTGCTCCTGAGCGCCCGTTGATGATAATGCCTCCAATGAAGATCAACACCAAAACCTTTATGAACCTGAGTCAGTTGTGTTAACCCTCAACCTGGAGCTACTATTCAGTCAAACTAAGTTGTGGTGAACCAACAAACATAAACATGTCAACCTGAGTCCGCCACGATATAAAACCCTAGGAGATTATCAAAACTAAAAAAAACTTCCATCAAAGCTTAATAAGTACTACACTAATCTATCTACCCACAACTTTTACTTCATCAACAACTTTTTTACCTTTGACAACCTGTCTAAATCCTACAAAACTCTATCCTAAACACCTATTATATCCAAGAACCAAATAAACTATGATGAGGCTATCAAAAATAAACAGTGAAGAGATGCCATGACAGAGAGAATTTCAACACTATAGGAAAACAATACTTGGGACCTAGTATCATTGCCAGATAGAAAGAATATTGTTGGATGCAAATGGATCTATAGGATAAAATATAAAAATGATGGCACCATTGAACACTTTGAAGCACGACTAGTAGCAGAAAGATTCACTTAGACTAAAGGAGAAGATTAGGCTGAAACTTTTGCACCAGTTGCGAAAATGAATTTAGTCAGATCATTGTTCTTTATTGCTGCAAATAAAGAATGGGATATTATGCAACTTGACCTAAAAATGCATTCTTGCATGTAATAGATGATTTGATGAAAAAAAAAAACTTAGAAATCAATGAAGAGGTCCACGTGGAGGTTCCTCAAGGCGTTGAAAGCAAGATGGGCTACGTGTGTCGACTAAAAAAGCCTTTATAGACTTGAGCAATCTCCACGTGCATGGTTTTTTCATCTTAGTGACGCACTCATGATTGGATTCAAAAGAAGCTCTGCTAACTACACCAAGTTTGTTTCCACAGAAGATTCAAATATCACAATTTTCCTTGTGTATGTTGATGTTATGATAGGTGACGACATTGACTTCGTGAGTTTGAGTCAAAAAGTATCTTCACAATCAATTTGAAATAAAAGATTTGGGCAGATTAAGGTACTTTTTAGTTATAGAAGTGGCACATTCACATAAGGTATATTATGTGTCAATAGAAATATGTTTTGGATCTCCTTCATGAGACCGGATGCATGGGATCTAAACCAGTCGACACTCCATTAGAACTCAACTGCAAACTTACGCATGACGATGGTAAAGTAGTGAAAAATGTTCATAACTTCCAAAAATTATCTGGCAAACTAATTTACCTAATTCAGATATTACTTATGAAGTTGGTCTTATATGTCAATTCATGCATAAACCAAGATCAACACATGTACAAGCAGTTCATAAAATAGTAAGGTATCTAAAAGGAACTCCTGAAAGAGGGATTTTAATAAAAAGTAACAAATCTTTTGAAGTCTTTGGATACTCTAATGCAGACTGGGCTGGTGATCCCAACAATAGATAATCTACATCATGTTATTGCATATTTGTTTGAAGAAATCTAGTAACATTGAGAAGCAAAAAATAGTCAATCTCAGTTCGATCAATTGCAGAGGCAAAGTATAGGGTTATGGCATCTTACACTTGTGAATTGGTATGGTTGAAATCATTACTGAAAGGCATGCTTGTGGATGTAAAGATCCCCAATGAAACTCATTTGTGACAAGATGGCAGCAATTTGGAGCAAATCCGGTTTTTCATGACATGATAAAACATATAGAAGTTGATTTCACTTTATCAAAAAAAAAATTCAAAATGGAACTATAGAAACTCCATATGTTAATAGTGATAATCAACTTGCAGATACTTTAACGAAAGTGTTTGGACAAAACAAGCACAAATTTATTCAAATAAGTTGGGATAGATTGACATATGTACACTAACTTGAGGGGCAGATTGTTACAATTTTACTTGGAGAGAATCACCTTGTGGAGCCCTATCCGTTGCATCCTTCTTAATGAGTTGCCTTATTTTGTTATGAAAAGGCAACTCCTTGGTGAACGTTGGAGAAATGAACAACTTTTCTTCCGTTCATTATTTCCTCTCTTAACAAAATAAATTGCAACGTTGTAAACTCCATGTATCAAACAACATAAATTGTATTACTGAAACTAGCAAAAGTGATACTACAGAAACAACAACAAAAAAAAAGGTGACCTCTCCAGTAGATGTAGGCGTTCCAAGCTGAACCACGTAAATCCTGCCCCTGTTTTTTGCTCTTGATTGACACAACATCAATTCATTTTCTTAACACTATATACATATATCTTGGTAAATCTGGTGTGACAGTATACATGAAAATATGAAGAAGCATCTTTGCCCGGTTGGAAGATCATTCATGAATTGGCATTAAGTCCACTCATTAATTTGCGAACCACCTGCATAAGCATACGAACATGAAAGTGACAGTGCCGGCCTTGCAAATCGTTGGCCAAGGAATACCATGCTGCCCACGTCTAAAGAGTCCCTTTACGAAGGGCAGGAAGCTCATAACTACCCAAGCACAACACACCAACTCTCCCACATTAGCAGTAGCTTCCATATCCATCACAACCTTGGTTAGGCCTAAAGCCAAAGCCGCCAAGTTCACAAAGAGCAGCGTAGTTGCAGGCACGTAAATGGCCGACGAGTCGAAAATGAACTTCCCTGCCTCGGTCGATGCACCTTCCAAATCATCTTTGCGAGTGAGCTCGAACACCGTCTCCGAGATCCCAAACACCTTGAGTAACACAGCAAGGAGACCAAACAGCCAGGCAGTTGAACTCACAATCCTGGCCATTCTCTGATTGTTCCACCATTCTCTCACTGAAAGGCCACAAAGAAGGTATTCCACGAGTATGTAGAGATTGAAGATGATAAAAATTGCAGCTGGTAGTCTGAATTCTGGATCAGTTATCTGCAAGACAAGAGGATGCCACCATAACTTAGTCGTACAGTCTGTGTGAAAACAGATAAGATAAGATAGCCTATCTGAATCCATGCCATTGCTGAATTTTGTTTGACAAAGTAATGTGCAGATCTTCATTTAAATCATATCTGCATTTTCTTAATGTCAAAGATCTTGAACTTGGTCAACATTTTGGTTGATTAGTATGGGTCTCAGTCAATATACAATCCAATTTTCTGTACCAAACTGAGTGCTCCTTCTTTTTCTTGGATCAAGTGTTGTGGCATACACTTTTAGGATCTGAGTGCGACCATTGACATCAGACGTAGTGTAGATTTCTATTTGTATTTGGATATTTCCAAGGTATTCAGATCTGAGCCAAGCAAGGGCATCTAGTAGTTTGAGACTAACGAATATGAAATGACATTGGGTCGTCAAAATTCAGAGAGCTTATATCCAAGTCCGAATCTGCCTATTGGATCCAGTTTGTTTCAAACATTTTCACATTCATATAGCTCATCTTGTTTCCTATTATATTATAAATCTTTCTATTTTTCATATGTCATGATATTTTCACAATGTTTTGCACGTAAACTTTTTCTTTCCTAGCTACAAGATTTCCCCTCTGCTGAAAATTTTCCTAAGAACTTGATTTCGAACATAGCTCATGCATCAATGTGTCAAACTCAACCCCTTGTGCTCTGGATCTGATGATCTAAGACCAGAGAGACTCGTAACCAAGATCTGAAACTAGTACCTTAGTAGTCAGATGACTACTTGAATAAGAAAGGAAGAGAGAGATCATACCTTAGGGAAGATGGAGGTGTTTGTGAATATGCATAATGCAGGCAGAATAGCATAGCAAAGCTCGGGTACGGATCGAACTGCCCACAACAACAAAATGAGATAGACCATGCACTGTCTCAGTTGCAGCTTCTCCCTTACGATAGCCTTCACCGGGTTCCGCCGGCCGATGAGAGTTTCAAGCAAACCGGTGGCCCATCTCTTTTGCTGGACCATCGTGTCGGGTCCGGTGGACGGCGCCGCACCGAGAAATGCTGGTGGATCAGGTAAACATGCCACTGAGTTCCAGCCTGAGGAGTGGATCCTACACCCTGTCATGACGTCCTCTGCTGTTGATCCATAATCCCAACCAATCTGAAACAAAAATAAACATGTTTGGCAAATGAATTATTTTGTCAGTGTTTCGTGAATCTGTCTTAAACCACTTTATGCCTTTTTATGAAACATGTTTGTTTATGCATTGAATGGCATAAACTCCCATAATTTTCTATTGTTACTTTCCAGCAGGACACGCTTTGAATAAAATTCATTTTTCGACAAAAGGGAAATGAAAGCACTGGAAGCCATTGAGAAAGATTAATGAGAAGACAACTTACAACCTGACTCACTAAAAAATCAGCTCTACAACGTCTAATTGCAACATGCCATCTAGTCAATTGTTTGAGAGAGAGAACCTGTTTGCCCCATAGGGTGTTGTCTTCATAATCACAAGCAGAAACAGCAATGGCTGCTTCCAAAGAACTTGAAAGGGTCTGTGAGGGAGGAGGGTCGACGACGGCTCTGGCTCCAGAGGCTGCTGTAAGTGCTGATTCAATTAAGGGCTGGTTGCCTCCAAAGATGGCTGCCAATGATTCTTCCATGCCACACCTCCCATTTTGCTGCCCTGTATTTCCAATATTACGAGATTTTCACCAAATACTGCATCCCTCGAGACCCAACTTCCAAATCTTCATATATACATATATAGTTGTCATATGATTAAAAGTAAACAATTTGCTCCTAAAAAACCATAAATCATCGTTAAAACCATTATAAATTAGTTGGTTGCTGTGATATATGTGCAACCATGGTTTATAATAGCTTTAACGATGACTTATGGTCATTTTAGCGATAAATTTTTTAAATTTTAACCATTTGGCAACATCCGCTATGCAGCAACATATCGTGTTTGTGTGTGGTTGGCAAGGGAGATGCTGCAAGGAAACATCAACCTAAATCAAGATAAGTTGCATAAACATAGAGTAAATAGGCAGCACCATTAGCTAATTTGTAGTTGTAGGATCCATTTTTTGCTTCTTGACGACCTGGTGGTTGCTGACCGTAAATGATTTTTCTCCTATGGAAACAGCCCGTGCCCCCATACGTGGGCCCTTGATATGCGTTGGTACCTGACGTGAGACGCTGCATTCAACCCCAAACGCAAGTATGATTCTTGTATAATGCAAAAATACAAACGGAGGTTCATTAGAGCTTATTGGGAAATCACAATTCTGAGATTCAATTGTGGTATTGTTAAGCTAATTTGTATTCAAAGTAGCCCCAAGGAACATGCCAACCTGGTCCGGTGGCTGGCGCCAAGTTGGTCAGCCTTGACACAATTTTGTTAGACTTGGGGCTTTAGAATGGCGCACCTTGATCAACACCTTGTATTGGTTTCCATACGGATCATCCTTGAGCGCACCATGGAACATCTGCGGAAACTGCACGAACCCACTTCGGGTCTCGGACTCGAACCCTAGCAAGAGGCACAAGGCATGGTGCATGGCCTTGGGGTTGTTCACAAACATGTCGCAGTCCAGGTTCAGCATGAACGGTGCGTTGGTCATCACCCCGGAGACTCTAGTCTGAACAAACCAACCAAGTCAACAAAGTCAAACTAAAGGATCTGCCGCAGCCCGGCCGGAGTCTGGCCGGAGCCGTCTGGGTTCAGGGAGACATGGGCCTTGTCCAATACCAGAACGTTCATGACGCCGGCTTTGAAGTGGTGCGCATGGGAAGGTCGTTTCTCTCTGGATACGTAAATCAAGCGTGGTACTTGATCATCCTGCCTTCCCTTGTGCTCGTTTATAATCTGATTCCATACCAAGAAATTAAAAGGCTATGTCAGCAGGACAATCTCACCCTTGTTTGATTCCAGATGTAAAAGTGTGTACAATCTAACCCATACACTACACCCCAAAAAATGTTGGCAGTGCTTACCTTGACGATAGAAGGATGATTCCGCTTCTCGACTCGTGCAAAATCTGAAAATTGTTCCCCTGAAAATTTATCTGAAATTGATTTCTTAGCGGCCTCTGGTATCTTCTTAGCAAGCTTTTCATATGCTCCCTAGGGAAAATAATCTCATTAAGGAGTGGGAGATGTCAACATATCTAATTTAATAAAGATCGGATATTAAAGAAAAAATCCCGATTTAGATTTACGACACTAAACCCGATTATCTCAAGCACTACAATCGAAACATATTGCTTTTTTTTCTAAATTTAATAAGATATAAATTACGTTTAATATGCCGTATGTCCTTACCTTCATCTCTTTCCAGTCTTGAAGGAAAGTGGAGGATGGGTTGTGAGCTTCGACTGTTTGTGACTGAGAGAAGTATTTGAAGGGAGCCCTTCACTCTACTCCATACTTCTTGCAGAAGGGAACCCACGAGTGAGCAAACTTGGCGGCCTCTATTAGAGCGAAGAAGGTGATGGGCGAGCAACCATCATCCGACACGTAGCAGGCGATCTTCGAAGCTGGGTAATCAATGGCGAGGATGGAGAGTACGGTGTTGACGGTGATGATGGGAGGCTCCATCACCGGATCGGCTGTGGTGACGAACACATCCATGGCAGGAAACTGTTCAGATGATTTGAACCTGCAAATTCCAGTGCTTTTGGAGTAAGTGATTTCGTAGTCGCATGGAGTTTCATGGCTCTCTCTCTCTCTCTCTCTCTCTCTCTCTCTCTCTCTCTCTCTCTCTCTCTCTCTGTTTTTGTAGATTCGTGTTTTATCTCACCTCTGAAGGAGACGGTCGGATGAAGGCGAACCAGCACTCGCACAGAAAGGCCGTCAGCCACACACCGAAGGCCACGCCGCCAGGCAGCTCCCGCAAGACGGCCAGCCGGTAGAGGAGCAAGCATAGGATGAGAACTGAGAGGATGGAGAGAAAGAGCCTCTCCACGGTGTTGGGGTGTTCTACCCTCTCCTGTAGAGGAAGACCAGCTGACCCCGACATCGTCTCCCTCTCTCTCGTCCCCTTTCTCTGTCTCTCTCTATATATGAACTATGTACCCGATACCGGGCGGGGGACAGAGAACTTGCCCCGTTGTCAAATTCAACCACCTAAAGAATCATAATTCCAACTTAAATTAGAATGAAATCAAAATTTGAGGTTTTATTTTCTTAATTGAAAAAACAAAATAACTTGTTCGTTTAATAATTTTAATTTTTAAAAGATGAGCATTTTAATTATAAAATTCCATGATTTTAAAGATTTGCAAAATTTTCTATGTAATTTCATGGGTACTTCTGCCACAATCGATTATCAGCATTGGGCTCATGCGGCCATGATGTTCAAGCTACTGTCAGTTTCTGATTAATCATTTTTTAGATATTTAGAGTTTTTTTATTTTTAATTTGCTTCATATTTTTAGATAAATCACTGTTATTAATTTGAGCCGAAGAGTCACACAAAATGAGTTGTGTGCACTTGTTATCTACCCCAAAAAAAGAGAGTAAGGTATTTTGGGAATTAAAAAAAAAAATCTTGTCAGCCTTTTACAAAAGGCTTTTCCTTTTTCCTTATAGACAGCCTTTTAGAAAAGGCTTTTGCTTTTTCCTTATAATTGTGGGGAGCATTTTAATTACGTAGGTACATATAACTATCATATAACTGGACTTAGGTCCACCCACATCCAGGACTCCACCCATCTCGACCCCTTTAGTTTCAAGTGCTAGAACAGATTGTTTGGGTGTGTGGGGAGGGTTGGGACGCATGGCTTCATAATAAGTTGGCCCTTTTGTTTGTGAAAGTAGTTATGTGTACACTCATGTAAACAAAAAAGTATAACGACCAAAATACTTATATTTAAGTAAAAAAGAAACTTTTTAAGAGGATAAAAATAAGATTATGAAAAGGTTGAAAGTAAGTAGAACTCATGGTATCATAATAAGTCAGCCTTCTTGTTTGTTAAAGTGGTTATATGCAGGCCCTGCACACAAAATATTGTGTACATGAGTGTTTAATGACCAAAATAATATAATGACCAAAATCCTTATATTTAAGTAAAAAAGAAACTTGTAAGAGGATAAAAATAGGATTATGAAAAGGTTAAAAGTCAGTAGAACCCATGGTATCATAATAAGTCAGCCTTCTTGTTTGTGAAAGTGATTATATGTAGACCTCTGCACCGAAAAGATTGTGTACATGAGTGTGTAATGACCAAAATGCCTATAGGATTGTGCTGTGGCATCAAGGATTCAAGATAAGTCGACCTTCTTGTTTGCAAAGTGGCTATGTTTATACTCACGTTTACAAAGAAATGTGCACATGAGTGTGTAATAACCAAAATACATATATTTATGTGAAAAATAAACTTTTTAAGAGGATAAAATAAGATTATGAAAAAGTTGAAAGCCAATAGAACTCATGGCATCATATAAGTCGGCCCTCCTGTTCGCGAAAGTGGTTATAAGTATGCCCTTGTGCACAAAAAATTATGCACATAGATGTGTAACTACCAAAAACCCGATATTTAAGTAAAAAAGAATCTTTTTAAGAAGCTAAAGAGGGCATTATGAAAAAGGTAAATGTTGGTGGAACCTATGGCATCATAATATGTTGGCCCCTTTATGTTTGTGGAAGTTTTTATGTGTGTACTTATGTCCACAAAAAGTTATGCACATGGGTATGTAATGACCAAAATACCTATATTTAGGTTTTTAAAAAAAATTTGAAGAAATTAAAAAGAAAATCATAAAAAAAGTTAAAAGTCTAAAATGTACATTTCTTTATAATAAGTTTCAAAAATACCTCAGCCCCATTTTTTTTCCTTCACACAACTCGATCTCTCTTGTTAGAGTTGAACTTTTTCAAGAAAAATAGGAGCTCATTTAGCAAAGCATCATTTTCAAACTAAGCCGCATTTGTACTACTTGCTGACAGATATGTACTTGTTTGCTTTAAGTGCTGGTAGATTGCAAAGAAAAGTAAGCCAGTTGAGGGGTTGGTCTCTCCAATTGTATTTGTTATAGGCTGCAGAAGCGGGAAGTTGCTTGGGCACCGTCCGCAATATTTCTCGGCAAAAATAAGTTTACTATCGATACTTTAACAGATGCAAGATTACTATGAGTGAAACCTAATGATTTTCCCATAGATCAAAAGTTGAAACTCACTCCGGATGATGGCAAACCATTAAAGGATCCTTCCAAGCTCCAAATATTGTCATTTAGTTGGACAGTTGATCAAATTGAACGTAGCACGCCCAGGTATCATGTTTTGTGTGTAAATTCTTATAAGTCTATCCAAATATTGTCATTTAGTTGTACTTCTCGTTGTGTGTTAAGATATTTGAATTCTTCACCGAGCAACGGAATTTTACTACTATCTTCAAGCAATGGAAAACTAAGGACCTATTGTGATTCTGACTGGCCTAAAAACATGTCAAGTCACCAACCCATCATACACAATTAACATAGGCCAAGGGTGGACCCTATTACCAATATACATATTTACTTCAATGTCCTAACATTACATGTGCACAACGAACATTCTTAACCTTGTTATTGTCTCATACCTCTATCATCATCTCATACTCATAGCGTCGGAGATATTAACAGGGGTGGTATGAGATAATAATAAAGGTACAAGATAATAACAGGAATATGAGATAAGGACAAAAGTATTAGATAATGTATAAGAGATAACAAATAATGATAGAGGAATGAAATAACTAAATGAGCGGGACAAAAAAAAACAAAGATGCTAATTTACCATTTAGAGAGGTATATTAGTTTTCATGATATGCATATACGAATTGATACAAATCATTGGGTTTGAGCTTTATCAAATCACGAAACATTATTTTTTTTTCTTTTCTTTTTTTTGTGCGGACAAAAAGTTCTCTTTTCTATTAATCAAGGCCATTTTTCATCATGACAATATAAAAATTTTGTGCATGTTGGTGGCATATGTAAACAGCGATGACATCAAGTGAAATTATATAGCTCTGAGTGTTGTTGGCTGACCTAGGTCAGCATCATATTGAACCAAGTTACCTATATTACAATAATCAAGCTGCTTCACAAGTATCTCCAAATCCTTTATTTGATGAAGGCACCAACCATATAGAGCTTGATGTTGTCATTTTACGAGAGAAAAATCCAGAATGGCATTATCCATCCAAATCATGTGTCTGCTCGTTTACAATTGACTGACATCTTAATTCACAAAACCACTATGTGCGAGACATATTTCAAATGTAAGTTAGCAATTTGGATGTCACAAAGTTACACATCTCTGTTAGGAACAACACAGAAAACTCTCATCTTGCACTCTCAAGAGGGGGTTAGAAGCAACAAGGAAGAAGACAATGATTTACGTGGTTCGGAGCAATAATCTCCTACGTCCACGGTCGCACAGATCTTTTCACTATTCACTCTCAGATGAACACAGACACTCTCAGAGAGAAGACCAAAATGAAACGGCGGCCCCCCTCACAACATAAGGATTAGGGCAAACCCGTATTTGTACAAAATGACATAAATGCCCTTACATAAGTTGGATCTACGGTATTGCATATGAGTGTCCAATATGGATCAAGTTTCATACACCAACAATCTCAACTTGAGGGGGTATATCAAATTTCTTTTAGATAAGTCTTTAATAAAGAAGAGGTATAAGTTCCCATACGGTAGCAACTAAATCATTATTAACATTTTGTAAAATTCTTGGAACAGCAAAATGTCTTGTCTAACGCTACAACCATTGTGCATCTCCTGCTGCACCTGCTATATACATATATCTTGGTAAATCTGGTGTGACAGTATATATGAAAATATAAACAAGCATCTTTGCCCAGTTGGAAGATCATTCATGAATTGGACTAAATCCAGTGATTAATTTGAGAACCACCTGCATAAGCATACCAAGATCAAAGTGGCCGTGCCGGACTTGCAGACCGTCGGCCAAGGAATACCGTACTGACCACGTCTAAACAGTCCCTTCACGAAGGGCAGGAAGCTCATAACCACCCAAGCACAACACACCAACTCCCCCACATAAGCAGCAGCTTCCATTTCCATCACCATCTTGGCTAGGCCCCGAGCCAAAGCAGTCATGTTCACAAAGAGCAGCGTAGTTGCAGGCACGTAAACGGCCGACGAGTCGAAAATGAACTTTCCTGCCTCAGGCGATGCACCTTCCAAATCATCTTTGCGGGTGAGCTCGAATACCGTCTCTGAGATCCCAAAAACCTTTAGCAACACAGCTAGGAGACCAAACAACCAGGCAGTTGAACTCACAATCTTGGCCATTCTCTGATTGTTCCACCATTCTCGCAATGATAGACCGCAAAGAAGGTATTCCACGAGTGTGTAAATGTTGAAGATGATGAAAACCGCAGCCGGTAGTTTGAATTCTGGATCAGTTATCTGCAAGACAGAGGATGCCACCAGAACTTAGTTGTATAGTCTTCTTCCTACTGGATCCACTTTGATTCAAATTAGTTGTCTCAAAGTGCATGCCGGCCAGTCGCAACTTAGCTAAATTTATGCATAACGGTGACTAGGTTTATCCATCAAACGATTTGGATCTTTTTGTAAGGACTCAAATTTGTTTAAGTTCTGGTGGCGTCTAAAATTGCATCCAATTTTCGAACTACAATTCTTGTTGGGATATATCAGAAACATAAACACATCAATAACATGCCATAATTTTAAAAAGTTTTAACATTTTCAAGTATGAATGGATTATTCACATTACATTCATATATCTCTTCGTGTTTCTTCTCTTTTATTATAAATCTTCAGATTTTTGACAACTCTTTATATATCCTGACATCTTCACAATGCTTTGCACATAAACTTTGTTCTTTCCTTGTTATAAGATTTTACTTTTTTTGAAAATTTTCTTATGGACTTAAATTGGAGCATTGATCACGCAGTGAGTCGAACACATGACTCCTAGCCAAAACCTGAAAATGGTACCAGTCATCTGGACTAGTGTACTGATGAACTTATTCTTCCCTTTCTCTCTACTATGGAATCCCTTCTACCTCCACAAACACTTATACGTATTACGTCCGTCTTATCGCATCGTTTCAAGCCCATGTCTAGCCCGACGGGTGTTGTTGTGTGACTCTATCTGGTACGTAACAGAGTCAACGTCGAAGAGGGAGTGACATCGGCTCAGGGGATTCCGCCGGGTGATGAGAATTTGAAGCAAACCGGTGGCCCATCTCTTCTGCTGGACCAAGGAGTCGGGTCCGTTAGACGGCGCGGCGCCAAGAAATGCTGGTTGATCAGGGAAACACAAGACTGAGTTCCAGCCCGAGGAGTGGATCCTACACCCTGTCATGACGTCCTCTGATGTTGATCCATAATCCCAACCAACCTGAAAAAAAACTAGTCCTTTAGAATTGGTGCATTAAGCAAAAACACATTAAAGCGCATGAACCCAGGACGAACTACACATGCCAAAAGCAAAATCAGGGAGATCTTAATTTTAAGGGGAAGCAAGATTTTTTCTCAAAAACATGAATCAATTTTTTTATTTTTGAAAGTTATTCCCTGCCCTGTAGTTTATCGAGGGAAGGGAAATTGAAAGCACTACAAGCCATTGAGAGATTAATCAGAAGATAACTTATAATCTGACTCACTAAAATCAACTCCATAATATCTCATTGGAAAATGTCATCTAGTCAATTGTTTGAGAGAGAAACAACCTGTTTGCCCCATAGGGTGTTGTCTTCATAATCACAAGCAGAGACAGCAAAGGCTGCTCCCAAAGAACTTGAAAGCGTCTGTGAGGGAGAAGGGTCGACGAGGGCTCTGACTTCAGAGGCTGCTCCAAGTGCTGATTCAATTAAGGGCTGGTTGTGTCCAAATATGGCTGCCAATGCTTCTTCCATGCCACACCTCCCATTTTGGTGCCCTGCATTTCCAAAAAACATGTGTTTTTCACCAAATAATGCGCCCTCAATACCCAACTTAGACATATATATATATATATACCATTCAATTTTCATATATACATACATATATGAAAATTGACTGGTGACTTAGCTTTTTAGAATCATCCAACCATCTAACCAGGACCATTTCAAGAGAAAAACAATGAAAAAAATGTGGTAGACATTTTACTCATCTATTATTAATTCTCACTTTTTTCTTCATATTTTTCTTTCAACCATCTATTTATATTAAATAGACGGCGCTAATTAGATGGCTGAGCAACTTTACATAGACTCGCTATATATATATGTATATTGTGCACTAACTCGTGATACTGATTGTATGAGAAGAGAGCGAATAGCCCGCACCATTAGCTAATTGGTAGTTGTGGGGTCCGTTCTTTGCTTGTGGACGCTCTGAGGGTTGCTGACCGTAAATGACTTTCCTTCGGTGGAAACAACATGTGCCCCCATACATGGGCCCTTGACATGCATTGCTCCCTGGCATGAGATGCTGCACTCACATGTGAAACTTGGTAAAACAATCGTTCAACTTTATTCACAAAACATAGAAAGAACCATGACTTTTGAGTTCTAATTGTCGATTTCAACAAGGACAGAGCGAGGACTTTTTTTGGTGGTCGGCCAAACAGTCCAAAGAACTTATCCAAGTAGGGCCGAACAAAACTCAAATACAAAAAATACACTACGCAACTACAAATTTTTAATTTATTTAATGTAAATCTTCTTGTTTTCATTTAGCCTGGGTGGGGCCACGGCCTACGCAGCCCCCCCTCCCTCCGCCCTTGGATTTCAACATGGCACCATAACCGTTGTCTTCATTAACATTGAAAGTAGCGCGAGCAGTCTGGTGCACCTAACATGTCAGCAGTTGGTAGGTGGCCAGTTGTTCTCGGGAGTTTCACCATTGGGTGAGCCAGTGCCCACACCAGCCCTTCAAACACTCCATTGAAATCCAGCTAGACCTATCTTCAATCAAATGCAATGCCCACACCAGAGTCGAGTCGGGCACTTTATGGTCAAACTTGACACAATTGATTTAAACTTGAGGCTTTAGAATGACCCACCTTGAGAAACACCTTGAGTTGGTTCCCATATGGATCGTCCTTGAGTGCACCATGGAAAATCTGAGGAAACTGCACGAACCCACTCTGCACCTCGGACTCAAACCCCAGCAAGAGGCACAGGGCTTGGTACAGCGCCTTGGGGTTGTTCACAAACATGTCACAGTCCAGGTTTAGCATGAACGGTGCACTGGTCATCACTCCAGAAACCCTAGTCTGAACAAGCCAACCAGATCAACGAAGTCAAACAAAAGGATTTGAGGCGGCTGAGCCGTCTGGGTTCAGGGAGACATGGGTCTTGTCCAATACCAGAACGTTCATGGCTCCTGCTTTGAAGTGGTGTGCGTGTGAAGGTCGTTTCTCTCTGGATACATAAATCAAGTGTGGCACCTGATCATCCTCTCTTCCCCTGTGCTCGTTTATAATCTGATTCCATACCAAGAAATTAAGAAGGTATATCATTAGGACATGAAACAATGCAAACCCTGGGGACGGGCAATCTCACCAGTGTTTGATAAAGTTATACATATATTTTTGTAAATTTTAAACTTGGTATATGTAAAAATTCTAAAAAATTGTTATTTCTCTCAAAAAATAAAAGAAAAAAATCTGGCTCCACCCTTGCACCCATTCACTACAGCTAAAAAAGCTTTGACTAGGTACCTTCACGATAGAAGGATGATTCCGCTTCTCTACTTGGGAAAAATCTGAAAATTCTTCTCCTGAAAATTCATCTGGAATTGATTTGCGAGCCGCCTCCGCTATCTTCTTAGCAAGCTCCTCGTATGCTCTCTACTTGCAGGGAAAATAACGCCATTAAAAAAAATATTAAAAACGATTATAATAAGAATGACACATGACACTCTTGAATTGGCTGCCTGCATTATGAACAAGTCTTGATTTTTGTCTGTCTAACTTGTGAATAAGTTTCCAATATCTCCACACAAGTATACATAAAATTTTGAGAAAAAGGAAACTATTTTATTGCGAGAGAACAGGCTTTGTCCAAGTTCCCATGCGAATATTCCTGCATCTGTTTCTGAAAACATCAGTGGTAACTTCAAGCACTTTCTTTTGGGCGGTGGCGGCCATTTAATATCCATCCCCTCTCAAGAAGACAAAGGCGATCGGTTGACGATCGGTTGACGATCGAGCCCGAGGCTACATGGTGAGATGGCACTTTAGATACAGGTTTTATTAAGAAGACAAAGAATTATGTGAAAGTTTTGGCTAATTGCCTGGTTATGATAATGGCATTTTCACTAGGTAAACACCACATGCTGAACTCTTCTTTTTTTTTTAATTTCATAAAAATAAATTTCAGAAAAAAGGGGAAAAATAGACCAGTTTTTGTCTATTTCATCAACATAAAACATTTTTACCTTCATCTCTTTCCACTCTTGATGGAAAGTGGAGGATGGATTGTGGGCGTCCCCTGTTTGTAACTGAGAGAAGTACTTGAAGGGAGCCCTGCACTCTACTCCATACTTCTTGCAGAAGGGAACCCACGAGTGAGCAAACTTGGAGGCCTCCATTAGGGAGAAGAAGGTGATGGGCGAGCAACCATCATCCGACACATAGCAGGCAATCTTCGAAGCTGGGTAATCAACGGCGAGAATGGAGAGGACGGTGTTGACGGTGATGATGGGAGGCTCCATCACCGGATCGGCTGTGGTGACGAACACATCCATGGCAGGAAACTCTTCATATGATTTCAACCTGCAAATTCCAGAGCTTTTGGAGTAACTGATTTCGTAGTAGTTGCATGGACTTTCATGGTTCTGTGTGTGTGTGTCTGTAGATTGGTGGTCTATCTAACCTCTGAAAGAGACGGTCGGGAAAGGTCCTGTTCTCGACGAAGTGCCACTTGCAGTTGAAGGACAACACCCACATGAAGGCGAACCAGCACTCGCACAGAAAGGCCGTCAGCCACACACCGAAGGCCACGCCGCCCGGCAGCTCCGGCAGGACGGCCAGCCGGTAGAGGAGCAAGCACAGGATGAGAACTGAGAGGATGGAGAGAAAGAGCCTCTCCACGGTGTTGGGGTGTTCTACCCTCTCCTGCAGAGTCAGACCACCTGACCCCGACATCGTCTCCCTCTCTCTCCTCCCCTTTCTCTGTCTCTCTGCATATATAAACTATGTACCTGAGACCTGGAGGTTTTATTTTCTTAATTTTAAAAACAAAATACCTTGTTCGTTTAATCGTTTTAATTTTTTTTAAAAATGAGCATTTTGATTAGAAAATTCCATGATTTTAAAGTGTAATTTCATGGGTACTTCTGCCACAATGCGTTGGGTGCATGCGGCCACGATTTGCACTCCCATATCATAGGGCTTATCTGTTCACTTTCTTATTAATCATTTTTTTTTAGATATTTGAGTTTTTTATTTGTAATTAGCTTTAAAAATATATTTTTAGTTAAATAACTTTTAATAATTTGAGCCGATTTAAACCGTAACAACACCGGTCCATTTTATAACTACTAAAACAGTGAAATGAAATAAAGAAAGAGACTTGTGCTCGTAGCTCTTGCGAGAGCCACACACAATCAGTTGCGTACACTGGATATAACAAACAGTTGGTAGGGTATTTTGAGAATTTAAAAAACAAAAAAAGATCTTGCCAGTCTTTTACCAAAAAAGCTTTCTCTTTTTCCCTGTCATTGTGGGGAGCATTTTAATAGGTATATGTAACGATCATACATAACTAGACACGATCGCTTAATAAATTGGCCGGCACCACTCTTTAACCATCCCATTGCAATGCAGCTAGACCTAGCTTCAATCACATGAGATGCTATGTCACCCGGTGTAGGTCCGGGTGCCGGTGCCGGAACGGCACATCCCAAAAAATTTAAGTGCGGCGCTGCGGTGAGAGTATTTTATTATCATTATTTTTTAATTTATTATATACATAACATAATAAGCATATTATTACAATTTAGTTATTAATGTATATAACATACTTGAATAATTGTATTGCATAGGAAAATATCAAAACAACATATATTATATAAGTAATTTAGTAAGGGTGTGAGTCGGAGCCGCACCCATGTCCAGTGCGCACCCGACTCGATGCGGACTCCGGTGCAACAGTAAAATAAAATAGTCTGATGACTTAGATGTGATGCCCTCACCAAACTCGGCCGGTGACTCAAAGTGTTCGGCCACCGACATTTTGGTCAAACTTGACACAATTGATTTAAACGTGAGGCTTTAGAATGGCGCACCTTGTTGAACACCATTAGTTGGTTCCCATATGGATCGTCCTTGAGCGCACCATGAAACGTCTGTGGAAACTGCACGAACCCACTATGCATTTCGGACTCAAACCCTAGCAACAGGCACGGGGCATGGTACAGGGTTGTCGACAAACATGTCACAGTCCAGGTTCAGCGTGAATGGTGCACTGGTCATCACTCCCGAAACCCTTGTCTGAACAAGCCAACCAAGTCAAACAAAAGGATCTGAGGCAGCCTGGCCGGGTTCCGGCGGAGTCTGTCTGGGTTCAGGAAGCCACGGGTGTTATCGAGTACCAGAACGTTCATGGCTCCTGCTTTGAAGTGGACATATCTGAGACCTAAAGAGGAACTTTACTACCATATTCAAGCAATTGGTAACTAAGGGCCTATTGTGATTTTGACTGGCCAGAAAACCCATCAAGTCATCGACCTATCATACACAATGAACGTACGCCAAGGGTGCACCCTACTACCAAAATGCATATTTACTTCAATGTGTTTCAATGTGTTAATATTGCATGTGCACAATGAACATTCTTAACCTTGTTATTGTCCCATACCTCTATCATTATCTCATACTCATTATCACATACTCATAGTGTCTGAGATATTAACAAGGGGGTGGTATGAGATAATAATAAAGGTACGAGATAACGACAGAAATATGAGATAAGGACAAAAGTATTAGATGGTGTATAAGAGATAACAAATAATGACAGAGGTATGAAATAACTAAATGTGCGGGACAAAAAAAACAAAGATGCTAATTTGCCACTTAGAGAGGAATATTAGTTTTCATGATATGCATATACGAATTGATACCAATCATTAGGTTTGAGCTTTATCAAATCACGAAACCTTTTTTTTTTCTATTTATTTTTTTGTCCCGACAAAAAATTCTCTTTTCTATTAATCAAGGGCATTTTTCATCATGACAATATAAAAATTTTGTGCATGTTGGTGGCATATGTAACCCACTTTGAATATTCTACCAATGCAAAATGTATAGCAATGAAGTCAAGCGAAATTATATGGCTCCGAGTGTTGTTGGCTGACCTAGGTCAGCATCATATTGAACCAAGTTACCTATATTGCAATAGTCAAGCTGCTTCACAAGTATCTCCAAATCCTTTATTTCATGAAGGCACCAACCATATCGAGCTTGATGTTGTCATTTTACGAGAGAAAAATCCAGAACGGCATTATCCATCCAAATCATGTGTCTGCTCGTTTACAATTGACAGACATCTTAATTCACAAAACCACTATGTGCGAGACATATTTCAAATGTAAGTTAGCAATTTGGATGTCACAAAGTTACACATCTCTGTTAGGAACAACATAGAAAAGTCTCCTCTCGCACTCTCAAGAGGGGATTAGAAGCAACAAGGAAGAAGACAATGATTTACGTGATTCAAAGCAATAATCTCCTACGTCCACGGTCGCACAGATCTTTTAACTATTCATTCTCAGATGAACACAGACACTCTCAGAGAGAAGACCAAAATAAAACGGCGCCCCCCCTACAACATAAGGATTAGGGCAAACCCGCATTTGTACAAAATAACATAAATGCCCTTACATAAGTTGGATCCGCGGTATTGCATATGAGTGCCCAGTATGGATCAAGTTCCATACACCAACAATCTCAACTTGAGGGGGTATATCAAATTTCTTTTAGATAAGTCTTTAATAAAGAAGAGCTTTAAGTTCTCATACGGTGGCAACTAAATCATTATTAACATTCTGTAAAATTCTTGGAACATGTCATGTGTAACGCTACAACCATTGTGCATCTCCTGCTGCACCTGCTATATACATATATCTTGGTAAATCTGGTGTGACAGTATATATGAAAATATAAACAAGCATCTTTGCCCAGTTGGCTGATCATTCATGAATTGGACTAAGTCCAGTCATTAATTTGAAAACCACCTGCATAAGCATACCAAGATCAAAGTGGTCGTGCCGGACTTGCACACCGTTGGCCTGTTAGGAACAACGCACAAAAAACACTCCGCTCACTCTCAAGAAGAGGTTAGATCGTTGTTCCTTCTTCTGTTGCTAAATGCACCAAGCCTCGTTATTAGAGGATGCAGGTGCCAGCGTGTCTAGAGAACATAAGAGAGAGAGACTTCTTGTGTGAGTCTTGTTGGGAGAGTTCGCCGCCGGGAGGAGTATTGTATTCCTAATCCCGTTTTGGGCGTATTGTACAAATGACATATATGCCCTTACATATGAGAAAGGAATACCGTACTGACCGCGGTATTGCATATGAGTGTACAGTATGGATCAAGTTCCATACACCAACAAAAGGAATACCGTACTGACCGCGTCTAAACAGTCCCTTCACGAAGGGCAGGAAGCTCATTACCACCCAAGCACAACACACCAACTCCCCCACATAAGCAGCAGCTTCCATTTCCATCACCATCTTGGCTAGGCCCAGAGCCAAAGCAGTCATGTTCACAAAGAGCAGCGTAGTTGCAGGCACGTAAATGGCCGACGAGTCGAAAATGAACTTTCCTGCCTCAGGCGATGCACCTTCCAAATCATCTTTGCGGGTGAGCTCGAATACCGTCTCTGAGATCCCAAAAACCTTTAGCAACACAGCTAGGAGACCAAACAACCAGGCAGTTGAACTCACAATCTTGGCCATTCTCTGATTGTTCCACCATTCTCGCAATGATAGACCACAAAGAAGGTATTCCACGAGTGTGTAAATGTTGAAGATGATGAAAACCGCAGCCGGTAGTTTGAATTCTGGATCAGTTATCTGCAAGACAGGATGCCACCAGAACTTAGTTGTATAGTCTTCTGCCTACTGGATCCACTTTGATTCAAATTAGTTGTCTCAAAGTGCATGTCGGCCATTTACGAACCACAATTCTTGTGGGGATATATCAGAAACATAAACACATCAATAACGTGCCATAATTTTAAAAAGTTTTAACATTTTCAAGTATCAATGGATGATTATTCACATTACATTCATATAGCTCTTCGTGTTTTCTTCTCTTTTATAAATCTTTAGATTTTTTACAACTCTTCATATATCCTGATATCTTCACAATGCTTTGCTCATAAACATGGTTCTTTCCTTGTTATAAGATTTTACTTTTTTTGAAAATTTTCTTATGGACTTAAAATTGGAGCATTGATCATGCAATGAGTCGAACACATGACTCCTAGCCAAAACCTGAAACTGGTACCTCAGTAGACCTGATCACATGACTACTTGAATAAGAAGGAAAAGAGAGCTGATACCTTGGGGAAGATGGAAGTGTCTGTGAATATGCATAATGCAGGCAGAATAGCGTAGCAAAATTCGGGTACAGATCGGGCTGCCCACAACAACACACTGAGATAGACCATGCATTGTCTCAGTTGCAGCTTCTCCCTCACTGTAGCCCTCAGGGGATTCCGCCGGGTGATGAGAATTTGAAGCAAACCGGTGGCCCATCTCTTCTGCTGGACCAAGGAGTCGGGTCCGTTAGACGGCGCGGCGCCAAGAAATGCTGGTTGATCAGGGAAACACAAGACTGAGTTCCAGCCCGAGGAGTGGATCCTACACCCTGTCATGACGTCCTCTGATGTTGATCCATAATCCCAACCAACCTGAAAAGAAACTAGTCCTTTAGAATTGGTGCATTAAGCAAAAACACATTAAATCGCATGAGCCCAGAACGAACTACACATGCCAAAAGCAAAATCAGGGAGATCTTAATTTTAAGGGTAAGTAAGAGGTTTTTTCAAAAACATGAATCAATTTTTTTTTATTTTTGAAAAGTTATTCCCTGCCCTGTAGGCCCTTCTGTGAAGCATGTTTGCAGAACACGCTTTGAATTGCATTAGTTTATCGAGGGAAGGGAAATTGAAAGCACTACAAGCCATTGAGAGATTAATCAGAAGATAACTTATAATCTGACTCACTAAAATCAACTCTATAATATCTCATAGGAAAATGTCATCTAGTCAATTGTTTGAGAGAGAAGGAACCTGTTTGCCCCATAGGGTGTTGTCTTCATAATCACAAGCAGAGACAGCAATGGCTGCTTCCAAAGAACTTGAAAGCGTCTGTGAGGGAGAAGGGTCGACGAGGGCTCTGACTTCAGAGGCTGCTCCAAGTGCTGATTCAATTAAGGGCTGGTTGCGCCCAAATATGGCTGCCAATGCTTCTTCCATACCACACCTCCCATTTTGGCGCCCTGCATTTCCAATATATATACATGTGTTTTTACCAAATAATGCGTGCCCCTCGAGACGCAACTTATATATATATATATATATATATATATATATATATATATATATATATATATATATATATACCATTCAATTTTCATATATACATACATATATGAAAATTGACTGGTGACTTAGCCTTTTAGAATCATCCAACCATCTAACCAGAACCATTTGATCAAATGAATGGTGAGAAAAACAATGAAAAAAATGTGGTAGACATTTTACTCATCTATTATTAATTCTCACTTTTTTCTTCATATTTTTCTTTCAACCATCTATTTATATTAAATAGACGGCGCTAATTAGATGGCTGAGCAACTTTACATAGACTCGCTATATATATATATATATATATATATATATATATATATATATATAGTGTGCACTAACTCGTGATACTGATTGTATGAGAAGAGAGTGAATACCCAGTACCATTAGCTAATTGGTAGTTGTGGGGTCCGTTCTTTGCTGCTTGTGGACGCTCTGAGGGTTGCTGACCGTAAATGACTTTCCTTCGGTGGAAACAGCATGTGCCCGCATACATGGACCCTTGACATGCGTTGCTCCCTGGCATGAGACGCTGCACTCACATGTGAAACTTGGTAAAACAAAAGCGAATAAGAGGTTCACTTGTTCAACTTTATTCACAAAACATAGAAAGAACCATGACTTTTGAGTTCTAATTGTCGATTTCAACAAGGACAGAGCGAGGACTTTTTTTGAGGGTCGGCCAAACAGTCCAAAGAACTTATCCAAGTAGGGCCGAACTAAACTCAAATCCAAAAAATACGTTACGCAACTACAAATTTTTAATTTATTTAATGTAAATCTTCCTGTTTCCATTTAGCTTGGGTGGGGCCACGGCCTACGCGGCCCCCCTCCCTCCGCCCTTGGATTTCAACATAGCACCACAACCGTTGTCTTCATTAATATTGAAAGTAGCCCGAGCAATTTGGTGCACCTAAGGTGTCAACAGTTGGTAGGTGGCCAATTGTTCTCGGGAGTTTCACCTTTGGGTGAGCCAATGCCCACACCAGCCCTTCAAACACTCCATTGAAATGCATCTAGACCTATTTCCAATCACATGCAATGCCCACACCAAACTCGAGTCAAAGTGCTCCGCCACTTACAATTTTGTCAAACTTGACACAATTGACTTAACCCTGGGGCTTTAGAATGACTCACCTTGAGCAACACCTTGAGTTGGTTCCCATATGGATCGTCCTTGAGTGCACCATGGAATATCTGAGGAAACTGCACGAACCCACTCTGCACCTCGGACTCAAACCCCAGCAAGAGGCACAGGGCTTGGTACAGCACCTTGGGGTTGTTCACAAACATGTCACAGTCCAGGTTTAGCATGAACGGTGCACTGGTCATCACTCCAGAAACCCTAGTCTGAACAAGCCAACCAGACCAACGAAGTCAAGCAAAAGGATTTGAGGCGGCTGAGCCGTCTGGGTTCAGGGAGACATGGGTCTTGTCCAATACCAGAACGTTCATGGCTCCTGCTTTGAAGTGGTGTGCGTGTGAAGGTCGTTTCTCTCTGGATACATAAATCAAGTGTGGCACCTGATCATCCTCTCTTCCCCTGTGCTCGTTTATAATCTGATTCCATACCAAGAAATTAGGAAGCTATCTCATTAAACCCTGGGGACGGGCAATCTCACCAGTGTTTGATAAAGTAATACACATATGTTTGTTAATTTTAAACTTGGTATATGTAAACCAAAACATTGTTATTTCACTCTTAAAAAAAAAAAAAAAAATCTGGCTCCACTCTTGCACCCGTTCACTACAGCCAAAAAAGCTTTGGCTAGGTACCTTCACGATAGCAGGATGATTCCGCTTCTCGACTTGGGCAAAATCTGAAAATTCTTCTCCTGAAAATTCTTCTGGACTTGATTTGCGAGCCGCATCCGATATCTTCTTAGCAAGCTCCTCTTATGCTCCCTACTTGCAGGGACAATAATACCGTTAAAAAAAATATTAAAAACGATTATAATAAGAATGACACAAGACGCTCTTGAATTGGCTGCCTGCTTTATGAACTGATTCAAGCACTTTATTTTGGGCGGTGCCGGCCATTTAATATCCAGCTCCTCTCAAGAAGACAAAAGCAAGCTCGACATGTTCGATCGCTACACGATCGAGCCCGAGGCTACATGGTGAGATGACACTTTAGATACAGGTTTTATTAAGAAGACAAAGAATCAGGTGAACGTTTTGGCTAATTGCCTGGTTATGGTTATGGCATTTTCACCAGGTAAACACCACATGCTAAACACTTCTTTTTTTTGAATTTCATAAAAATAAATTTCAGAAAAAAGGGAAAAACAGACCAGTTTTTGTTTATTTCATCAACATAAAACATTTTTACCTTCATCTCTTTCCACTCTTGATAGAAAGTGGAGGATGGATTGTGGTCAGTTTGAGACTGAGAGAAGTATTTGAAGGGAGCCCTGCACTCTACTCCATACTTCTTGCAGAAGGGAACCCACGAGTGAGCAAACTTGGAGGCCTCCATTAGTGAGAAGAAGGTGATGGGGGAGCAACCATCATCCGACACGTAGCAGGCGATCTTCGAAGCTGGGTAGTCAACAGCGAGAATGGAGAGTACGGGGTTGACGGTGATGATGGGAGGCTCCATCACCGCATCGGCTGTGGTGACGAACACGTCCATGGCAGGAAACTCTTGAGATGATTTGAACCTGCAAATTCCAGAGCTTTTGGAGTAACTGATTTCGTAGTTGCATGGACTTTCATGGTTCTATGTGTGTGTGTGTATTTCTGTAGATTCGTGGTCTATGTAACCTCTGAAAGAGACGGTCGGGAAAGGTCCTGTTCTCGACGAAGTGCCACTTGCAGTTGAAGGACAACACCTAGATGAAGGCGAACCAGCACTCGCACAGAAAGGCCGTCAGCCACACACCAAGGCCACGCCGCCAGGCAGCTCCGGCAGGACGGCCACCCGGTAGAGGAGCAAGCACAGGATGAGAACTGAGAGGATGGAGAGAAAGAGTCTCTCCACGATGTTGGGGTGTTCTACCCTCTCCTGCAGAGGAAGACCAGCTGACCCCGACATCGTCTCCCTCTCTCTCCTCCCCTTTCTTGTCACTCTCCATATATAAACTATATACCTGAGACCTGGAGGTTTTATTTTCTTAATTTTAAAAACAAAATACCGTGTTCGTTTAATCATTTTAATTTTTTTTAAAAGATGAGCATTTTAATTATAAAATTCCATGATTTTAAAGTGTAATTTCATGGGTACGTCTGCCACAATGCGTTGGGCGCATGCGGCCTCGATTTGCACTCCCATACTTATTAATCATTTTTTTTAGATAGTTGAGTTTTTTTTTTTGTCATTAGCTTTAAAAATATATTTTTAGTTATATAACTTATAATAATTTGAGCCGATTTAAACCGTAACAACACCGGTCTATTTTATAATTACTAAAACAGTGAAATGAAATAAAGAAAGAGACTTGTGCACGTAGCTCTTGCCAGAGCGACACACAATGCGTTGCGTGCACGGTGCACTGGATATAATTTAAAAAAAAAAAAAAAAGATCTTGCCAGTCTTTTACCAAAAAAACTTTCTTTTTTTCCCTTTCATTGTGGGGAGCATTTTAGTAGGTATATATAACGATCATACATAACTAGACTTAGGTCCACCCACGATCCCGTAATAAATTGGCCGGCACCACTCTTTCAAGCATCCCATTGCAATGCAGCTAGACCTACCTTCAATCACATGCGAGGCTATGCATCCCATTGCAATGCAGCTAGACCTACCTTCAATCACATGCGAGGCTATGTCACCATATTGCAGGGTGCAGGTGCAGGTGCCGGTGTCGGAACGGTACATTCCAAAAAATTTAAGTGCGGCGGTGCGGTGAGGGTATTTTATTATTATTATTTTTTTAATTTATTATATACATAACAGAATAAGTATATTCTTACAATTTAGTTATTAATGTATATAACATACTTGAATAATTGTATTACATAGGAAAATATCAAAACAACATATATTATATAAGTAATTTAGTAATATGGCATTCTAACTGGGGTCGGGTGTGAGTCGGAACCGCCATGTTCGGTGCGCACCTGACTCGATGCAGACTCCGGTGCGACAGTAAAATAGAAGAGTCTGGTGACTTAGATGCGATGCTCTCACCAGACTCAGGCCGGCGACTCAAAGTGTTCGGCTACCGACATTTTGGTCTAACTTGACACAATTGATTTAAACGTGAGGCTTTAGAATGGCGCACCTTGTTGAACACCTTTAGTTGGTTCCCATACGGATCGTCCTTGAGCGCACCATGGAACGTCTGTGAAAACTGCACGAACCCACTCTGCGTCTCGGACTCAAACCCTAGCAACACGGGGCATGGTACAGGGTTGTCCACAAACATGTCACAGTCCAGGTTCAGCGTGAATGGTGCACTGGTCATCACTCCAGCAACCCTTGTCTGAACAAGCCAACCAAGTCAAACAAAAGGATCTGAGGCAGCCTGGCCGGGTTCCGGCGAAGTCTGTCTAGTTCAGGAAGCCATGGCTTCATGGGTGTTATCGAGTACCAGAACATTCATGGCTCCTGCTTTGAAGTGGACATATCTGAGACCTAAGGAGGAACGGGGTGCTTGACACGTTGTCAGATTCAACATGGTTTAGAATCATAATTCCTCCCCAAATTAAAATGAAGTCAAAATTTAAGGTTTTATTTTTTTAATTTTAAAAACAAACTACCTCCTCTGTCTAATAATTTTAATTTCCTTAAAAATATATCAAACGCCCCTTCAAAAAATATGCAAAACTTTCGATATATTTTTCATGGGTACTTTACGATAAACAGTCTGTCCAATGGCAAATTGTAAGGTGCTAAGTCAGATAATTATTAATGAGTTTTTAAATATTTTGAGTTTTTTTTATTTTAATTAAGTTGATATTTATAGATAAAATAACTTTTAGACTTTGTGCGAGGAGGGAGAGCCACTCATTCTGAGTGGCGTGCTCCAGATATGCACCGAAAAAAAACAAAAAGGTACCGAAGCAAAATATCGAGCATTAGCGGCCAAGTGAAATTAATTGGCTGTGAGCGTTGATGGTTTAGAAATTTGATTCAAAAACGAAAATTTCATAACCATAATTTCTCTTTAAGCTGAAATGAAAAAAAAAATTCAAGTTTTAGTTTCCTAATTCCATAAACAAAATATCTTGTTTGTTTAACAATTATAATTTTTTAAAAAACAGAAATTCTGATTTTAAAGGTCCATGATTCTAGATATATCAAACGCTATTCTATATTGCAATAATCAAGCTGCTTCACACATCTCTCCAAATCTCGTATTTCATGCAACCATTGTGCATCTCCTGTTGCACTGCTATATGCATATATCTTGGTAAATCTGGTGTGACAGAAATATATGAACATATGAAGAAGCACCTTTGCCCGGTTGGAAGATTATTCATGAATTGGCCTTAAGTCCAGTCATTAATTTGAGAACCACCTGCATAAGCAGACGAAGATCAAAGTGACCGTGCCGGACTTGCAAATCGTTGGCCAAGGAATACCATGCTGCCCACGTCTAAAGAGTCCCTTTACGAAGGGCAGGAAGCTCATAACTACCCAAGCACAACACACCAACTCTCCCACATTAGCAGTAGCTTCCATATCCATCACAACCTTGGGTAGGCCTAAAGCCAGAGCCGCCAAGTTCACAAAGAGCAGCGTAGTTGCAGGCACATAAATGGCCGACGAGTCAAAAATGAACTTCCCTGCCTCAGTCGATGCACCTTCCAAATCATCTTTGAGAGTGAGCTCGAACACCGTCTCCGAGATCCCAAACATCTTGAGTAACACAGCTAGGAGACCAAACAGCCAGGCAGTTGAACTCACAATCCTGGCCATTCTCTGATTGTTCCACCATTCTCTCACTGAAAGGCCACAAAGAAGGTATTCCACGAGTATGTAGAGATTGAAGATGATAAAAATTGCAGCTGGTAGTCTGAATTCTGGATCAGTTATCTGCAAGACAAGAGGATTCCGCCGTAACTTAGTTGTACAGTCTGTGTGCAAACAGATCAGTTAAGATAACCTATCTGAATCCAGGCGATCGCTGAATTTTGTTTGACAAAGTAATGTGCAGATCCTCATTTAAATCACATATGCATTTCTTGATGTCAATGATCTTGAACTTGGTCAGCATTTGAATCAACATTTTGGTTGATTAGTATGGGTCTCAGTCAATGTACAATCCAATTTTCTGTACCAAACTGGGTGCTCCTTTTTCTTGGATCAAGTGTTGTGGCATACACTTTTAGAATCTGAGTTCGACCATTGACGTCAGATGTAGTGTAGATTTCTATTTGTATCTGGATATTTCCAAGGTATTCAGATCTGAGCCAATCAAGGACTTGGGGGGACTGAACCATGTCCATCTAGTTGTTTGAGAATACGAATATGGAATGACATTGAGAATCGACATGTAGAGACAAGCTTGTATCCAACCCTGGATATGCTATTTGGATCCAGCTTGTTTCAAACATTCTCACATTCATGTAGCTCATCGTGTTTCCTTCTTTCTTATAAAATCTTTAAATTTTTTACAACTCTTCATATGTCATGATATTTTCACAATGTTTTGCACGTAAACTTTTTCTTTCCTTGTTATGTTATAAGATTTTCCCTCTGCTTAAAATTCTCCTAAGGACTACTTGATTTCGAACATTGCTCATGCATTAATGAGTCAAACTCAACCCCTTGTACTCTCGATCTGATGATCTAAGACCAGAGTAATCGAATCTGAAACTAGTACCTTAGTAGACCTGATCACATGACTACTTGAATTAGAAGGGAAAAGAGAGACGATACCTTTGGGAAGATGGAGGTGTTTGTGAATATGCATAATGCAGGCAGAATAGCATAGCAAAGCTCGGGTACGGATCGAACTGCCCACAACAAAAAAATGAGATAGACCATGCACTGCCTCAGTTGCAGTTTCCCCCTAAGGGTAGCCTTCACCGGGTTCCGCCGGCTGAACTCTCGAAGTTCGTTTGGCCACCGGGTAGAGAAGACGACCTGGTAGCACAGCCCAGGCCACCTGCCGCGGCGTGGCTCTTTACGACCACCGAGTCCATTTGTACGCTAACTCAAGGTCGGGCTCCTCACCTAGGATGTGGGACAGTACTGCAGGAGACGACAACTAGGTATTAGGGTTGGTTAGACTTTGTTTCACAGGCTTTGAGTTACTGTGTTAAGCAAAATAAACATGAAAACGCAAGAACTCTAAAGGATCGTTTGGCAAATGGATTGCTTTGTGATTGTTCCTGAACCTGTCATAAACCAGTTATTATGAAGCATGTTTGTTTATGCATTGGATGGTATCTCATCATCATTTTCTATGTTACTTTACGGCACGACACGGTTTGAATAAAATTCATTTTTGGAGAAAAGGGAAATGAAAACACTGCAAGCCATTGAGAAAGATTAATGAGAAGATAATTTATAATCAGACTCACTAAAAGTTCAGCTCTACAACATCTAATTGCAAAATGCCATCCAGTTAATTGTTTGAGAGAGAGAACCTGTTTGCCCCATAGGGTGTTGTCTTCATAATCACAAGCAGACACAGCAATGGCTGCTTCCAAAGAACTTGAGAGGGTCTGTGAGGGAGGATGGTCGACGAGCGCTCTGCCTGCTCTAAGTGCTGATTCAATTAAGGGTTGGTTGCGTCCAAATATGGCTGCCAATGCTTCTTCCATGCCACACCTCCCATTTTGACTCCCTGCATTTCCAATATTACGTGTTTTTCACCAAATGTTGCTTCCCTCGAGACCTAACTTCCAAATTTCAGATGTATATATATATTGAAAGTGGATGCTGCCACGTGCCAAATAGTTGTTATATGATTAAAAGTTAAAAATTTACCGCTAAAAGGATCATAAATCATTTTAACCATCTAACAACATTTGTTATGCAGGAACACATATGTGTTTGTGTGTGGTTGTCTGGGGGATGCTGAAAGGAAACGTCAACCTAAATCATGAAACATTGCATAAAAATAGAGTAATAGACAACCCTTAGCTAATCTGTAGTTGTAGAATCCATTTTTTGCTTCTTGACGATCTGGTGGTTGCTGACCGTCAATGACTTTTCTTCTATGGAAACAGCCTGTGCCGATATACGCAGGCCCTTGATATGCATTGTAACCTGGCATGAGATGCTGCATTCAACCCCAGACACAAGTAAATTTTTTGTATAATAACAAAAAAAAAGAGGTTCTTTAGAGCTTATTCAGGAATTCCCAATTGTGAGTTTTAATTGTGGCATTGTAGAGCAAATTTTCATTCAAAGCAACCACAAGGAGTATGACAACCTGGTTCGGTGGCTGGCGCCAAACCCTAGCAACAGGCACAGGGCATGGTACAGCGTCTTGGGGTTGTTCATAAACATGTCACAGTCCAGGTTCAGCATGAATGGTGCATTAGTCATCACACCAGAAACCCTTTCCTGAACAAGCCAAACAAGTCAACAAAATCAAACAAAAGGATCTGCGGGAAAGCGGCTGGGGTCTGGCCCGAGCCGTCTGGGTTCAGGAAGACAGGTGCCTTGTTTGTCCAATACCAGAACGTTCATGGCGCCCGCTTTAAAATGGTGTGCATGGGAAGGTCGTTTCTCTCTGGATACATAAATCAAGTGCGGTACTTGATCATCCTGTCTTCCCTTGTGCTCGTTTATAATCTGATTCCATACCAACAAATTAAAAGGCTATGTCAGCAGGACAATCTCACCCTTGTTTGATTCGAGATGTAAAAGTGGGTACAATCTAACCCATACATCACACATGTTGGGTTGCGTACCTTAACTATGGAAGGATGATTCCGCTTCTCGACTCGTGCAAAATCTGAAAATTCATCCCCTGAAAATTTATCTGGAATTGATTTCTTAGCCACCTCTGCTATCTTCTTAACAAGCTCTTCATATGCTCCCTAGGGAAAACAATCTCAAAACAAATTCACAGGAGGAATGTGGCCGTTTATGGTCAACACATGGGATGTGGGCGCCTCAATCCTTACCTTCGTCTCCTTCCAGTCTTGATGAAAAGCAGAGGATGGGTCGTGGGCGTCGCCTGTTTGTGACAGAGAGAAGTAGTTGAAGGGAGCCCTGCATTCTAATCCATACTTCTTGCAGAAGGGAACCCACGAGTGAGCAAACTTGGAGGCCTCTATTAGAGAGAAGAAGGTGATGGGCGAGCAACCATCATCCGACAGGTAGCAGGCGATCTTCGAAGCTGGGTAGTCAACGGCGAGAATGGAGAGTACGGTGTTGATGGGAGGCTCCATCACCGGATCGGCTGTGGTGACGAACACGTCCATGGCAGGAAACTGTTCAGATGATTTGAACCTGCAAATTCCAGAGCTTTTGGAGTAAGTGATTTCGTAGTTGCGTGGAGTGTCATGGCTCTCTCTCTCTCTCTCTCTCTCTCTCTCTCTCTCTCTCTCTCTCTCTCTCTCTCTCTCTCTCTCTCTCTCTCTGTTTCCGTAGATTCGTGTTTTATCTCACCTCTGAAGGAGACGGTCGGGGAAGGTCTTGTGCTCAATGAAGTGCCATTTGCAGTTCAAGGACAACACCCAGATGAAGGCGAACCAGCACTCGCACAGCAAGGCCGCCAGCCACACACCGAAGGCCACGCCGCCGGGCAGCTCCGGCAAGACGGCCAGCCGGTAGAGGAGCAAGCACAGGATGAGAACTGAGTGGATGCAGAGAAAGAGCCTCTCCACTGTGTTGGGGTGCTCTACCCTCTCCTGGAGAGGAAGACCCCCTGATCCCTTCATCCTCTCTCCCTTTCTCTCTCTCTACACTCTACTCTCTCTCTCTCTGTGGTGAGGAACAGGAAACCCTACACGTTCATAAAAATAATGCTTGAAATCACTTCGGAGTTATAAAGATCAATAATGCACATTTGGGCGATTGCGGCCATCATGTCATATTTTATGGATCCCCCATTATAACCAGCGGCCTGCTCCAGTGTGCCACGCTTCTGCTTTTTATTATCATTTTAACATTTTTAAGTTTTTTTAGTTATTTTTCATCATATTTTTTTTTTAAAAAAGCAATTAAACCAATGCAACTAGGGTTGCCGTATTTTCAAAAATCAATGAAAGAGCAGGCTCTTTAACACTACATTGAATGAGTTCCACGGAAATCAAAGCTAACTTAATTGAAACAGCCCATCCCCTTTTCTTTTTTGCTTAACAATCAATGATGTCAGCTAGAAACAAATTCCGTTCCCGAATTGAAGTGAATGAATTCCTAAGGAGGCCATCACTGTTCCTTGGTTCCCAAGTTGAAGGGACCAAGGGCTGTAAGAGAGCTTCCCCTTGGCGACGTCCTGAACATCTCCCTCAAGGTTTGAGCACTGGTTCCTTCCTCTAAGCTTGCCTCAACAGCTATCAAACTCAGCCAGCCAACCCCTACAATGATGCAAGAACACAATCAAACATTTTAGAAACTTTAATTCGGTCTCCCTTATGAAAAAATTCTTACATCTAACTCCAAAG
>JAANDH010000542.1:0-44532 GCA_011799765.1 Nymphaea thermarum
CATTTCATTCGTGAGATTGTTGGTAAAGGTCAAATTGTATTGAAGTATTGCTCAACCAATGAGCAAGTTGCGGATGGGTTTACAAAAGCACTTTCATACCCAAAATTTATGAAGTTTCGATCTCACCTTGGTGTTTCAGACTTTGCATTAAGGGGGAGTGATGAAAGTTAATGCAAAATTAATACAACCCCTTCACCCTTCACCCTGCCTATTTTAATTTTCAGTTTTTTGTTTTTAATATGGTCATTACATTTTCAGTTTTTTGTTTTTAATATGTCCATAATGACCATAGTGGAGTTACCAAGAGTCAATGTCATTTATTTTTCAGTTTTTTCTTACATGTATAAATATGGCCCTTTGGGTTGGCCAAAACGTGTGAGAGAAAGCATTTCAAGTGTGCTCCAAATTTTTAGTGTTATGTGCTCTTATCACGTGTCATGCCTTTGTGATCACTTGTAGAAACAAGTGTTCGATTAGTGTGTTGTGTTTTTGTGTTGTGTCATTCACAGGAGCACAAGAAGAGGACGTGCAGGCAGGTCATTCCTTTTGCTAACAAAACTTTGAGAGCAGAAAGAAATCGTTATATTCAATTGATCTCTCTCTTTCTCTTTCTTTCTTTCTTTTAACTGGATATAACCATTAAACTGTAGAGCTAGCCTATAGCATGCAAGTGACGGAGAAATGCGACGTATACAGCTTCGGCGTACTTGCTTTGGAAGTCGTAAAGGGAACCCATCCGGGAGAACTCTTATCATCCTTATCGACCCAGCGAGGATCATCTTTATTGCTGAAAGACATGCTTGATCGCCGTCTTCCGGTTCCAGAAAACAGCAATGCGGTAGATATTGTCTCAGTCGTGAGATGTGCACTCCTCTGTATATGCTCCGACCCGAAGATGAGACCCACAATGGAGTATGTAAGCCATTGGTTATCTACTAGGCGTTTATCTCCCGTCCAGAAGAATTTTGACACGATTTCCATTGGTTCTCTTACCAATCTTGTGAATGAGGAAATTTGATCAACAAGATTGGGACTGCTGAAGGAATTAGCGTGGCATTCCTGCTATGTGAACATGATTGATTTGACCGAGAAATGTTTTCTGCTGTCATAACCTGATGACCGAGAAATGTTTTCTGCTGTCATAACCTGTCAAAAGTTGATGAAAAGATTGCTCATGTTCGACTTCAATCCCAGCATCATTTTCTGTTATCAACGTCAAGACCGCGCTACTCTTGGAAGGACGCCAAGAAGATGAGTTGGGTTCAATTGATCTTGCAGTTTTGGTCCACCATTTTTTTTTCTATCAAGCCAATCGTGATTAAGATGGAAAGATCTTGCGTTCTGCTAGGAGCCAGACATGTTTGGTTGATCTTTTCAGTATAAAAAGCTGGATTTCTAACTGCCCATTTTAAGTTCCTACTCATCATGCTGTCATCTGCTCTTCTGCATCTGGGAACAAATTTCCTAATTATTATTAGCATTTGAGAATTAAAAACGATGGTTAGACTTGGTTGGGAGCCCATTAGATCTCACATCTAAATATGAATATTCCAAACGGCACAACCAAAGTTGTGAATAAATGGCTGTTATCAACAGAGACGGAACTTGGACAAAAGTTGGCGACAGGAATATAAATAATTCAGAGAGGACCAAAACATTCGGTTCATGTGCATAATAATGTGCTTCCTGCCTTTGTGGTACGTGGAATAAAAAGAAATTGAATTCCCCTCAACAAATTAAAATGTTAAATGAGGACAGTATTCGGAGCATGGCACATGATGCTCCTGCTGCTATTCGTGGCTTCAAATACATTCATGGATTTCTCACTGGCGTCGTCACCTGGTGTCTACGCCCTTCCGCACAGCGCTGCGCTTTACTAAGAATCAAACCGACCACTTGATCTTTTCATAAAGGAACATTCTTATTTAAAGGCCTGTCTTTTCTCTGACAACTATCAAATAGGAGCTTACTTTTGTTGTTGTCGCTTACTTCTGGTTGGAGTATCAATAAGTTGAAAGAAATGACAGTGCTGTCAACTTCAAAGGACAACAATTGAAGGCATCATATATCGTCTTCCAGTCAAGGTCGTCACTAACAACATGTTGAAGAGGATCTGACCATTTTACCGTTGGTCCTCCTTATTTTTCATGTATTTAGCATACAATGACTTAACTCCTGCACATATATTTTTATTTTATTAAAGAAAGGATCCCCATGGTTTCATTGGAAACTTCTGTTTGGTAGTTTCAGCGAAGCCGGATCTTGTACCATAAAAATCGGAAATGAGAGGCAGCTTGTAAATACGAACCCAAATAAATTATACAGTCAACCAATGACCCGTTGCAAAGAATACAGATCTGTTTAGGAAAGTCGGAGGTTAGATAGGAACCTGGAGCTCTATGTCAATCCATTGCAAAATTTATAGCCCTATAATATTAAACTGAGGATCAGATTCTAGTGTCATAATTGTCAGAATAAGTCGGTACTACTAATTCATGAAACTGAAGGTCGCTAGCCCAAGGGATTCCTGAGGCCGAGGTAAGAAGAAAATGTAAATAAGCGTCAAGTTGAAGACGTGAATCAACTGTCAACCTTGTTAGTCTGTTCTTCTCCAAGCTTTCCCATAATACTATCCACGACGGCTCAACCAGCTAAAAAAAAAAAAGAAGCTAAAAACTCTCTGGTCAAATTATACCAACGGGTTTCATTGGAAATTATACCTATGGGTTGTCAGATGGAGAAGAAACAGATCGGTTAGAATTGTTGATTACAAAATTCCTGCAGGATGCACGACAAAATATATTCAGAACAGGACATTGACAAAGCAAGTCCAGCCCTAACATCTCATCACCTAACATGATGGAGAAGCTCCTCACTGCAACTGTTCAAAAGCTGAAAGTATTGCAGCTCAACTAATTGACAGTAACCTTTTAATAAATATTTTAATCGACGACGTAGATATTTTGCATGCCTTGGAATTTACATATTGATCCTTAGAACGAAGCACAGAACAAAAACCACAAAAAAACTTTGCAGAAAACGACAGAGCACAGGAGAGCAAAGTGCTTTAAAGCTTCAGACCATGTACAAAGTATTAACGTCCAGACTTCCAAGAAAAACGCAAAAAAATTGTTGCACTATCAAACAACCGGAAAAAGAAAAAAAAACGGTCAAGTATGTATTTCCCCAACTTTGGCAGATACTTTCATAGCATGCTAGCAATAACTCCAAATTAGTTACTTTACGAGAATACCATATGGACTTCACCATGGTATGATCCATCACTTCCAAACACGTACTCTTCATAGATGAGGCCTCTAACGGGCCTAGTATCTTCTTCATCATCACTTTCAATACACCCATACTTGAAGTCCTTAAGATGTGAAGCCTTATCAAGTATCTCATCATCAATTTTAACACGAGAACAGTTGCTGATATCTAGGTATTCCAAAGCTCTGCATTCATTTAAAAGAGTCAATAGACCATTATTAGTTAATGAAGAAAAGCTCAAATTGAGCACTCTCAAATTTCGGAGCTCCGAAGCCACAGCGAATACTTCTTCTTCTGATATCAGTCCCCTTGTTCTAAGCTGAACAAGATTTTCACAACATTTACCCATCTCTGAGATGGTCTCTTTGCAAAGCAGTGGAGGAGTAATCAAGTCAATGACCTCAAGTTCCTTCCAGTTACAGAGTGCCTTGCAGAAGGCTCCTTTAGAAATATCACATCGGCCCTGAAAATCAAGGCTTTTAAGCCGAGGACAACTGCACACAAAGCCAAATAAGCTTAAGTTAATTTGTGGTCATAGTTTCATTCTAAATTGTAAGTAGTACTGACCATGTTCAATTTTCTAAGGGAATATGCTGCAGCTTCTGAGATGTGAATTCTATCAATATGTATGTCAACAGACAACATTTTTTAAATAACTGTTCTATCAAATTGTAACTAGTCAGAGTTAAAGAGAGTTCAGTCTACATTTTTGCATCAGAAAGATGCTTAAATTTGGTTTTTGAGTCTTCAGTTCATGGTTATGGAGAGTTTCTTCTGGCTCAGGATGAACACTGGTGACATCCTTAACACATGCAAGTTATTTATACCAAGCATTCTTCTTATGACTAGATCCAATCTCCTGGTCCCTGCAGAAAAAGAGGCCCTTGGAAGCTGTAGATGGCCAGAACTCACTGAGCCACCGTAGGAAGGTGTATTCTAGGTCTGGATAATCCATATGCTAAGATGCAAATAAACATGATCCCTTCCAGAACTCACTGAGCCACCGTAGGAAGGTGTATTCTAGGTCTGGATAATCCATATGCTAAGATGCAAATAAACATGATCCCTTCCAGAACTCACTGAGCCACCGTAGGAAGGTGTATTCTAGGTCTGGATAATCCATATGCTAAGATGCAAACAAACATGATCCCTTCAAGAGATATTTGGGTCTTTGACCTATTTGGAGAGGGAGGTTCTTAAGATTTGTTTTGGCCAGTTTTCTGATGGTAGACACCGGATTTGACTTTTCAATATTTTGAGGATACTTTGGTCCTGTTGAACACATCAGTGCATCCTATGATGGTTATTTTTAATTTAAACTTTAAAGATCTCATTAATTGGCGTTTTAGCAAAATACTTGCTCACTAATCTCTTATCTTTTTCTATTGATTCTGATCAAAGTTGTAAATTGACTCGTATCAAAACCCTTCAAAGATTATGTACAGGTGATACCATCACTCTGTATCGGCCTGTATGAGCCTTAAACAAATGATTTAAGAGTCTAAATGTATATAATATTAGTTTTATTACTTTATCAACCCATTATGATATCGGCCAATTTCTGAAAAGGGCTATCAGCGCCCATGTTGCATTCGAGAGGTGTCATTACGATATGTATCAGCTGACACATCTGATATTGATAAAATTGGTTTTGGTTGAAAGGGCCCGTGTACTTCATGGATGTTGTGGGACTTGTGAAATGACTTGGTCGGAATAAGGATTTGGCCCATCTGGTGTTTGAGGAAGTAATGAATGGGGTGATCAATTCAAGTGGGGACCTTGATAACAAACAATAGTATATCACCTGGCTTGGGATTGAGGAGAGACTGCACTTGGGTGTGCTTGAGCCATGGAAGGGGTGTGCAACATTCCATGTAAGATTCTCTGTCTGAGACAAGGCATTTTCATATTCTAAAACTTTTTCTTCCACCTCCCAAAGGAAAACATGACTGGTTGTTGGTGACACAATAACATATTTGATTTTCAGGACGTACTTTTTAGATAGAGTGCCTCAAAGTTACTTTTTGAGATACTCGATCCACCCCATCAAGAGCACTCTGAAGGCAGGAAGCTGCAAGTATTCACAAATGGAGTCAAAGATTGGCAAGGCCGTTAACAACAAGAGAAAGCCATAACAGTTCAAGTGAGTTTATGTGAGGTTTGGTGGACTGCAGATAGTATGCAACCCAAGTCTATGAAAGTTGTGTTTGAAGGAAGGGGAATGAGAGGATCCCTAAAATGGTACAAGCATAAAGTAAAGGTACATCACAAAGACTAACAATGAAAAGGTTTGATAGGCACAACCATTTCAGTTGACCATAATTTCTGCAACTAACCTGGTCAAGTTTCAAGAGCCCATCAGAGGGTCGTTGCTCAGGTACCACTGTACCAGGCATCCAAGGTTATCCATTTGTAGAGGACTTGACAGAATTTGGACAAGGAAAGTAAATATTAGGATTTTTATTTAGATACCATGTATCTGAGATATGTATTTGATATCTAAGGTTCTAAAGTGTGTTGTGAAGATCCCAAATCATTCAAAGGTGAAGATAGCAAATCGACAACAGAGACAGAATGACTCTCACGCTTATGTCAAGTAGATCATAATCCGAAGAACAAAAAGATATCAAAATCCCATTTTGCATCCAAGCCCAAGAAAGAGACTATAAATTTTGCATCCAGCTGTTCTAACGGCTCAAATGTGCTGCAACCTTTCATAATATAACATAGGATTGCAAAAAGAGCACCAGTGAGAGTGAAGTTAAAATTTTAAGCACCACCAAACAAAATCATTCAGCCTGTCAGAAGCTACTTTAATAGTAGACAACTTGTTGAAAGCCTCATATACCAAACAACCTCACAACCAGATTATAAGTGTGTACTAGTTTGTACGTTACAAATGGAAGTATGCATATGTAGTATAAGTATTACTAGTATCATCTATCATGTTGTCGCTTCTTGAACTAGAGGAGCAACGTAACTCAACCGCCAATAATTAAACTACATTAGAACAGGAACGCTTTAGTCTTTTTTGAGATCTTCTTGCATAGTAACGTAATAAGTGGCTCCAAGTTTTGATTTCTTTTTGTATACTAGCCCAGATAAGTAATTCCCAAAATCTGAATAATGACTACAAAATGAGACTAGTAGACTGCACCCTTACTGCATATACTTTTCCATCTTGACCACACTACATGGTCATGTTCCCGGACGTTACATGTTTTTAGATTTTATAATGCTTTCTGAAGGACTGCTTTCGCTTCTAAACCATATCCATCCTCAAGCAAACGGGTGAAGTAAGAGGATTACACGTTGAAAGAACTGAAAGCAGCTTTAGATCAACAAGGATTAAGATGGATCAATGTAGAGACAGAGCCAGAACAACAGAGTATGTATCGGCTACCAAGCAATCGGACTCGCGAACAACAAAAAGAAACAAGATACAGAAGCTAAAACTCGATGGGAAAACAGATGCATCGCCGTTCCCCCATATATAGTTAAAGTTTAAACCAGCCATTGGGGATTTTTTATTCAAGGGAGAAGAAAACAAAATATTGATAAATGGATCAGCATAATTTAACATTCAAAGCGGTGATTTCTGGCCACCTGCTCCCGCTAACCCAATCCTGCCTAAAACCGAAGAACCAACACAATTTTATGCCAATAGCAAGACCCCAGTTCACCCACAAATTGTCACGTCCTTCGTCCAATTCCATACAATTAGCAAACCCAAGAAAACGAAAAACTTAAAACATACCGTTGGGAGACATAGAGTAGGGTTCTGTCGGTGACGTCGCGCCTGGGGAAGACAATGGCCCTCAGATTGTCGCCGGTCTTGTCAACCACGAATTTGAGCAGCTTGGAGAAGTCGAGCACGATCCGCTCCGCGGGCTGGGAGAAGTACCTCCGGAAAAGACGCTCCCAGGACCGGAAGTTCAGGGACCTCCAGCAGAGTGGGTTCTTTGACGCCTCCCTCCACGAGCGGCAGACGAGCGGCACACCAAGCAGCAAGTCCTCGAGATCGATCTTCTGGAAGATGACCAGCAGGATGTCCTCGTCCATCTCGTCCCACTTCCTCCTTTCACTTTCGTCCTCCTCGTCCTCGTCCACCTCATCGTCCTCCGTCCAGTTCAGCTGGAAAACGTGTCCCCTCGAACTCGGGCTGGGATCCAGGGGTGGTCGAAAGACGACACCACCGTCCCTCTTTGTGCCCCCCTCGTCCTCGTCCTCGTCCTCCTCGTCGTCCTCCGCACGTTTCATCTGCAACCAGAAGCCCTCCGGAGTTTGGGTTAGGGTTTTGAGGACAGGAACGCACGTAGACGAAAGAAGCTGAGTGATTTTAACGAGACGAAGGAGACGAGGGTTTTCTCTCCACTTTTGGATTTGGGTTCCTTTCTCTCGTTTTACCTTCGTCTACTTTCTGCAAGTGGGCTTCCATGGCACGGTGACGGTGAGAGGTGGGAACCGTCCATCGAAATTACCGACTTCTACTCTGAAACATCAACAAGGACGTTCATCTCCTTTCTGAGGGTCCCTACGACATTCTTTCGTTCTTTAGAACGCGGACAAATGGAACAGAATCGGAGCAGATACCACGTCAAACTTATTATTTCTGCATTTCGAGTTCGTCGCATACCTCTTTTTTTCCACTTTCTTTTGAAGCGAACTTTTTTACGGTTTATGCGTTTCTACATCATTTATAAGTTTTTCTCTTTTCAGGGCAAAATAAAAAATTTCTCCGGCTTAAATTCGGTTCTAAAATTCAAGTTTGTGGGGGTGTTTAATCGTTTGGAATGCTGATTGAACAATGAAAATTTAAGAACTATAATTCCTCTTCAAATTGAAATGGAACCAAAGTTTCAAGTTCTAGTTTACTGATTCCAAAAACAAAATATCAACGTTTGTTTAATAATTTAAATTTTTAAAAAATTAGCATTTTGATTCTAAATTTTAATGATTCTAGTATATCAAATGCCCCCATGACAGTTCGAAATGAAAACTCGACTAATCCTTATCTCAGAAGAAATGGATATACATAAACTGAAGTTCGGTACCAACTAATACTGGATCCAGTAATGGAAGGCTTGAAATAATATGTGTTAACTATTGTAAAAGTGTCTGATACGAAGTTCCTTTTCGGTGAAAAATAAACTAGTTGTCACTTTCTTCATAAAAAAATTGTAACTTTACACGTAACATCTCTGCAAGGATCGTATCAATTAAATTAATTATGCACATAAGAGCTTGGCTGATCAGCAAATTGAAAAAAAAAAAGGACGTGCTAAGTGCTAACATAAAATAAAATCAATATTTTAAAATAATCCTGTGGGGCAGTAAGAGTCGTCCGGCCAACCACTTCACCAATTCATTAGGGTGCAAATTTTCTTGGGGTGGAAGAGATCTCCCTGATTTCCTTTTTTTTTTTCCTCTTAGGGCACGTTTGATCACCTGGAATTTCACTATAGACACGGAATCAAAATTCAGATTTTTGATTTTCATATCTAACTATTTCCAAAATTCTCGTTCCAAGGGATGCGATGAGAATTCCAAAAACAATTATTTGACCTTTGCTTGCGGCTCACTTCATCGTTTTGAGCGAGCGACGGCCTCTGCACAGAGAGAAACACCGACGAGAAAAAATGGCCGTCCATGCAAAGGACTGCTATGGACTCTCAGTTTTAACAAAGACACAGAGAGTTTCCTTTGCCCTTTGTGTTGAGGCAGAGGGTTTCAAACTCTCAGCTTCGATGCAGAGGTTGTATGTGAAACCCTCTGCATCGACGCGGAGGCCATCCTCTGCCAGGCTGCCTCCACTTCGACGGGGGAGAGAGAGAGAGAGAGAGAAGTACCTGGAAAGAACTGACCACCGGAAACTCCAGCAAATGTTCAGCGAAGCATGACGAGCAACCCACGATCGGCGGCCGATGGAGAGCAGAGAGGTGTCGATTGAACGGAGAGAAGAAGACACTGCAAATGAAATCCTCCACATGAACCGCACCTACTCTTCGTGTGAAATTTCCCTTTCGACCCAACAGTTTACATGACAAAATCACCTCTACGCTCCCATAATTTTAAAAAATTTTCAAAACACTTCTTAATTTCCAAACATTCTGATTTATATCCTTCCATGCCCATCAAACAAGCGATCTTGTTTTGAGAAATACAAATCCAAATCTGGCAAACATGAAGAGCTTTTAATCAGGATTTTACGCTTTATTAACAAGAACATACTTATATAGAAATTTAAAAAAAAAAAAACCCAACTTTTATTAGCAGTTAACTGAATTTTTTATTAAGTTTGAGGACCTCGAGAATTCGCCACTAAGTAAAGAGTGGGGTTCACCGTTCACGTGGGCCGGAAATTTCCAGGAAACCGACAAATCCCCACTCCCGTGGTGTAAATTTTGCCACCTTCCTACATGGATCTTGATTGGGCCAAAAATGGAAACTTATTTTTTTTTAAACATAAAATCAAAAGTAATGTTTAAATGCCAACTAAAAAATAAAAAAATAATATATATATATTGCTCACATGGGTCTATCCGTGTCGCCAATATTGTAGTTGTCATTTCGTACCGGAAATTTCAGACCGTATCGTGTCTCGGCCGATACCCATGAAAAGCATGAGTGTTCCTTAATGTCTTTTTAGTAATGTAGCAGCCGATACAGGCCCTTCTCGTTTCGATTCCGGTGGGCACCAAGTGTATCGGCGGTAGATATCATGATGGAATTTGATACTAAAATATGCAAAAAGAAAAAGCACAAATTTGATTCGAATACTTCCACTCAACAGCCGACGTTCACTCAATTACAAGACGACAGATGGAGTAGACAATGTTGTGAGAACTGAGAAGCCATATGGCCCCTTTATTTGCGCATCGGAAGAACATTGTATTCATAAATTTTTAGAACGAATAGTTTGAAAATACTTTATTGTTATTTTAAGAAATATAATATAATTTTTGTTAATATTTATTTAGAAAAAACCGCTTTCATCAAAAAACTTTTAAGATTTTCTTTTGCATTGAACTTCGATAGATAGATACATTAATAGTACATAATTCAACTAAAGTGTCGTACTTGTACGATTCGATACGAATGTTGTCAACATCGGCATGATTCGGCCAATATACATAGAATTAATGGCAAACATATTCGATTCATTCCAAGGGTGCCATACCTCGTTTAATGTTTTAAGATTTTTCTTATATTGTTAACGAATGTTATATATCTAAGTGCATAGTAGAATGCAGAATATGGAAATGTATAAAAATGGAGAAATCCAATATTTATATGGAGATTTAAAGTTAAACTGATTTGAAACATTTGCAAACAATCTGATTTGCGTATGGAATTTGCAGAGTTTCTTTCTGAACAAATGATGTTCAATATTTTGCGTCCACAGATGTAACCATCAGGCTACAGTGAGAGATTGACAAGCTCTCCATGTCTCTTTTGTGTGCACAAAACGTAGCAGCGAAGCTGGAAATTTTTTATGAAATATCATTTTTCAAAATTCTTATATAAGACAAGTAAATTTTTTTAAAATTTACATGTAATTTAGAAAAAAAACAGGGGGTCAGGGCCCCTGCAGGACCCCCTTGGCTTCTGCCCCTGCACAAACGCGATAGGAACATGAAACTGCCATGCCATTTGCAGTGGACCTCACATTATGAGCATTAGTGATATTCTTTTGGAGGCTCCCAACTCTGCATTAAACGCTGACAAGTGGGTCAAGATCACTGTGAAGTTTGAAGGATCATTTCTGCAGATAAACATACATTTCCCTACGCACAAACCCCACAAGAGTGAGGGACAGGAAAGAGGGGACTTTCCTGGAAAGAACCATCACATAATTGCAAAATGACTTGAGGGAGATGCGGAAAGGAGACCTTCCTAGAAAGCGTCAGACATAATTGTGGAATTACTTTGAAGCAAGAAGCACGCTGCCATGGGCATCAAACTTTGACGCTAAGGATCGTGCAATTATTTCCATTGCCGGATCCACATGCTACAGACGCATGATGTTTCTGCATTTGAAATTACCTCTGCAATTCCACGTACCACAGGTGCACTTCCTTTGGTGCTGCTGCCATTTAATTCCTGTGGTGCCCAAAACAGAGAAGCTATCATTCTTGCAAATTGCAATTTACATGGCAACCTCTGCTCCGCGTTGGTATTGGAAAGCCCTTGAGTCTCAGAAAGAATCGGTCTGCAGTCGGCAAGATCTACTGACTCGGCATTTGGCAAAAGAAGACTTTCAATAAGTGCAGCCCTGTTGATCAATTGAAGATACACCTGCATCATGCATCATTAAGAATTGTCAGGGAACTCATGGGAGAACCCATTCAGTAATAAAAAAGGCCTGATACTTTACTAGTAGGGCTTTGTAAAGATTGCAGTGATGTTACAACAGGACCCACCACTAGAGGTGGGAGCACCATCATTTCAGTTGGAAACCTATGGCTCTATACTTGCCTCATCCACAGAGGGAGCACTTTAGCTGAATCATCATGCGTTGAATAAGCGTTTGTGTGCATTCTTGTAGTCCAAGAATAGACATTATGCTTCCATTATGTCCCAATGTGAAAGCTGACACTCCACGCATTCCATGAAGTCCACCAAGATAAATTTTGTTGCACCCAGACATGTTAAACCTAACTACCAAACTGCTTCAACCATGGCTTGCTTGCAAAAACACTCCCCTGCACTAATGGAGGTACTGCTAAGTAGACTACAAAGGTAATTGTAATGCTTCCCATCTCTTCTTTACTCTTTCTATCACATTCTATGGCCTTTCTAGATGTGCTTTCAGTCAATGCCGAATTCCGAAATGTTAGCATCCAGTACTGAAATTCAAGAACAATGAAACACACAATCCCATCCATGATTTAAACATTGTTTACAAACATTTTTTGAGATAAAATGTAATTTAACTGTTAATGTTGCCTTTGTTATTGTCCTTCATAGATCAGGTGGACACAGACAGATATAGATTGTTAAACATTTCATTTAAGTACTTTTCTTCTCAACTACATCGTGCTTCTTGGATATTAACTACATGGATGTTGTCTTTATCGATCAGCATGTTATAGACTTAGTCATCATGAGATTTTGACATATCAGTGCATCTCCTATATCTGGACATTGTCATCAAGTCAGTAGACACAGAAAACCTGTGATAGTTTTCATTCCTTTGCATGATATGCACGCTCTGCCTTCATGAGCTTCATGAATCTCACATTTCGGTTTGACGTAGAAGTAATTTTAGCTCGTGTCCCCCATGACATGGATGAACCCACACAAGGCCGTCATTTATATGGTTCTTAAACTTTTATAACTTGTAGTATCATTCCAATAAAATAGCAAAAAGTCAAAAGATGTTTATGCAATGCATATGGACAGTTTAGAAACACACCTGAATCTTGTTTATCGGAAGAGAAGAGAAATAAAAATGTCTGAAAGTTTTATTAGAATGATATTCAACTTCACTCTCTACTGTCACCTGTTAGCCTGTACAACTCCCAGCAATACAGTGCAGGAAACAGCTAGCCTTACAGCATAAGTTGGACATTTCCTTGAAATATATTTTCTGACTATTTGTTATTTATGACAGCATTGATACAGCTTCGAAGATGGATCATCATTTATATGAATATGGAGCTGTCAAATATCATATTCAGGTACTTCAATATTCAATGAAACAAGGCTTTCTTATCATATTCACATAATGAATATCATATGGATGTGCACGAAATTTGCAAATGACAGTTTTTATTTTTGTACAAGCAGCGTCCGTACAGAGCATATTGTGATTACCATAACCTTACCCACATTAGTTAATTTAGCACTTCCTAGTCCCTTAACAGCTCACAGGCCTTGAATCCTTCAGCCATATAAGCAGCTTATACAGCAGTCCTGAAAAAGAATTTCTTTAATTCTACCATTCACTTCATAACAAAGTTATGTACTATCAGCAGCAAGCTAAAAGGTGAAAGAGACTAAGATCAGCAGCAAGCTAAAAGGTGAAAGCAGACTAAGATCTTATCAACATAAAGGAAAACAAGAACCATAAGCACTTAAATCTCATGTGTAATTATTAAAAGGGCAAGTTTCCCTCAAAAAAGGTCAAAAACTAGAATCATCATTTATTCGAATTCAAGAGCAGAAGGTTTGTCTCATAAGTGTGGGTAGAAGCATGAAATAATTTAGCAAAACCTACAGACGTATGGCACTAATGAATAGGATGACTATGTTCACTAATGATAATAGCACTTTAACTTTGAAAAGGTAATTTTACAGATAGCAACTTGTGAACCATCAATTTGATCGACTGGAATGTTCATTACCCCTGCAGACAGTCTTCCTATTTACTTAGTCCACATATTTCATGAACTATATATATATATATATATATATATATATATAACAGTCAAGAATATTTACTGCATCGATAAAAATTTATCATGAAAACTTCATAGCTAAAAAATTTTAAGAGGAAGAAAGACAAGGAATATGTGACCAAATTTTGGCACCAACATCGATTACCACAGTGAATGATCTTTTCCATTGTGAAAGTTACATAGTGTCTATTTTTCTTTGATGAAGGGGTATTTCCACGGGTTTGCATTGGTATCGTGTTCATACTGTCGTATTGAATGATCCTGGTTGCTTGCTTTCTATCCATATATTGCATACAGCGCTATTTTCTGGTTGGGCCGTCATTATGGCTCTATATGAGTTAGCTGTTTTTGATCGCTCTGATCCCATTCTTGATCCAATGTGGCAACAAGGTATGTTTGTTATACCCTTTATGACTTGTTTAGGAATAACCAATTCATGGGTTGAAAGTGAACAAGTTGTGATGCCTAAAAAGTCCTGCCCTGATGCTAGCCAGTGCAAGTAACATGAAAGGAACAAAGAATCTATATATTTTTGTTGGATTTATAAATGAAACTGCATATCACATGGCTTACTGATCTCCGTCTTTTGTAATATATGTAAGCAGGCATCAGGTCTGAACCCAAAGATAATGCAACTATCAATATCTGCTGCACCACTTTCTCCGTTTGTAGGGATTGCAAAAGGCCTCTCAACAAATGTAATACGAGATATAAGAGAACTGTGTGCAGATTTAGTGGAGATTGTTGAACCTACAGAAGAAGGATATCAGCTCACACTGAGATTTGACTTCTCCAGGTTTCCAGCTAACAAAGGTCTGCACTAAATTTTAAGTATTCATTCCTATTGATTGTCCTTATCAACAAGCATGTTACTGCTACCTTTAGGTGCACGCATAATCGCCCATCTTGATGAGTTGGTTAAAACACCAAGCCAAAAGTCATTCGGCCTACTCAAGAACATAGATGGAATATCATCAATGAACAGAACCAACCAAGCATGATGAATCATGATCATTCCTGCCAAGAATATATCGATGATTCGATAGAGATCTCTTCCCAGAGAAAGGGGATAAAGCAGCTTATCATGATTCCTTTCTTGAAAGAAAGGAATAAAAAAAGAAAAGAAGAAAGAAGGAAGAAAAAAAAAACAGAAGAAAGTATGATATGTCCACATACACCAGCTTCCCGAGTAGACCAAAAAAAGGCATGAAATAGAGTATGACCACTATATTAAGTTTCACTTTCTTTAGTCATTAACAGGAACATTCTCAATTAACGTCTATTCATTAGATAGCCAGCTGAAAATTATTTTCCAACAAATTGACCCCATCAAGGTTGTTCAGTCTTGAAATTATTTGATCTCTGCTGTTCAAGCAAAATAGTTGGAGAAGACAAACCTGAGAAAGACAGTGAAATGGAAAAAAAAAAATAGGAACTGCAAAATATGTCTGTACTGAAAAGATTAAAAATTAAGAACCATATACATAAATTTACAAACAGTAGGTAATTAAGCATCCAAGAGGATCTCCAGTCCTTTATGAAGGGCTATGTTAACCAAATTCATGCTTGTGTAATTCAAACCTAAAATTAGGAATATTCCTTCTACTTTCTCTTTTGGGTCTTGTTGATTTTGTTTTGTTTTACCATTATGTTGTTCTCGTAGAAATGGAACACAGCTTCACAATGTCTCTGGCACTTTATCACCTTCAATCTTGCATTTTTTTCACATTGTTTTATCTGAATTCTCAATATTTTCCCAATTCAGTTCATTCTTTGGTCTGCTTTCCTTGTTCTTAATCAGATTCAGAAAGATATCTTCAAAACCAATTTGGGCCAAAATAACCACCAGATTCTAAACATTTAGACCTAGAAGCTGGGCCTGAAGAATTAACACTCTAAGTGGGACTCCACTTCAAACAGGACCCTTGATGGGCCATTTGGCATCAGGGCCACTCTGTGAATATCCCCACAAGCAGATTCATGGGACACTTACAAAGGGTCCCTGCTGCCAAACGACCCTTGAGATCTCATTTTTATCAGCATATATATTATTTATATGCATAAGTACATAGTTTATGGAATTTCACCATCCTCATCTACACAAACTCTACATGCATGGTAATAATGTCAAAAAAAATGTAAACGAGAAAAAAAAACTGTGGTTAAACAACATTTATATCCCTAACAGGGAATACACTGTATCCATCATTCTGTTTTTCAGTTATTTTACTTGTTTCTTTCTTCACCATGCAACCCAGATACCCTCTTGCTGTCTCCCAATGAGTGAACTCCTAAAGTCATGTATATTTCATACTAATCAAGCCAGTCACTGGCCTTTTATCTGTTGCACTTTGTTGGCTTTTGCTAAGGTACTGTTCCAGAAAAATATTATTGCCTCCATAATACATTGGCAGAACATGTAAATCTTGGAGGATGTTATTATGGTGATACATCTTCAAGCTCTTTTCTTTCTATGTAAATTAATGAGCTTACCATAATATCCATTTATGTTTGGTATCAGAGGAGAGCATGAAGCTGATCAAGAGCATTTCTTCACTGAGAACAACAATATTAGCATCACAACTTAGAGACATGCTGAGGAATGAAAAGAACCTAAAAGGAATATCCAGGCCGATCAAAATTGCCTACCATCCAAGAGAATACTTCTTCATTGTTAGACAGGTAAAAGTTCCTGTTGAACAGTTAATTTAGCTAGTTATACAGAATATGCATTCAGATGCACAAGAATAATTAGGAAGCTTGCGTACTTTACAAACTAAAGGTGAATGTCCCTTGATAAGTCACAAGATGCCAAACTATTTAAACGACTGCAAAAATCAAGATAGCAGTTTTTAGTTGGTTAGGCACTCCCAATAGGTTCCTCTGGCAAAGTCGTCAAATAAGAGCATGATCTTGGTTGAATTGTTAACCTGCTCCAAAAACAAATAAGATAAACTATTTATTTGAGTAATAGAAAATCCTTTTACAAAATTTACCAGGTTATGCTTCTTTCTTTAAACACCAACCCGTATAGGGACCCAACCATTGCCACCAGCATATTTCAACTACATCTTACTTAGCATTGACCACGTTTCATGAAAAATATGAGTTGCTTTAGTCATGTACTCGATGGCTTTTCCTTTACCAATTTACCAACAAAGAGACTTCATAATTCCAAAAGGATACCTCAATCACTTCAAATTCAAGGGAAATAGAGAGCTTAGACTTAAATGCATAAACACAAGCAACGTTATAGAACTTAATGGTACACTCGCATATCAACCTTATTTCACACATAAGGAGGATACTATGAGAGTTTCTGTTTCTGGCAGGCTCAGAAGACTACAGTGATATTTCCCATGCACTTCAAGGACGACCTAGATGTGGTTATTGCAACAGCTCTTTTCCAGGTACTGCAGAGTGAGGTAATTGATAATTGAAATCATTACATGCTTGCTTCTCATTCAGCTTATCTTACAGGCAGTCATGGATATGAGATGCACCACAAATTGGAAGAAAGCGCCCTTTTGCACATGGTCACCAATTCCTCCTAGAGAGCTAAGAGGAGAACATATCAAAGATTTGACCACAAATGGTGGATTTGTCTCATTTGGTACAGCTTAAATTTATTCTCCTTGTTAAAAGTAGCATTAGATCATAGAAAAATAAGCTGCAGAAGTTTCTATACAATGATTTTTGTGATTACTAGACATTATATTCAAAGTAAATGCAGAGATACTGCCATGTCACACGGAGAGAGAAAAAATAGACAAGACTATCTGGAGCTTGTTGAATTTCTGTGCCTATGTGAAACGTCATGTAAAGGTTGGTGGCTTTGTTAAAGCATAAAACAACGGCAAAACTTTAAAAACACCTTCATATTGGATAAAGTAAAATACCTAATCATCTGTGCAGCACTCAAAAGGTTTCATAGGAAGACAGATGAATAGTCGTTTGGATTGCATGGTGAAGGTGATGAAATCGTTTAAATTTTGTCATTTCTGCTAAATACTGCACAGTAACTAAAGGCTTCTCTTGCCAGTTCAGGTATTGCAGTGTGCAAAAAATGTGGGAAAAGAACATAAACCCAATCGAGGTGAGAAAAACTTGAAAATTTGTGCATGTCATCAAGTTAGACTTATGAAGGGAAGAGAACAAGGCTGCTAATAACAACTATCACCCACATTTTCGACACAGGTTGCAAGCAAATGAGGAGTTTGATCAATATCTCAAAGTCGAAGAGAATCAAAAGAAGTTGCACTCAATTTAAAAGTAAGTTGAAGAAAAGACGAATGAGAATCAAAATTCATGGATTTGCTCAGTTGCGACGCCGCTGGATGAAGATAATGAAATTCACTTCCTCGAGAAAATTTGAGTGAGTAAGACAATGCTTGAGAGGAATTTGAGAAGAAACATGTATGGCATATTCTTTTGCACAAGCAGCAACATTTCAGCATATAATTTATGCTAACATGAACAGCAAAACCAGCTACTGTTTGTGTGTGTTAAAAACTTAAAATGAATGTATCACAGTAGCTGCAATGTTGTTTGTACTTTGTCACATACAAATCTTAACCTATAATCAGAGATTGATGAACAGGAACATAAGAACAAAATATGGTTAGTTGGTGAACCTATTATATATATATTATCGGAAACTGACTGCAAAACTCGAGTCAGACAAATGTAATTGAGAATTTTTTTGGCAGTGCTATATCTGATGCCTGTCTGTCCCCAAACTAATCACATAAGCAAAACCGAACAAGACCGGAACTGGCTCGCCAAGCGGCACAAAGTCAGAGCATATTCTTCCATCATCGTAATTGATTACACCGAGCACAAGCCCCAATAATAAGCTACCAGGAAGGGTAAAAGATTTTAACAAAACAAGCAGTCACTTTAGAACAATTTCACTCGAGTTCGAAGGTCGGAAGCGGGTGCATCAACATAGCCTCTGACTCTCTCTCTCTCAGAGATAATCCACCAGCCGTGAATCTAGAGTCGTGCTTACGAGAGATCATTCCAAACATGGCGACGCTCAGAATCAACACCCCAAGGGCGTGCCCCACAAACAAAAGATCGATTATAGCCATTCCCCTCAAACCATCCTCCTCCAATTCACACTGCACGCTACCATTCAGCCCCCCAGCTCGATGGCATCCGCTAGGCAAGAAACCCGTCGAAAACAACGAGAGGCCCGACTGCAAGAACCACGTCCCTTTGAGCACAAGCCCCGCCGAAAGCGCAAACTCAGCGACAAATGCCCTCGGCTGGTAGGAAAGCAGAAGGCAAGAAGCCGAGCAGACGAGGCTCAGCCCCGCAAGAATCTGGTAAGACCGGCCGGCGAGGCCTGAGCCGGCGTCCTTGCCGAGGGTGGCGCAATTGACCAAGAAGGCGACACCGGCGAAAAGGAAGAGAACGTTCTCATGGAAGAAGGGAACATCCAAATTCTCGCGGATCAGCACGATGAGGACGATCAGCCAGAAGAGGAGGATGACGGCAGCTTCCTGGAAGAAGGAGAAACGATAGGCTCCTTGGCCGTTGAAGGTGAGGAACCAGAAGACCTCAGAGAAGGCGGCCAGGGGGAGGGTGACGCAGAGGACGTAAAGGTCAAGGTTCTTCCATTTGGGCTCGGAAATGTACCATGTCCGCGATTGGTAATGGGGAGGAGACCTAAGGTAGAGGGAGAAGGCGCAGACGAGGCGCCGGACGCCCAGCGGAAAGAGGAAGAGGAAGGCCGAGAAATGAGTCGCTAGCGAGCCCATCGAGTCCTCCTGCCGCTCATGGAAGACAGATTAAGACTTCGGAAGTTCGACAGAAGAGAATAAGGAACAGAATTGAGCAACGGTGGCTGGTGGAAGAAATGAAGGAGGAAGACGACGACCCGCAGAGAGAGAGAGAGAGAGAGGGTGGCGACTCAGTCGTGGTGGAATTGTTTCGGGTCGAATCGGGTCGCGTCTAATGTAGAGACTTTTATCTGGATCATACGGACTTTGGGTTTTTTGACCGTCACAAATGACTACTCATTGCTCAATTATATATATATATATATATATATATATATATATATATATATATATATATATATATATATATATATATATATATATAGCTGCATTGTTTTAAGGCGAACTAGACAATAATTTGTCATTTGTCACGTACACTTCTTCATCTTTGGACTTCACATCATACTCAAATAAGTGAACAACAAAATGGTGAAAGACCAATTAAAAAAAGGTGTAGATTGTGAAAAAGTTTCCATCTAAATATTCTCGTATAAAAGAAAAACGTTTTTAAGTTCTTCGAAAATTTTCCGTTCATAAAGCATGTGTTTTGTAAATCATTTTATTAACTTAGTGAGGTATTTATAATTTATTGAGCAGTCTTTATAAGCACATCAAAAGATTTTTTTTTTTTTTTTTTTGTGAATTTCTTCTTTTCTCAAACACAACCTTTAACTATTGACAAACCCACCTTCCACATTTGCACATTTTTATGTTCTAAATTTAATCATAGCTAGTAGCTCGCTATACATGCATGAATGAATTTCATATCATTTGACTCTCTTTACAACTCCTTTTTCTATGTTATTTTATGACAAACATAATTGGAAGACAAGTTCAATTTTAAAATTAATTAAGGAATAAGGCTGAACAAATGTGAGCAATAAGCCAGAGATGCTGTTGGACCCAGTAATTGAGTTTGATTATCCTTGTTTAATGGTGGAATAAAAAATTTCTATCTAATGGGCACTAATAGCCTAACTTTTAGTCATTAAGAAGCACTTATATGAAAAGAAATACAAAATTAAAGACATGCCAACAAAAAAAATAAAGCATTTTTATGCACTAGTGTGGTCAATTGCACACACCAGCCTACATGTGCCTCTGCCAGTGGGTCCGTACTCCGTACATCCATTGCGCACATGTATACGGTCAGACTCCGAATGGAAAAAAGAGTATTTGCCTGATTATATTACCCCATAATTAGGATTAGATATCATATAATGGATAGCATTCTCAATTACCGAAGTTGGACAATTCCTTAGGTTGGATTTATTGTTAATGTGTGAAGTTTAAGTGATAAAGTAGATTGCCTCAAGGGGCATAGAGTCGTTGATTGGCACATTAGTGATGCGTCACCAATTCAATTCCTATGAGTGTTACTTTACTACTGAGTCTTATGAAGATGAAATGTTTCGTTAGGCGCCAACGAAGCTCTAGACCCTATAGGAAATGACAAGTTGAGTAACTTTGGCTTTCATTCTGGCCACGAAGGCAGCAAGGGTGCTAACACAAGATTCATCATTTATATGTATGAGGTCGGATTTTTGCAGATCCTAGTGTCGTTTCGGAGTCCCCAACTCAAATTTAGATTTGGTCATGAAACTGCGTGTCCTATTCAACTATTAATTGGAACATTTTTTTTTTACCCAAACTGACTAAATGGGTTTAATATAGAATTATTCTCAATGGACTCACTACTAGAATTAAATCTACATGCATAGTCACAAATAACATCTCGGAGTTTTAAACAGCAAGGTTTTTATCGAGTATAATACGACGAACTTAAAAAAATGAAAAAATAGTACATTTCTAAAAACTAAAAATGAGGAAAAAATAAAATAAGCGAGAAACTGATAACACAAACATCAAACTAATGAAAAAAAAATGTTTTGACATTAAAAAAACTGAAAAAATGAAAAAGTGAAAAAAATGAGTTAAAAACATGTTTTTTCATTTTTAATGTTTTTTTTAATGTGCTTTTTAAAGTTTTGAATGGCCATTTATTTTATTACGTTTTTTTCGAAAAAAATAAGACTTATTTAGGGATCATTTGCTCAGCGAAACACTTTGTGATGGATCATAAATCTACCCAATCTTTTGAAGCAAAGTCATGAATACCTAGCCGTAGTGTTTCATGAATCTACTATAATTTTTGAAGTAAATTCATGTTACACTCATAAAATGTTCTTATTGCCAAACAACCCCTTGGTACTTAATCGGGTTGAACCTTGTACAACCAACTCTTAAATCAATTCAGGTCCACTGAACGTGAAAAATCTATTTCCTGAAATCTTAATAAAATGATATATTGTTTCTAGTTCTGTCTTTTTAGATCCAATTTTAACTACTTGCGACCTCTTGTCACCATTTGTTATGATGAACCACTGTAATTTTATGGACTACGACGAAAATTCTTATATGTGGGAAGATTTCAACCTTTCTAGGTTCAAACTTATATTGCATTTTTGAAACAAATGATCTTAAAATGCCTTTTTTCAAGGACACTATGTCATTGTCGCAGAAAATAGAATGTGATTATGGACGTTGTTCTTATGGATATAATCTCATCATATTTATAGAAGTGCAAGCTCAAGAATACATGCTTCTTTGTATCAAAATCTTTTCAAAAATAGTTAACGTGCGCGACGTTTCCTGCAGTTCAATTTTCAATCGGAAATTGTCGCTTGTATAAACAATATCGACTTTTTAGCTTGCCTTTTTCATCACAAAATTTAAAAAGAAGTCAAACCCGACCAGTAAGATTCGAATATCTCGCAGAAGTAAATTTATTTTAGTGCATGTTTCGGTCCGTCTAAAATTTCTTAGTCTGAAAGGTGCAAGAGTATGGAAATGGAAAAGATGAAATACAATAAGAAATAAATAAAAACTGTTAGTGGGGTTTGATAGTATCTGATTTGAGATGCTTAGAATTTGAGAACTATGGATTTAAGATCTAAAACTCTTCTTTCCTCTGGTTTTAAGTCGACTTTTTTCAATGAAAAGAAGTAAAATAAAGATCTAGCTGTGATGAACCATGAAGAATTTTACCATGAATCTTTTCCCACATCAAATCCATGGATTTCAAATTCGAGATTACAAAACTTGAAAGTTTTATTTAAGAGGACATGGTCTTCACAACTCATCTCCAGCCGAGTCGCCACCTTAATGGGGTCGTCCTCGTGGCTGTCCTCCACGAAGCAGTTCGCTCAGCCAAGGCCAACGCAGAGTAAGGGGAGCCGAGTCGAGCAATTTACTGGACTCAGATCGGATTGCCGAAATCGTCTGCCAAACGCGATTGGACAACTTCCTTGTTTCCCTCCGAAACAAACCTCCAACTTCTCTTCCTTCCCTCAAACGACACCGTCGTTCCTTTTTCTTTTTTATCCTTAATTAATTGCTAAGCATGCCACCAGATCTTACGTGTTATGATTAAACAAAGAACCGAATTTTCCGAGATCAGTTTTATCGTTGCTTTTAATTATCAGAATCAGATACCTTTGGCTGTTTGTTCTTAATCGTCCCGTTCGCATGCCTCACCCTCGATTAATTAAATTGATGACCTCGATCTTGTATGTCTGCTTTAGTCCCTGCCAGAGACTTCATTCTCGAGGTTTTGTTTGTTTAATCACAGTATGGATGATGCAACACGGCATGAGAATCGATCAGTAGTTTTCTCCATTTTTCTTACCTGCAATTCCTTTTCTATGTCCTGTTGTTTTTGAATAGTGGGGTGATGTTGATCAGAATTGAGAAGTTATGCTGCTTTTGGTGGGCACCCATTTTCGGGGTTGTTTTGTTTCTGTGCCAGACGGTAGCAGTTTCGGTTCATCATTCATCTTCATCTTGTTCTGAATGAAGGAATGGCGAGCATGGGTGTCTCGTTTTGCCCCTTACTTGATTTCCTTCTGAATGCATTCTTGACGAGGGATCGATCAAATAACACGTTTGATGAATCAGGTAAAAAGGTCCGTGCGTAATTGGTTTACAATGGATCTTAGTGCTTCGAGTCGTGACGATTCGAAGAAGACGAGGAAGAAGAAGAGGAAGAAGTATAAGAAAATTGCCGGCATTGAGAAAGAGGATTTCACGCCCCAACAGGAGCATGGTAATGATGACGGTGAGACAGAGGAGGAAAAGGGTGAGGCGACGATGGTATTTGGGGATCCGAATTGTTTGATGTCTCCCCAGAAGAACAGGAGGTCCAAGAGAGTGGCTAACGCACCGGCGAATTCCAGGAGAAAAGTTCAGTGGAACGATGAGAACGGCAAAAAGCTCGTGCATGTTCGTGAGTTCGTTCCGAGGTAATCTTCGTTGAACCCTTTATGAATTAGTCGTCCTTTCCATTATGAATTCTGTTTGGTATATGAGTTTCTGAATCAATGCTTCGTCTTCTTCTTCTTGTTTGCTCGTTCCATTTTTCTCCCTTTATTTGCAATCTGTTTTTTCGTTGTTGAGGACTGTAGCTTTCTAATATGTATTCTCATTGAACACTTAGTGAACACTGCATTGAGTAATGAAAGGTTTTTATGGTGATACCCGATACAGATTAAACACGCAGTTTCAGTTTTCTCAAAAAGAAAATAAACCTTGGTGTACCTTTCTTTTGCTATCCTGGAATACGTTTCTATGTGTGCATCTCATCAACACCTAATACTGTACAAGCCAACCTGGCCGGTTATAACAAGGGCAACTTATAAACCTTAGAGATTGACAGTAGGTACTGTGAGGTTGAAGCCAACTTTGGTTTTGTACCGCAGACCAAGTGAGTTTTTATCGATTAGATGCATAACCTACTATGGGGTCGGTGATGAAAGGTTTCTCTTGGTGTATCCTTGCTTGCAGATATATCACATGCATGAACACTAGGAGACCCGATTATGATTAAAAGATGTCATTTGGAAGTTAGGAGTCTTGGAAGTTGGAATAATTCAGAATAGACTCTTCAAATAGTTAAGTTGCTGAAAAAAACTATTTCTGTTTTTTTATGTGTTTGCATTCAAGTGGCTTTGGCGTTATCTTAATTCACGTGCTGAAGCATTTATGGATTGCAGCATGCTGGTCAAAAGCTGCTCCCAAGATGACTACAGTTGGTGTCATCACGTGACGGTTAAGATTTACAGATTCAAATGGTAAACTGACGTCCCTACTTTTGGGCAGGAGATAATGCAAGGTGATGCTTCTTCACCTGCAGCGCTGCAACATTTGATGTGTTGGCACTGAACACGGTTTGTATATTTAGTCTGTGCCAGATACTAACGTACATGGAGCAGCTATCTGCAACATGTGCATGCGAAGGTGGAACTATGGATTTCATCTTTAAACTAGCTTTTATGTTCTTCTAGCGTTTGGACTGCGTGTTAGGCATTGAGTTATTAGTCGGTTCAGTTTTTGGGCTATAGGGATAAAACTTTGGTATTCAAATTATTTTTGAGCATGCCAAGCAGACTGTCTATTTCAGATGCTGCAGATGTAGTTGTTGGCTTCTCTTCATCCTGCAGATTCTAGTTGTTCAATAATTTCTATAGAAGAGGCATGTGGTGCGTATTGATGCAGAAATTGGTAATCATTTTCTGTCGGTCATTCTAGAACTGAAAAGGAAACTGAGTAATCTACAAACGATTAAGGATCTAAGGCATCACTGATATGGTTATGTTTGGTATCGAGGTCCTGGTGTAGAATATTTTAGCTACATGTGATGCTTTTTTAATGTATTGACGTATTGAGGGCTCTCCTAAGGAATTGAAAAGTGACGCTGTCGAGGCACACGAGATGGATGAGGGGTGAAATGGATTGCTGATAAGTATGTTACAAAGTTTGCAAGGAATCCAGATACCAACCAAATTATAGTGGTATATGCAATGTATTCGATATGGCAGCCATTTGCCAACTCAAAAGAATAAATATGCTAGGGTGCATGTGAAGCCTTATAGCTTTTGTCTCTTTGGACTCACAGAATGTTAAACCTAGAGCTGATCTCTTTCAGTCACAGGAGTGTTTTGCTTGTCTATCCTAGAGCTTCATCTTCCTAAAACCCATCATAATGACATATCTTATGCATTAGATGCTGGATCTTACTTTTGTGATTCAGTGATCAATTGACATTGGAAATCAATCTCTACAATCTACGTACTGGACATGTTTTTCGGTTTTTCTTCCTTCTCTGCTTGATCTTTTCCTTTCAGCTGCCATAAATGCCAAGAACCTAAAGTCTATTAAGAATAGTTTCCATACTCATCCAATTTAGCCTCTGCCAAGCTTCAGTCCAGTCATCGTTTTTGCACTTGTTTGTCTGCTTTCCATGTTCTTCCTATTAAATACATTTTAAACCATTTCTCCATCAACTTCCAATCCCACTTTTTGTCTATAAGGTTCCTCTGTCAATTCTGTCATTATGCCATACCTTCTTGTTGAGATTGAGAAACCTTTTTTTTTTCCTTCATTATCCCTTGGTCAATCATTCATATTTTATCCTTTCTCTTCTCTTTGAATTCATTCCACTCAGAAAATAGTGGAAAGCAGAGAACCGTGCTTAGCCACTGGAACTCTCTGATAATTGAACATCTAGATCCAACAGAAAAATTCTAAACCTAAGTAAGTGCTCCTCCCACAAATAGAGAAATTCAAAAACTAACTCGATCCTCCACCAACAAATAGAAACTCAAGAATGGGATCATCATCTTCATGCACTCCTTGCATCCTCTTTTCAGATGATGAAATCTTTAATTGACTTTTGTAGACAACACACATTTACCCAACATGAAAGTTGAATGGTAGTGTACCACGGGTTGCCTGCAATCAAGGATAATTGACTTTGAGAGAAAAAAGTTATGATATAACTGATTGGTGGCACTCAAGTGTTAACCGTGCTTCTCATTAGTCATACATGCTGTTTCTGAATATATGATTCATGGAGCTAATTAATCACCAAGTTATGGTTGATCAATGTTGTTCCAGTGACTGCTACATTTCAGAATATAATATGCATCATATTTTCATGCCACAATAAATTTGCATTGCGTCAGAAGTTTCATTTCCAAGTTTACACGTACTTGACTTTTTGACACCCATGCACTTTTACATTTTATAAATTCGTTCAAAAGGAAACATTTTTCTGTTTTGTTTCGTCATGATGTAGTGGTGAAGAAGATAGAGATTTAGATAAACTGATTCTCCGATATTTACTTTGGTGTATGAAGCTTTTTTCTTTGTTTCCTAATTCCATATCATTTATTGTGTGCAGTGATTCAAGTGATGATGATTATGATGATGATGGCTTTGATTCATGTGTATGTGTGCTAATGTGAGTCTCACTTGCTCGTTCATTCGGGAGCAACACACTGCGAAAGAAGCAATTACTGGCAGCAAGCTAACATGCTTTGACTTAGAGGGTCTATGCCTTTTGTTTTCCTTCATCACCCTAGAAATCTGGGGATTGGTTATTTACATGTCATGGACTAGGGGAAGAATATTAGGAGCTGTCATTTTTCCTTGGAATATCTGTATTATTGGATACAATCTAATTGTAATATTATATGTAGATGCTTACATTATCATTTTGAATTTGAATATAAGGACAGTTTGACAATTTCTTGTATTCTGTAAAGCTGTTGGAACTATGTCCAAAATAATAACTGAATCATAGTTTTGATTTCTTTGTTCCAGTTATGAATCCTCTCTTTCCTTTTACTGTATGCTATAAACCTGTACAGCCATATCTTATGAGCCGAATATGTATCAAAGTTTGGCCTATTCTGGCACCACAAAGCTGATGCCTGTACAGATCTGATTAATAAAATGGGTCAGTTATTGCTTCGAAGTCTCGCACTAAATCAGATTCTCTGCTTTAACCCAACTTCTAAATGTACGAGAAAAAAATCAAGAGAATAACCATAAAACATATTGCTTCATCATGTGGTACATAGTTTGATCTATACCTTCTACCGGACCCTCCTATGTCTTCTTTTCCCTGTGCGAGATCCATTATCCAAATATGTTGCAGTTCATATCTGGTACCGGCACCTCTTACTTGGATATGGATCAGGACCACTTAACCACAGTAAGAGTGATGGGAAGTCAACAAAGTAGAGAAAAAAAGAAAAGGGCAAAAAACAGATCTCACCAAAAGTGAGAGAGAGAAATATGCTAAGCACTAAGGGATGACAGGTCATATTGGAAACAAATGAAAAGCACAATGGGGGAATGATCAGTTGTCAGACATCACCACCAAAAACATAAAGATAACTCATACACTCAGCGAAGGTTGGTAACCTCAACACTTCCAAGAGGACGCAACCATATCCTAGCATGCAAGGTAATCTGAGGGCGATCACCATCTTAAAAAAAACTATTAATGATCTTATCAAACATTCTCAGAACAGTTGCAGGAGGCCAAAAAACCGTGAGAGCATGGAGGAGGAGAGAGAGAGAGAAGAAAACAAAAATCCAACAAATCCAAGAGACAAAGCATATAACAAATCAAAAGCAAAAATGATAAGTAAAAGTAGGGATAAGATTAGAGCGCCAAAAAACCTTAACAATGGACTTGATGTAGAGAGAGAAAGAGAGAAATTGAAAGAGAGGACAAATAAATAGATAAAGAACTAGACAAATAAATAAATAGAAGGGGAGCGCCTCACTTCAAAGTTCAAACACCTTCTTTTCTTGTCTGCTTTATTTCAAACGACTATAGATATTTGTGACTATGTGCCCCACGTCCCCCAAAACGCAACAGCTATGCATTTCCATCATAGTGGAGTACCAACGGTCGTATTTTTCGAATTATTTGACCATTTTGTCCTGCATTTCAGGGTAGCTTTTTCTCCCATGTCCGAAGAAGACCAACGGCCCACACATTTTTCCCTTTCTCTTTCCATGCTTCCTTGAACACCCACCATTTCCTCATATCGTAGATCGTCCCCATCAAGCTCATTCTCCGACTCAGTCCGACCTGAGACATGGGGTGTTTTCTTGCTTGTTTTGGTGGTTCTAACGGGAGAACAGGGCGAAAGAAAAAGCCCAAAGTCCTTCCGAGGAACACGGTATGCACTAACTTCTACCATTTTGATCACTGTTTCGCTTCGTGTTCAAGAAAAAGAACAAAAAGTTTGATGCATATTACTTGCTGCTGGTTTTGATGATTTATTGTCCTAATTCATCCTTTATTTTGTTTTCAGAATTATGAACGCCATGAGTCTCAGCTAGCAGCTTGCTCCTTGAACGTTCAGCCTTGCTCTTTGAAGCCACCGATCATAGAACCGCAGCTACCAACTTGTGTTTTGAAGCCAATAGCGACAGACTCTCAGATACCAGTTTGTTCCTTGAAGGCTCCAACTAATTCCTTTAAGTCGCCGACGGCGGAGATCCAGGGAACTTCGATTTTAGAATCAAGGTCAGATATTAAGCTTTTTTCTGTTTCCTTACCTCCTTGTTCATTTTTCCGCTTTTGTATCCCTTTTGTTTTTAGAATTTCCCTTGTAAGTACCCTGTTTACTTGCTCAGGGAGAGAATAGAGAAAACAGGAAAAACAGAGGCACTGAGCTCTAGACCCCAGAGGAAGGTCAAGTTTGATCTCCAGGTAAAAACATATTCGGAGATTCCTAATGAAGAAGAGCCGAAATTTCCAACAGAACAAGAAGAAAAAGAAGGATCAGAATATGAATCAAAAGAAAACAAATGCGAAACTCTGACACCTCCCAAGGATGACTGTACTACCTCCAGCGTTTCATACCCTGTTTCTCACAGATACCGCAATTGCACACATGATGAAGATGACGATGCTGATGATGATCCTACTGATGATGACTGTGATGATGATGAAGATGAAGATGACGATGCAGATGTTGAAGAAGGGGAACTGTTTGAATGGTATTCTGCTTCTTCTGTCGAGTCAGAAACCAAAGGTGTTTCACCTCCATCAACCAAGAATGAAGCTGTGAACCAAAGACCAACCATGGCTATCAGTCATGCACGCGATCGGAGTCTATATGTTCATCCCGTGCTAAACCCTGTTGAAAATGCATCACAATGGAAAGCTTTGAAGACCCGAGAAGCGAGGAACAAACCAATATTAGGAAGGAAAGAAAACATTCCATGTGAACAAGAAGCATTGATCAGTTTCAGTTCTGATACAAAGCAAGAAATGCGGGTGGATACTAGTCTCTCAAACTGGTTAAGCCCTATTAACACCATTGCAGAGAATTTCAAGGATGATAATCTTTACTCAAGTAACATTGGAAAATCTAGAATGGTTTTTGGGCCATTAACAGATGGAAATATCAACAGGATGCCTCCTCAAGAATCAGAATACCAGTCTCCAGGGGGAAACCGTAGTAAATCTTCGGCCTCAGAAGAATTCTCAGAGAAATTTAGCAGTGGGATTAAAGGAATACCAAATACAACCAGTAAATACAGAGAGGTACCAAGTCAAACAGAAGAGTGACTTGAAAGATTATGCGTATGAAAATAAAAATAAAATTGACAAATTTTATATGCTGCAGGATCAAAGAGTGACTTGGCATTCAACCCCATTCCAGGTGAGACTAGAAAGGGCTTTAGCTAAAGGTTAATGTGAATCATATTCCAGTCATCCTTCTTGCGTACCAACGTGATTGTGTGTGCTGCTGTGTTGCTAAAGACTGTATGTACTTTTGTGCATTTTATCGAAAAGATTAAAAATGTAGAGGAATCTAATGTTGTTTCAAGGTTCAGAAAGTTTAGTAGAGGTACAAAGATGAGTTCTCTGGGTCTTCTGTGTATGCATGTGTTTTCTGTTTTATGGAAATAGAAGTTTGGTGCAACAGTGTGAAGCATTGGTTATTGGTCGCCGTGTCACTTGTTTTCTAAACCATGCGTGAAAAATTAAATGAAATGGATTATGATGCATTCAATTCCTAGAAACAGACTTTGTGATCTACAGCTACTAGTTAGTTTTGCAGTTTATAGCGCATGTGTTTGATATCACTAGTTTCATGTTTTCCCCAATGTATATGGCATGTCGCAAACTGCAATCCATTCCGCCAGAAAAAACTTGTGTCTACAACCAATTGCATTTCAAGTCCAACTGTGAAAAAAAACATCCTCTGACTTGACCCAAAACTGGCATCTGTTGTGGCAGATTTTAATTCGCCAGTAACCATCTCGTACCAGAAAATTACAAAACCAAGGCACTTTGTAGTATGAGATGCAAGTTGATAAGGTTCTTAAGGTGCAACAAAACTTTCAGTATGTGAATATTCTGGTGAGTTTTCCTTTACATGGGTGGCAACAGATGCTACAATCAAAATAAATTTGTAATTTTATCACATTACACATATCACACTCCAATTGAATTTCCAGGTAACCACGTTTTATTTTGCTTTTGCAACATAACATTATCACTGTAAATTATGATTGGCTAGTCTGGTGATTGTGGACTAAAGATTTGTGAACCAAGAAAAAACGGCTACAGCTTTCTCCCACAAATGGCACACGGGTACCGGTTGAAATTGCTAACTTTAAAAAAGCGCCGCAAATCTGATCTTTAAGAGATGGCAGTGTATTCTCTTTACTGAATCATGCAAAAACATCCATCAAATGCTGAAACGGTCCCTACCCTCGTGAAATTCTAGCTTTTTTACTGCAGACTTCAACTGTCCTTTGATGCAGTCAGACGAAGACATACTACCCTTACTCCCCTTCTTTTTCCTGAAATTCTACTTTGATGCAGCGAACAGTTAATAGCCATCTATGGCAAACAAATGCATGTGTGAACATCTATGGCTCTGCCTAAAGCCAAATCTCGGTAATAAATGAAAATGATTGAACATCCATAGAAGTCCTTATACCCTTCATCTTTTCCAGGATTCCAAGCCAAGACTGGATCCAACACTTATATCATTGGCAAACATCATTCCCGATGCCAATGTTGAAGTTTTTTTTCTTTCTTTTCTTAATGGCGAAGAACTCTTTAGGCACCAGACCACCTAAATGAGCCTGCCTGTAAGAAGCATTGCCTTGCCCCCTTAATCCGTTCTACGTCTTATGGCGAAGCTCATCGGCAAAGCTCATCAGGAGATGAACCAAGTTGCGCTGAGCAGACATGAATATAACTTGAAACTTAAGCAGAGAAGAATCTATTGCCAACTCAGGTTTCCCATTAGCAAGATCTTTAAGAACAGAACAGCCAATAGTAAGCACTTCAAGCTGAGTTTATCATTAAAAGGGGAAAAAAGGAAAAAACTGAAAGCAAATTATTTATTCAGCCAAGCAGAAGGACCCCTAGGGTAGCTTCAAGGTTCACATGACAGGCGCCTTAGGCTTATGGAAATTGCAAGGAACGTGCAACTTCTAGAGGGCGGAAGCCATGACTGATAGCTGCATCGAGTACTTCCTTCATATCCAGCATCTTCTCACCGCACTCGTGAGTGTCCCACCCTTCCAGCGCGTGCACAATTCCAGCAATACGCCATGCACTCATCACCCTCCTTGGCAGCCAATTCTGCAAACATTTGGAACCATCACCGATAGTAGACTAGTTTATTTCAAATGTTCTATGTGAAATGCAACCATACGTAGGCTTCATCCGACCAAGAAGAGGGTGGGTTTACAAGTTCAATTAGGCCATGAGCTGTGGCTCCAGGGGACTCACCTCGCAAGAGTGCACGTTCTCTAAAGCCTTGGGAATGGCCATGGCTGGAGTGGTATGGTAAGTGCAGTCGGAGCGCACAGCAGTTGGGGGGAACTGAGAGAACGGAACAAAGAGCGTCCCTTTCGGTGCCTTCCTTTGCACTCGAGTGCTCAGCCCATCTCCCACTAGCCATACCTGAAACGTAGATGAGATTCTCAGGGAGGCTAAATTCAAGGGACTTGACAGATGAAAGAAGCAAGGGTACCTTGCAGTCATAGCAGTGAACAAGTTCAAGACGGTCATGGAGCTCAGCTGGGACCTTCGATTTGAGACCCTGAAGCTCCTCCTCTGTGATTGCAAAGACCTGGGGAAAATCCAAGAAAGTGCAGCTTTAAAGGCCTTTTGGTTCAACAGGCGGCAACTATAAACGTGAATCCTCGTTGCGTGCTTAATCTTGACACAACCGATTAATCAGAATCATTATCTGTTTTGATAAATCTAGATCACAAGTGCTCTCCATAATTTACTTAGCAGAAGTCCCTCTGAAATAAAAACTCACCAACTTACCAGGAACTCTGTACATGAATCCATTTTCTTATATAGACGAGTTTCTAGAGATACGAAAAGAACCGATGGTTTATCTTATATTCATTTTTTGAATAAACCGACTCCAATCGAGACGATGATTATTATTGAATAAGCAAGTAGAACCACATGTGCAAGTTCAATTGAGCTCAAAGATACGGATAAATATGCTGAAAAAGAGGTGCATATGATGTCTGATAAACCCAGACCAGAAAAACATAAGATGTATTCATGTGGGGAATGGTTTCCTTGCCTTGTGAATTTAGAAAAACCCAAACCAGAAGACTACAAGATGTATTAATGTAGGAATGGTTTCCTTGCTTCACGAATTTAGAAGAGCAATAGGGAAGAAATCCACTAGATTGTTGTTGCTGTTAACGTCGGTTTGACAAATATCCATTGAGAAATTCACTATGGTAAAAGAAGGGGAAGAAAAGGTGAATGGGGATTTCACCTTGGTTCCTCTCTGGCACAAAGCACGCACAACAGCGTAGCCAGTTTTAGTGAGCGTGCCACACACCAGGACCTGCATAACCCCCTGAGGTATGTTATTCATCACCACTGCAGCAGCTAAAGAGCAGCCGTCCACCACCTTCACCTTCACGTTCCCAACGGCGTCCAAGTAACTCTGGCCATTTTGGTTCAGCTCCTCGCTCTGCTCTCACGTACAAATGAACAAAAATCTGTCAAAATCTCCATCTGAATGCTTTCCAATATCGCTGAGAGGAAAGTGCACCGTCTCGCGGCTCAGTCACCAATCACGTGGCGCACTGGTGCCGGTAAAGACGGTGCGAGCCTTACCTGGTTGTGAAGGCCTAGAGTCATGACCTTCACGCCCTTCGCATCTGCGTCTTTGATGGCTTTCTTTATCATGCTGTTGATTGTTTCTTTTTGCCAAGCGAGATTGTACTGCATATAAATGAACAGTAAATGGGAGCAAGAATGGAAGAAGAAACAATAAATACGTGATGGGCCATCGGTTTTTCCAAAGGAAATGATCCCTAACCAAGTTTTTAGAAACAGAACATGAAAGTAAAATCTTCAACTCTTAAAGCTCGGAAGAGCTTCAATCAAAATCTTGAATTCTGATCCTAACTACCATCTACCGGCCAGAGGCCCAAATGGCCAGCAAAATCAGACAGCCTGTGGTGCCCTGTCCTGTCTTTAAACGCTTTTGGCATTTCCAGAAACAACAAAAGATTAGGAAATTAATGATGGGCAGCATTCGGTTGGATTGCTGCTAATCGCAATTATTTCATTCATTAATCTGGATTCACTGTAATTGGCAAAAAGAGCTTCAACTCACGCTCTTCTTTTGTTTTCTTAATTGTTGAGGGACGGGGAAGATGTTTGTGAGAAGAGCGACAATGACGTTAACTACAGAAAGGAACATCAGCAAACTTGAAAGGCAGTGTTGAATATCACCTGAAAACGGAAGCGTGGGATGGCCCATGTTTGGATCTTGAGCTTATCAAGTCGGATCTTCTCGACAGTGAAGGTTGCCCCGAACATCCATGTCAACAGTGCCAAGACAGCAGTGAAAGGCCACAACAGCCAGAAGTACCACTTGGTGCAGTATGGTTCAGCTGCGAGGTAGGCGAAGCCCAACCGGATTTGCCAAATGGAGTGGATGCTAGTTGGATGTGTTAGATGCACGACATCTGTCATCTGTTCCCGTCCGTCAATCGACGTCTCGTATAGAGAATCCGTAGTCTTGTCGACCGTACCGTACATGTAATCGTATATGGGCATGAACAGACAGAAATTGGTGTGAACTTGGGAGTGATGGAGAGAGTGAAACCTGATGTTGACCAAACACAAGAACACACATCCAAAGTTAGCAAAGCATCTAATCAATAAGGCTCTAACAGTAAGCTTTGATGTGTGCTAAGAGATGAGAGAAGATGTATACTTACGTGGGAGTGTACATGATGTATTTGAGTGGAGGGAAGATGGCGAAGGTCCATTTGGGGATGAACTCAAAGTTGCAGTGGCCCAAGTTGTTCATGAGATCAATAAATGTCATGTAGCCGCATAATGCGGCGAGCGAGCCCGTCCCTGTGATCCAAGGGACCACAATCCCCGGAAGGAAGATTACCAAATACAGTAAATGCTCCGCGAAGGGATGAACAACAGCTGCCAAACACAGGGCACAAATGATTGATTATATTCATGTGGATAAAAAATATATGGCGCCCTTAATGTGAAGGGTTTTTGCATTTGGAAAATAAGCCAAACTTAGCTTAAAATTCGGATTCAGATTCATATATAAATGTAAAAACTGGATTCAGATCAGATTCAGATTGTAAAATAAGATTTTAGATTTGGATACAATTTTTTGTTTGTATTCGCATTGGAATATACAAATATCTAAAAAACAGATACAGGTAAGAATATATCCGTTTTGAATTAGATCTGTTGACATCCTACTCTTGATACAGGCTTACAGCATAGCTGTACCCACCCGTGTGGACTGAAGTTATAAAAGCCAAACAGAAGGATAGAAAGAAAAAAAGGTTACTTTTTGAAGTGATCTTGTAACATGTAATATGATGAATGTATGGAAAAACTTAAAAAGAATAATGGGCAATGTGCGTGGAAAAACTGAAATATTCAAAGTAAAATAATCCATAGCTGGGCTGCAACTGATCAGATATGCTAGACCATTCTTCATATAGGCGCAAGAAAATAATGTAAGCAAAAGTTACGGGCAATTATCCACGCGTATATTTTATTGTGAATCGTTGTTTAGCGGGTCTCTAATTTATGGATACCACTGCCGATATTGTTTTTCAACATAGTGTCTGTGAATATATTTAAATCTTTCATATTCCAAAGATTTTAAGTGGTTGCGAGAAAATAGATTTTAAAGACCTTTCTTTTTAAATCACATGAGTACTTCAATAAGGTCTACACACTCTTATTAATAAAGTGGGTACTTGGACACATTTGTGTACTTTTTCGATTTGTTGAGCTACTATGCTCCTCCCTATGTCTGTATAAGATCAAATATCTCAAATTCATCATGCTTATTGATGCTAATGAGTGACCTTTCCTGAAACTATGTGATTGTTGTTTATGGATATAAGCCGTAAATTGAAATTGAACCAAACTGCATAATTTTATTTGATTTAAAATTTTTTAACTCAGTTTTCATTTTATTTTTAGAGTTATTGTTCATTAACATAATGTTTTATTTATATCACTTGCTTCGGATTTTAGACCTTCAATAGACTTAAGAATTCGTCAGGGAGGGCCGAGCCGCCGAGGGGGCGTCTGTAGGCAGAACCTATAATGAGTTGAGCACTGAAAGTGATTCAGTTGGCATAGACAGCTCTTAGCTTGCTTAACATAAAAAGAAAGCACAGTGATCCGGCGTCCATCTCTGTCAAATCCTAGTAGAAATGATGCGGGCAGATAATAAGGAGAAGGCTGTGGAAGGCTTTAAGTTGAAAAAGGACTTCAGGCCAAGTCTCAACTCTCTCACTCTCCAACTTAGCCGTGTCTTACAGGACTCACTGTTCACTCTGCAAGAACTTTAGTTTCAAAAAGAGAGCCTAACAAGTGGTCTCTGTATTGAAGGCTTCTCTTGAAAGAAAACCACTCTACAGGCAAATGGAATGGATTTTAGCCCGATTCTTAGGCTGCCATTTTTCAAAAGTATCATATCTCTCTCTCTCTCTCTCTCTCTCTCTCTCTCTCTCTCTCTCTCTCTGATACAAAACAGAGAAGCAGAGGAACTGAGGAAGGTAGGCAGGGGAACTTACAGGTGATGGGCTCTGTGACGAAAGATGAGTGGTGGTGAGAATGATAACGAGTATAGAAGAAATGATGGTGCAAAGCCCTGTGAGCCCAGTAGTACGTAAAATCCACCGGCCCCGCATGCACAAGGGCAGTGAAGAGCAAGCCCTTGGAGTTCCACAGAGGCAGGTGCGAGGCTTCTAGAATAAACACATGCAATAGATACGTGACAATGGCGTGCATGATGGCCTGGTCGTCCCTGCACAGAGTCACCAACATGGCCCTTATCAATCTTAACCAACACCAGCACAGTTGAGTCTACTAGAAGCACGGCCAGGACCAAGCTGGGGCCGGAGTTCACCCCACCTCAGCTCGGCCGGGCCACTTTCCGGCCACCCCACGTGGTCATGCTGGAACCATGCATAAGCTCCAATGGACTCGACCGATGGCCCTGGCCATCTCGGTCATGGAGTTTTCATGGTTCTCTGTGAGTTTACTGTTCACAGACATGGCTTTGGTAACAAACACTCACCAAGTTGACAGAGCAATAATGATGACGTATTGGCACACTTGAAAAAGAGAGAGAGGAATGTTTGTGTGTATCTGAGAGAGAGAGAGAGAGGGATACCAGCGCCTTTCTCGGTCCACTTGCCGAAACTCGATGCCTCTGCTTTGAATTTGGTGCTTGCTTCTCGCATTCTGAAAGCGCGACCAACTGATCCACAGTTGGTCGTGGATAATCCTGCTCACGAGCAGGTAGAAGGGGCAGAGGAGAGTGTAGTCCCTGTCCGCGGGTTCACTGTTGTAGAGAGTGTGGGCGGCATGGCCAATGAAGGGCAGCAGCACGGTATACTGAAGAGGGACCAAAACCAAAGAAAAAACACAAAAGAGTAGTCGTCAACAAAATTAAACAGAAAGACCCTGCAGAAATGGAGCCACTAAACAGAACCTAACAGTGATGAACATGAAACTGGAACAGAGTATGCAAGGCGACGACATTTTCTACAGCTATGCTGCTCTTTTGAGCGTTATCACGAGGAGCATTGATCACCTTGTAAGAGCCGAGTATCTCCCATGGCCAGTCAGTAAGGGGACCTGGGTGTGAAGCCATCTCTGATATCCTATTCACTCCCTGCTTCTCTCTTGCTATGAAGTGGAATCGTTCCGCCCTTATTTATAGAGGAAAAGAGTTTTAGGCCGTTGGATGTTTGAAGTGTTTTCCCCAGTAAGAGGAAAAGACTGAAACAAGTTTGATTCGTATGGACTTTTATTGCTTCCCTGCGTCAGCCTCTACGCATGTCCTCCCTCTGCTCACACCACGTGACCAACGACTGTTCCAGTACGCTGTCAACTATATTATCAACATCCATAACTACTTTAATACACAAACATCGATGAATATTTTAATTATGTTATTTTCTCATATTTTTATTATTATCTCATATTTCTGTTACTTCTTACCCTTGTCGTTCTCTTATACACATGATCTCGTAGCCATTGTCATTATCATATCATTGTCTTTACCCATGATATCATATGGCTTGTCATTATCGTACCCTTGTCATTATCCATTATTTCATACCCATGTTGTTATTTCACTTCCGTTATCTCATGTTTTCTATCATTATCTCATTCCCTCTACTATTATCATTAACCCATAACGTTTCCTACCCATTATCTCATACCCATGTAGTTATTTCATTCTCATTATGTTATGTTTACTGTCATTATCTCATACTCATCATTACTGTCATTATCTAATATTCATCCCTCTGCTATTATCATTATCCCATAATGTCTCCTCCCAATTATCTCATAACTTTGTCATTCTCATACTCATGTTGTTATCTCATATTCATTATCTCATACCCGTGACACTTAGTGGAATGAGATAATGACTAAGATATAACGACATGAGTATGAAATAATGATAGTAAAATAAGATAATGAGTATGAGATAATAACAAAAATATACAATAATATGTATGACATAAAGGTAAAGATATGAAATAATGACAAATATATTAAATAACGTTATGTGTGAGATAAAAAAAAACGAGATGTTTTTTTGCCGCTCAAAATGGTATATTGGTCATAATGATGTGCATATACCCGATTGACAAGTTTTACTTTTATCGAATCTCAAAATCTTCTTTTTACGGTTTTCTTTTTTGTCCCTACAAAAGTTTTATTTTTGTATTAATCATGGACATTTTTTATCATGATTAAGATGCCACACAAAAAAATCATGCATGACACAGTATATATAACCAGCCTGGCCTCCCAACCACTGGTTGAGCCATAAATTTTGGATAAAAAAACATTAATTGAATAATTAATTAAATAATCATCACACCTTTAAGAGTCACCACATGAGCCAATCTTTCAAATTGAGATGTTCAAACCAGCAAGCCGAGCCCGAGCTCAGCCAACTCGAACTCGGCTCGACTCGCATATTGCTTAGCTCGAGCTCAAGACAAGCTTTATGAGGCAAGCTCGAGCTCGAGCTCGTTTAAGCTCGTCGGCAAGGGAATAATCATTGTCTTCTTGTTATAAACAAATGATCATATCAAATTAGCAAGAAATGTATGTGTTTACTACTAGTTGTTAAATCTCCGGCTGATCGGCAAATAATTGATGGCATCTTGTATCAGCATAAAAACTCTGATCGTTGGATTCTAATCGACGAAAAGAAGGTGAGACAATGTTGGTGCCAACAGCAAAGAGAGAGTGATTCCAGGTGCCTATCCATCTAATCCATGTCACGAACTTAATTGAGGAACAATTTTTGAAATATTCTCAAACCCTTGATTGAAGTAAGAGGTAAAGAAGAAGAAGAAGAGAGAAAGTGAGGGGTTGCCACTTGCAGTTCCAGCTCGAGAAAAAATAAGGTGAGGAGGAAGAAGAAGAAAAAGAAGGAGAGAGAGTGTGGGAAGGAGGGAGAAATGAAAAATGAAAAAGAAACCAAAGGCAAGAAATGAAAATGAAACCTATATGAGCTGAGTTGAGTTTAAACAATCTCTTGGAACTTGAACTCAACTCGTTTATTAGATGAATGGAGCTTGAGTAGGAGTCGACTCGAGTCAAGCTTATACAGCTGAGTTTGAGTCGAGCTTGACTCGTTGTATATTCCTTCTTTTAAAGGATCAATAGGAAAGTGAAAAACCTTTTATGGAGTTAAGGTAGGTAAAAAATGGAGTGGTTATAGTTAGATTTGTCTTTGGCTTCTATAATAATAATCCTATGCAAGTACTCCAGGCATATGTCAGTCTACCTTACAAAACTATTACTCTTCACGCTTCCCCCAATCCTCCTTATAAACAAATTAAATAGTGGGTCCCATGCTTTTAGTGTTGAGGTCATTTCATTCTTTGACTTAAGTTTTGGGGTGCCTTTTCTTTGAACTCAAGAAGTGGGGATGAAATTTTGAAGGGAAAAGGGTCGCCTAAAGGCATGAGATAAAGCAAGAGGGTCTATCTTCTAGTAGATTTTTAATTTGAGAAGCATGACAAGGTAATTTTTTTTGTTTTCATTTTTGCTAAGTATCAAAAACCGAAGTTATCAAAATTGGCCAGGGTGTTTATAGTGCGTTCTTGGCTCTGAAATCAAGTCACGTTTAATAGTTTTGATTTATTTGTACTAGAGATATGTTTGCAAAATTTTTTTACAGTTCATATTTGTCAAAACCAGTCTTGTTGTTGTTGTATCTTATTTGTAATGTCCCACTTTGAAAAGTTTAATATTACATCTGGGGTTTTGAAAATATTGAGGTTCTTATAAGGATGGGCTGTTAAATACTTAGTTGTCTTAGTTTCTACCCATTTTAAGACTGGATCAGAAGTTACTAAGAAAAAGAGTAGAATCTGCCAGACCAGATGCCCGAGCTTCATGTGGGATTGACTTCTTGTTGCATTATTTATATTTCATCCAATTTGCACATATTTAAACTACCCCATCAAGTATTACATCCTTTCAGTTTTGGCATGACCCTTGGTTAGTCCGCTAGCTTCTGGTAAACAAGCTCTGTCGACAACAAACTAGAGAAGTTATGGATGACAGCTTGGAGGAGATGGAGCATGTTTTGCTTGTTGCAGAAGAAGACACTGCAATTGATTGATGCGGTTCATCGAATGGGATATTACATAAACCAGCACGTTTATGTGACTAAGAGTGAGCCAACCTTATACAAATGAGGTGGTAGGGCATACGCACCTACCCCCATGATAGAATAATGACATGGTTGGCTCAGGCTTGGTCACATGCACCTGCTGATCTACAGTTAATTGCATTAGAAACCTCGCCTTGTCGATGCTCTTGGTCACATCATGCACGTGCTGATCTACAGTTAATTGCATTAGAAACATCGCCTTACCTATGCCGGTAGTCCTCTCAATACAATAGAAGAAGTTCAAAAATCAATAGCCGACGCATAAAACAAATTTTGGAACGGCGGACCTTCTCTAAGACAAGAGATTAAAAACCGAATTTGGCTAAAAACGACTCTGACAACCACACTTTTATATATATATAAGAACGAAGAACCCCAAAAAGATTCTTATTTTTCTTTTCTTTTTCCTTTACAAAACTTCTACCAGCATTCACGTATCTTTAAGGCTGCGTTTGATTGCAAGGAAGACTTTAACGTGGTAAATTTACCACGGTAAATTTTTCTAAAAAAAAAATACAGAATGAAATTTAACCCTCTTCCGATTTGAGACTCTCTTTGATTGCAGGGAGGTTTTTTGCAGGGTAAAATTAATTGTGTTTGATGTACAAGGTAAAATGAATGAGAGACTTTTTAGGTGACCGTTGGAAGATGACTTTTTAATGGAGCACTTCATCACCAAAATTCCGGCCAGCCAACGACGATCCGACGTTCACCCACAAATCCACGCCAGCCATGGCTGCAAGAGATCAACGCCTCCCTGATTAGTCTTTATCTCTCTCTGATTTTGATTTCTTAACCATCACAATTCCGAAGTTCTCGATTTTTTTCCCTGCAAGAGATCAACGGCCTCCCTTATTCCTTATTTCTCTTCTCTCTCGCTCAATCCCTCTCCAACCTTCTCTTTAACCTCTTTATTTCCCCACTTCTTCTTCTTCGATCACCACATTTTTCGCCCTAGAAATCCACTCTCTCACACACAATAGGTCTTCCTTCTTCTTGTCCTCCCCCCTCTGCTTCTCCGTTTCTTGGCACCATTTTTTCACCAAAATCGTCCGGTCAGGAGCCGTCGAGCAAGTGATGGTGGGAGCTCTAATCCTTTCTCCCTACTGCATCCCTCTTATCTGCCGGTGAGGACGGAGATATGCCCGAATACGAGGAGGAGACAGATGAAAAGGGGCGTGAGAGGGATAAGCTCGAGCGGGTGAACTTTCACCCGCTTGCTTTAACGAGAAACGAGTGAAAGTTCACCCCGTTTGATACGTCGTGAGTACGGGCAGGTGAAATTTCACCGCCCGTACAGTTTTCCCCCTCCCCTCTCGTTTTATCTCTGCAATCAAACGCAGCCTAATATTGGAAACAAAAGAGCACTGAAACACAATAGCCTTGCGACTATATACAAGTCATAGACGTCTACATTCACAACTATCATTTTCCACGAAGGATCCACCCACATAGAGAATCCAATGTGCGCAAAAATCCAATGTGGGCAAATTCAAACCAAATTTGTACATACTAGCCATGAATTTTTCATGAGGGGGAAAGAATTATTACTTCAAAATGATCTGTTTACAAGGGGTGGACAAACTTGTAACGGTTAAATAAAAAAAATTTGAAAATTTTTAACAAGGGCCAACCACTATTTTTTCAAGGGCCTTACAATTTATTTAAAAGACGTTAATAGCTAAATTTTAAACTTCCAAAATTTAGCCCTAGCGGATCGACAATTCTTTTTGGTTCATCATTTGCTCATGACACAGTCAAGGCCTGCCCCAAACATATAAAGCCCTTCAACCTTGCAAAAAAATTAAAATTTTATGTCTTCGAATTGCATGATGAAGATAATAATGTTCGGCAAACTCATAAATGCTTTTAGTGGGTTGTTTGACTAATAGAACTGTTGCATACCATTCCATGAATCCATCTTAAAAAATTAAGGTAAATTTATAAAATCTAGAACCTATGTTATCGATTAGATCAAAATTAGTTACTTTCATTAGTATTAAAATTAACATGAGTACTAAACGCATGCATAAGTCATTGACAGATGAAAATTAGTTACTATCATTAGTATTTAAATTAGTCTGGTGTGTTTTTTTTTTCTTTTATTTCTGCTCGGATATTTCCTGCGGAGAGAAATGTAGGTGTACTCACGCACTGAACTGCAATTTTCATGACTACTATTGGGACGGAAATGATCGGGATCCCTTCAAAGATTAAAAAAACATGACCCCAAGGTTATACCCATCAGAAGACGTACAAAGGATAAGACATAGACGTGACATCAAAAGATGAATTTCATCCAACAACATAAGAAGCGTCAGATGGTTCACGTAAAGCTTGTTGACACAATTTGGTTCTGGATCAGGAACAAAAGATTCTGGAGCAAAATGGTCGGCGATCCCGGCAGAATGGTGTTCAGCTTCTTTTGTTGACTCAGAAACCAAAAGTGTTTCACCTCCATCAACGTAGAATGAAGCTGTGAATCAGAGGCCAACCATGGCAATCTAAATATGTTCATCCCGTGATAAACCTCGTTAAAAATGCATCACAGTGGAAAGCTCTGAAGACCCGAGAAGCGAGGGACAAGCCAATATTATGAAGGAAAAAAAAAAAAAAACATTCCATGTGAACTGGAAGCATTGATCACTTTCAGTTCAGATACAGAGCAAGAAATGCGGGTGGATTCTAGTCTGTCAAATTGGTTAAGCTCTATTGGCACCACTGCAGAGAATTTCAGGGATGTTACTCTTTACTTAAATAACATTGGAAAATCTAGAGTAGTTTTTGGGGCATTACCAGATGAAAAGATCAACACGATGCATCATCAAGTATCAGAATACTAGTCCCCAATTACGAACTGTAGTAAATCTTCGGACTCAGATGAATTCTCAGAGAAATTTAGCAGTGAGATTAAATGAATATGAAATACAACCATTAAATACAGAGAGGTACAAAGTGAAACAAAAGAGTGACTTGAAAGATTATGCGTATGAAAATAAAAATCAAATTGACAAATTTTATATGCTGCAGGATCAAAAAGTGACTTGGCAATTGGCATTCAACCCCATTCCAGGTGAAACTAGAAAGGGCTTTAGCTAAAGGTTAATGTGGAGCATATTCCAGTCATCCTTCTTGCGTACCAGCGTGAATGTGTGTGCTGCTGTGTTGCAAAAGACTGTATGTACTTTTGTGCAATTTATCAAAAAGATTAAAAATGTAGAGGAATTTAACCTTGTTTCAAGGTTCGGAAGGTTTACTAGAGGTACAAAGATGAGTTCTCTGGGTCTCTTGTGCAGTTATGCATGTCATTTTTGTTTTATGGAAATAGAAGTTCGGTGCAACAGTGTGAAAAATTGGTTATTGGTCGCGGTATCACTAGTTTTCTAAACCTTGCGTGAAAAATAAAATGAATGGATTATGATGCATTTAATTCCTAGAAACAGACTTCGTGATCTACTGCTCGTAGTTAGCTTTGCAGTTTATAGTGCGTGGCGTTCGGTATCACTAGTTTCATGTTTTCCCCAATGTATGGTATGTCTCAAACTGCAATCCATCCCCCAGAAAAAACTTGTGTCTACAACCAATTGCATTTCAAGTCCAACTGTGAAAAAAAACATCCTCTGACTTGACCCAAAACTGGCATCTGTTGTGGCAGATTTTAATTCGCCAGTAACCATCTCGTACCAGAAAATTACAAAACCAAGGCACTTTGTAGTATGAGATGCAAGTTGATAAGGTTCTTAAGGTGCAACAAAACTTTCAGTATGTGAATATTCTCTGGTGAGTTTTCCTTTACATGGGTGGCAACAGATGCTACAATCAAAATAAATTTGTAATTTTATCACATTACACATATCACACTCCAATTGAATTTCCAGGTAACCACGTTTTATTTTGCTTTTGCAACATAACATTATCACTGTAAATTATGATTGGCTAGTCTGGTGATTGTGGACTAAAGATTTGTGAACCAAG
>JAANDH010000542.1:45175-153068 GCA_011799765.1 Nymphaea thermarum
GGGGGGGGGGGGGGGGGGGGGGGGGCCACCCGGGCCATGGCGGAGTGAGCGCAGGAAAAAAAAAATTATATTGAAAAAATCAAATTTTTTTAGTTTGACCCGACCCGCTCCCGACGCTGGCTAGAGCAATCGGGCGAACGCCAAACGGCTGAGGAGGTGGCGGCATCCCTGGGCCCAGGGGCGGAGGGAAGGGGGGGGCCGCCCGGGCCATGGCCAGGGTGAGTGCAGGAAAAAAAAAATTATATTGAAAAAATCAAATTTTTTTAGTTTGGCCCGACCCGTCGGTCCTCGTCGCTCCTCTTGTCCCGACCCTGGCCCGAGCGGCGAATCGTCTTGGCCCAACCCTAAAAAAAATCCTGGCTCCGCCCCTGCCTGGGCCGCCCAGCATAGGGGGTGACATGCCCGGTCTAGCAGCCATCTGCGGCATCAGAGGCCGAGGCAAGGGCGGGGGAGGCTGGCCAGGCATACCCGGCATACGAATCATAGGTGGAGCAGCAGGAGGCGGGTAAGAGACCGGCAGAGCGGACACTTGCGGGATCGAAGGTCGATAGATCTGCGGTGTGCACCAGGCACCCAGAGTTGCCCGGTCACTAAAGCTTTGCCAGTTCTCCAGAATGAGCCCGGCCAGCAACTGGTGCAATAGTACCATGCCCACTCTGGAGAACACAGAGAGTGGTACTATTACGAAAAATGTTGCCATCTTGCCATCTTGTCATGCAATAACTTTTTCAACAGAAACGATGTACAACGACATGCTCGAACTCTCTCGTATAAGCTTGAGTTCAAGTTAAACTCAAGTAACAAATGAGTCGCGAGCTCGATTCGGGGCGGCATCCCTGCCCCAGGGGTGGAGGGAAGGGGGGGCCCGCCCGGGCCATGGCTCGGTGAGTGCAGGAAAAAAAAAAATTTATATTGAAAAAATCAAATTTTTTTAGTTTGGCCCGACCCGTCGATCCTCGTCGCTCCTCTTGTCCCGAACCTGGCCCGAGCGGCGAATCGTATTGGCCCAACCCTATAAAAAATCTTGGCTCCGCCCCTGCCTGGGCCGCCCAGCATAGGGGGTGGCATGCCCGGTCTAGCAGCCATCTGTGGCATCAGAGGCCGAGGCAAGGGCGGGGGAGGCTGGCCAGGCATACCCGGCATACGAATCCCAGGTGGAGCAGCAGGAGGCGGGTAAGAGACCGGCGGAGCGGATACTTGCGGGATCGAAGGTCGACAGATCTGCGGTGTGCACCGGGCACCCAGAGTTGCCCGGTCACTAAAGCTTTGCCAGTTCTCCAGAATGAGCCCGGCCAGCAACAAGCGCAACAGTACCATGCCCACTCTGGAGAACACAGAGAGTGGTACTGTTACGAAAAATGTTGTCATCTTGCCATCTTGTCATGCAATAACTTTTTCAACAGAAACAATGTACAACGACCTGCTCGAACTCTCTCGTATAAGCTTGAGTTCAAGTTAAACTCAAGTAACAAATGAGTCGCGAGCTCGATTTGGGTCGTTTTCCTTTGTTTCTCCTCCCTTTCTCATTCTGTCAGCTTTTTTTTTTTCGAAACGGCCGACAGACAAACTTAGAAAGACATATTCCTTCGTCTCCAACTTAGGTGAACCAACTAGAAAGCATAAGACAAAGTAGATTAAAATAACTCAAAATGATCAAAACAAGGCAAGCACAGAAATGCTGAATATATGGGTTTCTTGCAGAAAAAACCACCTATAAGAAGAACCAAAGATTTATTGGGTGGCAAGAAATGAAACAGAAGATTCTTGCCCTTGGAAATAAAGGAGACACCACCTGAAAATAGGTAATGGATCACATTAACTACTCTTACTCAAGAACAAAGAAAGTACTTATAGGTTCGTATAACAATGGAAGGTGAATTAGATCAAAGCGAGACTAGTGTTTCAAAGCAATTCAGTCAATCGAACTCCAGTTCGAAACTTGGCGGCTCTTCTGCCGGCATCGGTCTTTTGCTCAGTTCTACGAGGCGGTCCAAACACTGGAACTGACCCTCCAGGCGAAGGAGGCATTCTCGGCAGATGTGGCGGCGGCACACTTTGCGGAGGCGGCCCCATTCATGGCCACATAGGAGGCGGAGGTCCCCTCATCACCTGCGGAGGAGGCAGAGCAATCGGGCGAACGCCAAACGGCTGAGGAGGTGGCGGCATCCCTGGGCCCAGGGGCGGAGGGAAGGGGGGGCCGCCCGGGTAATGGCCCGAGTGAGCACAGGAAAAAAAAAATTTATATTGAAAAAAATCAAATTTTTTTAGTTTGGCCCGACCCGTCGGTCCTCGTCGCTTCTCTTGTCCCGACCCTGGCCAGAGCAATCGGGCGAACGCCAAACGGCTGAGGAGGTGGCGGCATCCCTGGGCCCAAGGGCGGAGGGAAGGGGGGGGGCCGCCCAGGTGAGCGCAGGAAAAAAAAAATTATATTGACAAAATCAAATTTTTTTAGTTTGGCCCGACCCGTCGGTCCTCGTCGCTCCTCTTGTCCCGACCCTGGCCCGAGCGGCGAATCGTCTTGGCCCAACCCTAAAAAAAATCCTGGCTCCGCCCCTGACAAGCGGCCCAACCCTAAAAAAAATCCTGGCTCCGCCCCTGACAAGCGGCAAATATAATCTTGACACAACCGATTAATCAGAATCATTATCTGTTTTGATAAATCTAGATCACAAGTGCTCTCCATAATTTACTTAGCAGAAGTCCCTCTGAAATAAAAACTCACCAACTTACCAGGAACTCTGTACATGAATCCATTTTCTTATATAGACGAGTTTCTAGAGATACGAAAAGAACCGATGGTTTATCTTATATTCATTTTTTGAATAAACCGACTCCAATCGAGACGATGATTATTATTGAATAAGCAAGTATAACCACATGTGCAAGTTCAATTGAGCTCAAAGATACGGATAAATATGCTGAAAAAGAGGTGCATATGATGTCTGATAAACCCAGACCAGAAAAACATAAGATGTATTCATGTGGGGAATGGTTTCCTTGCCTTGTGAATTTAGAAAAACCCAAACCAGAAGACTACAAGATGTATTCATGTAGGAATGGTTTCCTTGCTTCACGAATTTAGAAGAGCAATAGGGAAGAAATCCACTAGATTGTTGTTGCTGTTAACGTCGGTTTGACAAATATGCATTGAGAAATTCACTATGGTAAAAGAAGGGGAAGAAAAGGTGAATGGGGATTTCACCTTGGTTCCTCTCTGGCACAAAGCACGCACAACAGCGTAGCCAGTTTTAGTGATCGTGCCACACACCAGGACCTGCGTAGCCCCCTGAGGTATGTTATTCATCACCACTGCAGCAGCTAAAATATGATCTTTACTCAATTTTGACATGTTTATTTCTGGAGTTACAGTTGTGATTCTTTTCTGCTGCTCGCCAGCACCAGTGGCAAGTTCTAAAAAGCACTGGCATATTTCCTTCATCAGCTTCATGATAGAGAAACTGGATCCAAGGATTTTATAGGATTTTAAGGCACGATCTTCTGCCAACTTCATAACTACATCAAGACTTGGAACATGGAAATCTTGACTAGTATAAGAACAATTTCATGATATAGCAAGTTTCACTTCCCCCAAGCTTGTTGATGCAATTTCATAACTGAGACTATCCTCAGGTGCAGAATCAGTCAAATGTTCCTTTTTTTATTAGGAACTGTTGAATTGCGGACATTCTCGTTATGATCATCATCATCATCTTCATAAATTGTAGAAAGGGCTTGTAATGAATCATCCAGCCTGTTTGCACAATCTTCTTCTTTTACATAATAAAAGAAAACAAGAGAACAAAATCAGTATCATGTCAATATCAAACACCACGGCCTATTTACTGGGATACTAATGCACATAATCAACATCAAGATAACCTTCACAAACAATACATGATAAAGCACAGCAACAAGGTAAGAAAGAATTAATACCAGAGCTCTCATGACCTGAAAGATGTATGACAGAAAGGGGAACCTCAACAGCCACTGCTGGGTAATCATCAACGAATGGCTCAAGTTTTGGCATCTGCAAATTCTGATGGTTAGAATGCTGAACGGGATTGTTGCCATCCTCAACAGGAGGTATGGATGGCCTCTGTGGGGAAGTCGCATGCCCTGAATCATTAAGCACTCCGTTTGCATTCGGATGACTGCAGCGTATGGGGTCATTAATAGATGAAATCGGGAAAGGCTCGACATGGGAAGGTTCAATCTTCCGTCTTTTAAAACTATTTGAATTGGCGGCACCATCAACAGATACTGGATTCTGGCGACTGTGAGGTGAAACTGCACTCTCGGAAGCCAGCCTCTTGAACGATGAAGCTTCCACATATGGCGAGGTCGGAGGAGGAACCGTTGGTGAACCACAGGCCTTCTCCGATCTCAAGCCCGACCGCCTTTTCAGTGGCTCTTCCTCTAATGCCGGTTCCTTTGATAACCTTGGAGCAGAGAACTGACATGGGGAAGATGGTGGCTCCTCCAATCTCAACTGTGACCGCCTTCTCAGCGGCGGAGGCTCCTCCAACATGGGTCTCTTCGATGATGACGGTGACTCACGGCAAGACATTGATGAACTTGAAGGCAGAGCGGATGGAGGTTCCTCAATCGCGACCGCGTCGGAATCCTGCTGCTCAAATATGGCATCAGCCAACGTTCGGTAGCTTTCCTCCTCGATTAGAGCCCAGTTACCGTCGTATAGCTCCAACAGCTTCCTGAGAACGGGCTTCACTGTCTTCGACGGGATGCCAATGTCCCTCATGGCCTGAACGGCCGACTTGAACCGTGAGTGCGGCGCCATCGCTGCCGATCCCTACAAAAACCACAGTTTCAAATGCGGTGCCAGAATTCCATCATCATTTATAAATGAGAAGGCAAATGCACGAAACCCCGATCCCACGACCCTGAGAGTACCCAATTCCTTGGATCCAAACACCGATCAAAACATGAAAAATAAACCAACAAATGGATGCTGGGGTGTCTGAAAGTTATGTGGGAGGGAGTGCACACCTGAGTCTTATCCTCCCTTCAGTGATGGATTCAGCAACAGCAACAGCACACACACACAAAGAGAGAGAGCTGGAGGAGGTTGCTGGAGGTGCCGGAGGAGGAGGTTGCCCGAGGGGCCGCCTGACGGGAGGAGGGCGCCCGCCCGAGCGAGAGAGCAGAGCCTGACGGGAGGAGACCGCCCGTCCGAGCGAGAGAGGGCCAGAGGAGGTCGCCTGAGGGGCCGGAGGAGACCGCCCGCCCGAACGAGAGAGAGCTGGAGGAGGTCGTCCGAGGACGTCGCCCGAGGGGCCGCCTCGTTGCCGGTTGGACTCTCTGCTTTTGGAGCAAGCTTCTCCACTCGAGAGGGAGAGAGCAGAGAGTTCAAGGTTTTTTGGCGGTTGAGGCGACTAAGGACTAAGAGTCTTAAATAGCCACCTGTTTATCAATCGTTTCGAAATTTTTCATAATTTTAGTTGTTTATGATTTTTTTTTTAATTTTTAAAAATTATAGAGATTTACCGAGAAAAGCTTCACCAAAGAAACGTCACTGAGATTTTCCCGTGAACAGTACTTGTGACAATGATGTTAATCCCTGGTGGTGGTGGTGGTTGTGGCTATTTACTTTTACATCACTCAGCTCTTTTTGTGGTTAACATCATTGTGACAAGTATTGTTCACGGGAAAATCTCAGTGACGTGTTTTTGGTGAAGTTGCCCGAGCTCGGGTAAATCTCTATAATTTTTAAAAATTAAAAAAAAATCATAAACAACTAAAATTGTGAAAAATTTCGAAACGATTCATAAACAGGTGGCTATTTAAGACTGCTTAGTCCTTAGTCGCCTCAACCGCCAAAAAACCTTGAACTCTCTGCTCTCTCTCTCCTGTGGAGTGGAGAAGCTTGCTCGAAAAGCAGAGAGTCCAACTGGCAACGAGGCGGCCCCTTGGGCGACGTCCTCCAACGACCTCCTCCAGCTCTCTCTTGTTCCGGCGGGCGGTCTCCTCCGGCCCCTCAGGCGACCTCCTCTGGCCCTCTCTCGCTCGGACGGGCGGTCTCCTCCCGTCAGGCTCTGCTCTCTCGCTCGGGCGGGCGCCCTCCTCCCGTCAGGCGGCCCCTCGGGCGACCTCCTCCCGTCAGGCGGCCCCTCGGGCGACCTCCTCCTCCGGCACCTCCAGCGACCTCCTCCAGCTCTCTCCCATTGTTCAATATTGTTGTACTGATTTGTTCATTTAAAAGAAAGCATATCAACTTAAAATTTGTATCATTTTGCTCAACATTGGACAAACTAAGAGCTGCCCCTTAACATGAGATGATGGGAGAAATGTCCATCCACAAACTAATCGTAACTCAGTGGAAAGCGTGATTGGGTGGTTGGACCAACTCGCTGCATGGGTTCGGAGCTGGAAACCATTCAAATTTGGATCTAAATTTGGTCAAGTCCTGGATCGAGGCTAGAATTGTTTATTTACTGGTAATCATATTTCTAACCTAAGCAATTGGATAAATGTGATGCACAAGAATTTGATCCATTTTTGTGTGGCAGTTTCAGTAACCATTTAAGAAAAAATAAAAATAAAAACAAGAAGCACCATACCGCTGTACTAGTTGCCCTTAAAAACTAGGTTTTCCCAAAGAAAGGAGAAAAAAAAATCCGACATGAAAAAAAAAATCTAACATTCGATTAAGAAATTGCATTCGCCTTTAGGAAAAATAGCATCCAATCGAATTTAGTTTTAGGCAAATATTTATTCAATTATGATTCAGTTTTAAATAAATATATTGAATCCAATATCCATACATTATTTTGAAAGTTGATTCTTAACATATCATAATATGGTTGGATTCGACTGTGCATTTAAACAGTGGATTTGAATTTAGTCGTGAATTTAAAAGTAAAACGAGAATCAGATTTATATTTTGAATTTTGAAAATTGGATTTGGATATAGTTTGGCTTTTCTTGGTTGTGTCCAAATTAGAATATATGAACATTCCATTTCATGCATCAAATACAGTGAGGGTACATCTCATTAGAATTAGACACTTGATATCCGTAAACCAAGCCTGCATTTTCATAATATCTCGATTTTGGTCGCAGGAGGTATGAACAAAGAATTTTGGGATATTGTCCATTTAAAAAAGTAACAACGAAATTATGGAACATCAATGTAAACATTTGTGCCTAACTAATTTAAATCCATTTTGAAATCTTGAGTTCTAAAGTGTATCCAATCAAATGCTAAGTGAAATTGGGTTTTTCTTTTTAAAAAATAGCCTACTTAACATGTTTCACTTAACTTTTGACTAGGAGTCTAGGTATGTTGTGTGCAACATCTGTAAACATCCACAAGTGCAACCATTAAAATAATGTGTCAATGTATGCCTAATGAGCTGAAATATACAATAATTTAAAGGAAACTACATGCACATGCAAGAAATATATTGTAGCCTATCACATAAGCGATAAGCGAAGCAAAAGCAAGATCATAACTCAAAACAGTAGAAAAAAAAAAGAATAAAGCCAAGCCCGCCAAGAAGCCTTTCTTCACCCAAGACACAGCATGATTTGGGTTTTTACCCAACTCTCTTTGCCCTAGAAGTTGTGGTTTGGCCTCCTAGAAGTCGTCCCTATTTATAGCTGCAGATAGGGAAGAACTTTCCCTCCACAATAAATACAGGACTAAATTTTGCATGGGAAATCGTGTCACACACTAGACCTTATTTTTCATGAAATCGTGGCATATACCAGCTATATTTCATGAAGTACCTGACATTTTAAGCAAATTTTTGCTAGAAAACATGATTTAATTGATCAGAACTGATATCTAATTGAATTCATCTTTTACATTTGAAATCTGAATCTAACCAAAATCCAACTTTTATATTCAAAATCTTATCAAACAAGAAACATCAAATATCTGAAATTATATATCTAAATTAAAATTTGATAAGAACTTTGTCTATGCATGCAATATTTCTATCAATATTTTTTCATCCAAACAACATAAAATATCGATTCATGATATATTAATAAAATAACAAAAATATCACTCTCTGTTTTATTTTGTGGTTGATATGGCAGGATACGGTTTGAGAATATGCATCAATTTTTAAGGATCCCAATGAGATTTGGAACCCAAAGTGATTCAAAATCCAATACCCAGATGCATTTGACTTTTTGGGACAAATATTCTATTATATACAGCCATGATTGGTTACTCTCATTTATTTTGTATAGATTTCTTCAATATCCTTTATTTAAGCCTCTTGAAAAGATATACATGTGCCAAGAAAACACGATATATTTGACTCTCTCTCTCTCTCCACCCTCTCTCTTAAAATTTTGGACAGTTTCACTGTTTAACTTAAATGATAGTAGATCAGGTTTAAGTTAAACAAATTTGCTAATGCTAGTTTAATAATAAAGTAAGGGGCAGTGGCAGGCAAAGTGTTGTCAAACTCTTAATTTTATTTTTTTTTCTTTTGTAACCAAAGTTTTGAAAGATGCTTTTTGACCAATAGCTAAATAAACGCATATTACATTTTGACCTTTTTTTATTGAGAATAGTATCTGTAGCTCTTGTTGTTTTACCGGTCTATCTGTCCCCAATAATTAATTCTCATTAACTGTGTCCTATAGGGATCATCCAATCAATAGCAATAAGCCCCGTTTGAAGAGGCTCATATACGGAACGTCCTTATGACCCAAGTCAATATTTTTTACATTGTTCAATATTAAGTTAATATTGTACTGATTTGTTCATTTAAAAGAAAGCATATCAACTTAAAATTGTATCATTTTGCTCAATATTAAACAAACTAAGAGGTGCCATTTAGGGATTCAAACATGAGATGACGGAAAAAATGTCCATCCACAAGCTAATTGTAACTCAGCTGAAAGCGTGATTGGGTAATTGGACCAACTCGCTGCATGGGTTCGAAGTTGGAAAACATTCGAATTTGGATCTAGATTTGGTCAAGTTCTGGATCGCGGCTAGAATTGTTTATTTACCCGTAATCATATTTCTAACCTAAGCAATTGGATAAATGTGATACACAAGAATTTGATCCATTTTTGTGTTGCAGTTTCAGAAGAAATTAACCATTCAAACACAAAAAAAAAAGATGAACAACAAGAAGCACCATACCGCTGTACTAGTTGTCTTTAAAGACTAGGTTTTGTCAAAGAAATGAGAAAAAAAAATCAATATGGAAAAATAAATTTAACGTCCGGTTAAGAAATTGCATTCACATTTAGGAAAAATGGCATCCAATCGAATTTAGTTTTAGGCAAAGATTTATTCAATTATGATTGAGTTTTAAATAAATATCTTGAATCCAAAATCCGTACATTATTTGTAATGTTGATTCTTAACATATCATAATATGTTGGATTCGACTGTGCATTTAAACGGTGGATTTGAATTTAGTTGTGAATTTAAAAGTAAGATGGGAATCATATTTAGATTTTGAATATGTGAACATTCTATGCATCAGATGCAGTGATGGGTACATCTGATTCGAATTAGACATTTGATATCCCTAAATAGAGCCTGCATTTTCAAAATATCCCAAGATACTACATGTACCCTTCTCGCAAAGTACATGGTGTTGGGCCCCAAAGATCGGCATGTAACACTTCAAGTGATTTAGTCGCATGAAACTCAACCTTAGAAAAAGGAATTTTATGCATTTTTCTAAGCACACATGAAGAACAGAAATCCAATTTATGTTTGTCATTAGTAGAAATTAAACGAGCAACTTTCAACGAGTTCAATAACTGAAAACGAGTATGTCCTTGACGTAAATGCCATAACTGAAAATCTGAACAATAATTTTGAGAAACTAAAGAAGTATTAGCAGTCTTTAGTTGACCATCATCTTCAATACTGATAGGATTGCTTGTAGAGTCCTTTCTCTCTTTCATCCATCTATAGAGTCCTCCTTTCTCAAGCGGCCCTCTGTGAAGAATCTTGCATGTCTGCACGTCTAACAGTAAATCCATTATAGAAAAATTCAAAAGAGCATTGATTGTCTTTGGGGAACCTTGCAACTAACATAAGATTCTTGTGTGCCTTAGGAGCATGCAACACATTTTGCAAAACAAAAGACGAGGTTTTGCTAGGTATGGATACGACCCCTATATTTTTAATTAGCATTTACTACCATTGCCAACAATAATAAAATTAGATCCATGATAAGGAACTCTTCCTTGCATATCTTGATCTGAGTTTGTCACATGGTGGGAGACTCCTGTGCCTAGGTACCAGGCTGAGTCATGAGTATTGTTGACATGACTATTAGATGCATTGTCAGACTTTCCCATGTTGAGTGCTATAGCCATAAACTCCTTTGGGATATCATTGCATTGCCGAGATGTGTGATTCCTTCTTCCACAGTATTGACAAGTTACTCCTTGACTAAACTTGTTAATACTATAGTTGTGTTTACCATATTTTCCTCTTCCTTCACTATGACCTCTACCCCTACCACCATTATACTTACCACACCCACACCCCTAGTCAAAGACACGCCCACACCCTTGTTCAGCAATGAAGGCAGTGGTTGTCGCTTCAACCTGAGTCTACTGGGGTGAGGACAACATTCCAAGTCGCTGCTCTTGAGTTATTAACATATCATATAATTCAGACCATGAAGACAAATCTTTAAATCTAGTAACCGGGGTGATGAAAGGTTCATATTCAGAACTCAGCCCATTCAAAGTATAGAGACCAGATTTGTATTAGAAACAAAATGTTGCACAGTGCTAAGAGAATCATGTAAAAAACTAATATGTTGAAGATAATCAGTCATAGATAGTCCTCTTTTTTGACGTTCTGTAGTTTTTGTTTGTGTTGAATAATACAAAGATTATTTTGTGAGGCATACTGTTTTTCAAGGATGCACCAAGCATCTCTAGAGGTGCCAACATGAACCAATTGTGACATGACTGGTTGAGTCACAGTGACTTTGATCCAACTTAATGCAAGTTGGTCTTCACGATACCATAAATCATAAGCAGGATTTTTTTGTGTGCGTATGCTTCATCAACAAATTCATGAGGCACAGAACATTTTCCATTCACATACTTAATCAGATTTTGACTTTTCATAACACTTTCAATTTGAGAATGCCAGAGGAGATAATTTGATCGATCAAGCTTAACTGAAACCAAATTTGAGAAAGCATTTCATTGTGTACCTAGTGCAACAGAAGTAGTTCGAGAGATGCCAGAGGAAGAATGCGCAGCCATTTTATACTAAATTTTCTCCTTCGGCAGAACTATAGCCGGTGAGCACAAGAACTCCTCTTAAAAACTTATGTGTTAAAGGGGAGACTTCACAAAATCAGGCGGTGCTTCAAACCGGCGTTAGCTCCCTTCAACTCCAACCAATGCCAAATTTCGCCCAAGGATCTCCAAGTCAACTAGGTTTCAGATGGTATACTGCCCGACAACTGATTCCCACGGAAAATCGCACAGGGAGCGACTGAGCGACTGATCTGCCGCTGGTCTCTGACAGAGTGCATTCTCAAGCTTCTGTGACACCAGAAAACCAATTAATAAAGAAAAATCTGTAACTCCTCAAAGCATGCTCCAAAAAATCTGAAATTTTGTAGGAAGAATCCTTATATGTAACAATTCCAAAGAGCCCTTTCTCGACCCCTCTCGTCGCCAGAGTTGACAGCGCCGGGCAATTTCGTGACAGGTTCTTAAGCGGTATCAAGGGTCGTAGTCGTAGGTGAGCTTCCAGCAATAGGGTTCCCTTCAAAAATTCATATCTCCTCACATACAACATCAAAAATTCTGAAAATTGGTGTGGAGATTCCTGAGAATAAGACGATTCCAACGAGCTATTAGAAACGAAAAACATGAGAGAAACAGAGGACGCAACAGGGGACAGGCGATGAAAAAAATAATACCGACCGATGAAGATGACGATTCCGGCTGAGCACCAGTGCGCTAGAATCGTGACTCCCTGGAGGATGCTGGACATCCAATGTCACAGCGGAGGACCTTCAGTGGAGACAACATGGAAGGATTTCTGTCAGAAAAAAATCGGTTGCTCTTCTGCAGACAGGCAGAGCTTCTGAATTCAGTTGCTCTCCACCAGCAGCTCCAAAAGATCTAATATTGCACAGAGTTAATCTTCAAGTGCAGATGATTCTAATGAATCCCTGCTCGACTGCTAGGCTCACGGGATTCGATAATGCCGGTGGATTTATCTTGCTGATAACTATCGGTATTCTCTTTGTTCAGCAGTTCTGGTATTCTCTTTGTTCAGCAGTTCTTCAATGTTGCTGTGATGAATACGAATACAACTCCAAACCTCTCTTGGCTCTGATACCAAGTTAAGAAACTGAAAGCACACAAGAGAAAGAGAGAATGATTTGGCTAAACAAGCCTACGTCCACACTAAAGATTCTCTCTCTATTCTTCAATAATTCAACCAAAAGAGAGTACATATATTTATGGTCACTGTGTAAACTTGAAATCCTTGATTGTAGGATCTAGATTCACACAATAGACTTTGGCGAGATTATAGCTGTTTTAGAAATGATTCTTTCCTTATCAAGAGAAGATCCTTCAATTTTGAATAACGCTGGGTTGGTGTTATCCTCTCCTTGGTTGTCATATATCCTCTTATCATCCTTTGCCCCTTCTACCTGCTTGTGAGCAGGATTATCCACAACCAACTGTGGATCAGTTGGACGCGCTTTCAGAATGCGAGAAGCAAGCACCAAATTCAAAGCAAGGCATCAAGTTTTGGCAAGTGGACAGAGAAAGGCGCTGGTATATATATCTCACATACACATTCCTTGTCTCTGTTTTGTATGTTGGCGGGTACGTCATCGTTATTGCTTTGTCAACTTGGTGGCTGTTTGGTACCGAAGCCATATCTATGAACATTAAACTGATAGGGAACCACGAAATGTCCATGACCGAGATGGTCAGGGCGATCGGTCGAGTCCATTGGAGCCTATACATGCACTCCAGCATGACCAAGTGGGATGGCCGGAAAGTGGCCTCACCGAGCTGAGGTAGGGTGAACTCCGGCCCCAGCTTGGTCCTGGCCGTGCTTCTAGTGGACGCAACTGTGCTGGTGTTGGTTAAGATTGATAAGGGTCATGTTGGTGATTCTGTGCAGGGACTACCACGCCATCATGTTCACCGTCGTCACTTATCTATCGCATGTGTTTATTGTTAAGAAACATGGAGTGGGAAAGAAGCAAAAAGAAGAGATACTCAATATACGTGGTTCGGCTTTTACTGCCTACTTCCACGAGGAAAGAGGGACAAGCTTTATTAACTTCTCAACTCTGTGTTACATGTTGTTGAATCATATTCACATCTTTATAAAGACAGGGGAAGGACAGGGGATAAGGAAAGATGAGAGCCATGGAGAGATTCTCGAGATGGCATCTCATCCTAATGAGAGAATCGATATGAGAAGGCAACTTGATCTTTATCGAGTGAAACTCGTGGTTGATCTCTCCAATTTTCTTTCAACTGTAGAAGATTTATCGAGTGTTCCCCTCTTTCCATAACATTTATTCTAGAAGCCTCGCACCTGCCAATGTGGAACTCCAAGGGCTTGCTCTTCACTGCTCTTGTGCATGCTGGGCCTGTGGAGTTTGTGTACTACTAGGCTCATAGGGCTTTGCACCATCATTTCTTCTATACTCGTTATCATTCTCACCACTGAAAGAAAAAGGAACAGTGAGAGAGAGAGAGAGACGACACAAAGAATGACTTAACTCTCTTGCGTTGTTATGCAAGGGATATCTTCTCCTTATATAGTGTGTAGCACGTTACAAGATATGGAAAGAATACAACACTTCAAGAAATATGAGATAATTACAACGTGTAAGGAAATACACCATAATGATTTAGAGGAAGGGGAAAGAAAAGTTTGAATTCAAACTTTTCTTTCCTTGGTTGGGTTGCTCCTCCAATGACGTTTTCTTCTTCCCAAGTTTAGTGGATTTGATTTCCAGTATTCCTCAAGGAAGATCTTTTACATTGCCAAGGTTAGTGGATTTGATTTCCACTGATTTCTCCTTGACAACGAGGAGGATCTTTTACATGCCCCCTCAAGCTGAGCGTGGCAGGGACAATGCTCAGCTTGTCTCTAAATTCTTTGAATTTTGCATATCCAAGAGGTTTGGTCAATCCATCTGCTACTTGCTCGGGTGANACATGATCTCGCACAAAATGGAAATCAACTTCAATGTGCTTTGTCCGAGCATGAAAAACAGGGTTTGCTGCTAAGTATAATGCACCTATATTGTCGCACCACAATGTTGGAGTTCCAGTGCATGATATGCCCAACTCAATTAGTAGAGCTTTCAACCATAAGAGTTCTGCAGCAGCACATGCGAGAGATTTATATTCAGATTCTGTACTTGAACGAGCCACGGTTCGTTGCTTCTTAGATGCCCAAGAAATAAGATTATTACCCAAGAATGTTACACACCCTCCTGTTGATTTCCTGTCTTCAGTACTTCCAGCCCAATCGGCATCGGCAAATGCACTTAAGTGAAGATGATTTGATTTTTGAATGCATAGTCCAAGCTGGCTTGTGCCCTGTAAATATCTGAGAATGCGCTTGATGAGCCTCCAGTGGCATTCTAAGGGTTGATGCATGTATTGACATGCTCGATTTACTGCAAATGCCACATCCGGACGTGTGAGGGTGAGATATTGTAATGCTCCCACCATGCTCCGATAGAGAGTAGGATCTGAGAACGGAGCGCTAGACCCTGAAACATGGCCGGTAAACATAGGGGTTTGGACCGGCTTGGCATTGGTCATGTGAGCTTTCTGTAATATATTGCTAAGGTAGGCTCCTTGCCGAAGAATCAAACAGTCGGGCTGCCTTGTCACCTCTATGCCAAGAAAATATGATAAATTTCCCAAGTCTTTGAATGAAAAAGACGCTCGAAGTTTGGCGAGAGTCTGATCTATGAGAGCATCAGATGATCCAGTTATAATAACATCATCAACATAAACTAAGATATATACCTTTTCACACCCTTGGTGGAGAATAAATAGAGACGCGTCTGATTGGGATACCTGAAAACCTGACTCAAAAACTTTCAAATTTTGACACTTTGAGTGAGAAGCTCGGTTTTTAATATAACAATGTTTATGCTTCCTACTTACATAAATTGATGGTGGTGAACCTCGACGGGTGCGATTTCTTCATTGGGTGCGCACCTGGAGCGCACCCGAACCCGCACCCGCAACGCGTTGGTGCGGGTGCGAGCTCAAATCCAACGCACCCAGGTGACACAGGTGAGAACTACCAAGGCTACCATACTTTGCATCCGTACCGTCAGTAGGCCTTCGCTGTACTGATTAGGAGGCCTCACAGGTCACAGCAATGCTCCTTTGACGTCACCGTCCTTCATACTACACAAGTTTTCTTTTTTACTAATCGAGAATTTTTTATCGTGATTAAAATGACAAAAAAAAAAATCATACATGACACAGTATATACAACCAGCTTTGCCTTCTTACCAGTGGTTGAGTCAAAAATTTTGAATAAAAAACATTAATCGAGGAATTAATTAAAGAATCCTCACACCTTTAAGAGTCACCCCATGGGCCAATCTTTTAAATTGAGATGTTCAAATGAGCAAGTCGAGCCCAAGCTTAGCCAACTCGAAGTCACTTTGACACGCCTCAGCTCGAGCTCAAGACAAGCTTTATGAGGCAATTTCCTATATATATATATATATATATATATATATATATATATATATATATATATTTCTCAATTTCTTTTCCTTTAAAATCTTTCTTTCTATTCAAATCAATGTTATTTTTTACAAGCTTTCATATATTTGTATATGTGATGATATATACACATATATATATATGTGCTTATCTTTCTATCTCCCTTTCTTTCTCTCTTTATTTTAAAAAGTTTTTTTTCTTTCTCTACTTAAATTAACACCCATTTGTCTTATATACGTACATGCATGCATATAGAGATATGCATCTTCCCCTTCTTTTGAAATCTTCTATTTAAAGATCAAAATCTCAAACCTACTTAAAGTTTTAAGATAACACTAAAGTGACTTCAAAAATAGATCTCTAAAGTTTTTCAAGTATTTATAAAGAACTTTTCAAAATCAAAATGTTTTACACTTTTCAAAGTTTTCTCAAAGTCTTGAAACATGAAATCTTCAACATTTTCTCAAACACAATAATTCATATAGAGTGAAAAAATGTTTAAGCTAAAATAAAATGCATCATTAATAAACAAAGCTATTGGATTGATTATCCCCGGTAAAAGCGCTGGGACGGTCGATCATCGTATCGACAGGCGAGTCCCTTTCTCTCTCATTTTTCTGAAACATTCCGAATACCAAAAATTTGGGGATGCGAACAGCCAGGTGTTTATAGTGCGTCATTGGCTCCGAAATCAAGTCACATTTAATAGTTTTGATTTATTTGTACTAGAGTTATGTTTACATTTTTTTTTTCCAGTTCATATTTGTCTAAACCAGTCTTGTTGTTGTATCTTATTGCCCCACTTTGAAAAGTTTAATCTTGTATCTTGGGTTGTGAAAAATATTTAGGTTCTTACAAAGAAGGGTCGTTAAATGGTTAGTTGTCTTAGTTTCTATCCATTTTAGGACTAGAACCGAAGTTACTAAGAAACATAGTAGAATCTGCCAGACCAAAGGCCCGAACTATTTATGTTTCACCCATTTTGCACATATTTACCTTACCCATCAATTATTAAATCCTTTCAGTTTTGGCATGACCCTTGGATAGTCCGCGAGCTTGTGGTGAACAAGCTCTGTCAACGTTAAACTAGAGAAGTTATGACTGATAGATTGGAGGAGATCGAGCATGTTTTGCATTTTGCACAAGAAGACACTGCAATTGATTAATGCGGTTGATCGAATGGGATTATACATAATCCAGCACATTTATGTGACAAAGAGTGAGCCAACCGTATACAAATGAGGTGGCAGGGCATACAGACCTACCCGCATGATGGAATAATGGCATGGTTGGCTCAGTCTTGGTAACATGCACCCTATGTCACAATGGTACCGGTATGGATACGGATATGGGTACGGAAGTACCGGTACGGGTACGGCATTTTTTTAAATCTTGGTACGGGCACGGCGACTATTATATATGATTAATTTAATAAAATAATTATTATATATAATTAAACCACAAGTTGTAACAAAAATGTCAATAAAAAGAGGCTCGTAATGAATAAATTATCAATGTTTTATCTTGTTAATGACACTTCTTATGTTAAAGTATAAAAAAAAACAAAAAAATAAAAAATAAGTAATTTTTTTAACTTTTTTTTAGTTATAATGCAGTTTGGATCTGGATCCGACCCGGATCCAGATCCAAACGTACCAGGACGTACCGGTACGGGTACGCCACCAAAAGTGGCGTACCACTGTGACTTAGCATGCACCTGTTGATCTACAGTTAATTGCATTAGAAACATCGCCTTCCCGATGCTCTTGGTCACATCTACAGTTAATTGCATTAGAAACATCGCCTTATTGATGCTAGTAGTCCTCTCAATAGAAGTTCAAAAATCAACAGCCGACACATAAAACAAATTTTGGAATGGCGCACTGGCAAAAAACCACTACAAGAACCACTTATGTATATCAGTATATAATAACGAAGATCCCCGTGTGCAAAAAAAAAAAAAGAAAACCTTATTTTTCTTTACAAAACTTCTATAGCGTTCACTAGTTTCTAATACTGGAGCAGAAGAACACTGAAACACAATAGCCTTGCGACTATATACAAGTCATAGATGTCTACATTCACAACTATCATTTTCCACAAAGGATCCACCCACATAGAGAATCCAATGTGCGCAAGAATCCAAAGTGGCAAATTCAAATCAAATTTGTACATACTCATATGGGTGGAGCCATGAATTTTTTATGAGGGGGACAAAATAATATGTTCAGAATGATCGCTTTACAAGGGCCGGACAGACTTGCAACCAGTAAATAAAAAACTTTGAAAATTTTTAACAAGGGTCAACCCCTATTTTTTCAAATTTTTTTCAAGGGCCTAACAATTTATTTAAAAAACTTTAATAGCTAAATTTTAAACTTCCAAAATTTGGCCCAGGAGGATTGATAATTCTTTTTGGTTTATTATTTAATCGTGACGCAGCCAAGGCCTGCCCCAAACTTGTAAAACCCTCCAAGTATGCAAAAAATTGCAATGTTGTACTCACGCATTGAACTGCAATTTTCATGACTATTTATTGGGATGAAAATGCTCGAGATCCCTTCAAAGATTTAAAAAAAGGTGACCCCAAGGTTATACGCACCAGAAGATCTACAAAGGATAAGACATAGACGTGACATCAAAGGATAAATTTCGTAGTCAACAACATAAGAAACATCAAATGGTTCACATCACTGTCACAAAAAATGTTTCTTATTGGAAAAAGACGCGTGTATAATACGGCAAAACATAGTCAGCCGTATGATACACGTAAAAAACGTGTTTTAAAAAAAAACATCAGAAAATAAAAAAACATAAAAAAAATGAGTTTTATATGCGTTTTATACCCATTTATTGCCTTTTTTCATATTTTTTATGACTTTTTATTTTTTATAATTTTTTAGATTTATTAAATGTTTTAATTTTTTTAAAAATTTACTAAGATTTTTCCGTTTTATTCCTGAGATATACAACTTTCTCATATTATATCATCTTTTTCTCACCGTATAATACTCATACATGTTTTTTGCGACAATGTCACATAAAGCTTTCTGACACAATTTGGTTTCAGATCAAGAACAAAGAACTCCGCAGCAAAATGGTTGGGGATATCTATCTCCCACAAGGTGGGACCATCACGTGTAGGGTCATATACCAGATTATCTAAATCAATCAAATCTTGCATATTTTTTCAATAATCATTGGTGACATTAACCTGAGTACCTAAAATAATGTCACATAGATAATCTTGAAATTAAAATAGATCATGAGCAAAATATCGTGAAGACATTACACTCAATAATCACGCAGCAACTCTCAGTTCACTTGCATAACAAAAAATTCAAGGATTTTTTTTTTTTGTTTTGGTCGCTTGGGCATATATCGACTAGAAATTTTTTAAGACAGACGTCATTTCTTTAATTTTCTTTTTGTTCAGGTGAGCACAAGGTTAAAACCCCATTGCCAAAGAAGACCCCAAGATCCCTCATCCTTTTATGCCTTCGGGTGTCGTGATGCCACCTTTTCCAGTACAAAAATAGCACTCATAAAAAGAACCCATGAAAACCAACCATGAGAACCAAATGGGCAACGTGACTTTTACCATGTCAACCTGATATATATATATATATATATATATATATATATATATATATATATATATATATATATATATATATATATATATATATATATATATATATATATATATATATATTAAATGTGTGTTGTCTTCTTGTTCATTTTTCCGCTTTTGTGTCCCTTTTGATTTTAGAAATTCCTTGTAAGAACCCATTTTACTCGCTCAGGACGAGAATAGAGAAAACAGGACAAACACAGGCTCTGAGCTCTAGATCCCAGCAGAAGGCCAAGTTTGATCTCCAGGTAAAAACCTATTCAGAGATTCCTAATGAATAAGAGCCTAAGGCCCTGTTTGGTAGGAGGGAAAGGGAGGGATTGCTCAATCCCTCCCTTGTTTGGTAAGCTAATTAGAAAGGAGAGAAAAGGAGGGAATGTGGCAAAACATGTTTGGCAAGGATGAGAGGGAAAGGAAAGGAAAGAGAGGGAAGGGATTGTGTAGTGTGATTTCTTTCCCTCTCAATCCCTCCCAAATCGGACGGATTGGGAGGGAAAGGAAAGGGAGTAAGTGCAAAAATAGTGACTGCTCACAATACCCCTCCCCTTTCTCTTCCCTTCCCTTTCCATTCCTTTCCCTCCCTTTCCTCCCCTTTCTCTTCCCTTCCCTTTCCTTTCATTTCCCTCCCTTTCCCTCCTACCAAACAGGGCCTAAGTTTCCAACAAATAAGAAGAAAAAGAAGGATTAGAACATGAGTTAAAAGAAAACAAATGCGAAACTGACACCTCCCAAGGATGACTGTACTACCTACAGTGTTCCATACCCTGTTTCTCGCGGATACGCAACTGCACAAATCATGGTGATAATGAAGGTGATGATATTCATGATGATCCTACCGATGATGATGAAAATGAAGATGAAGATGCAGAAGTTGAACATGGGGAGCTGTTCGAATGGCGTTCTGCTTCTTCTGTTGAGTCAAAACCCAAAGTGTTTCACCTCCATCAACCAAGAATGAAGCTGTGAACCAGAGACCGACCATGGCGATCAGTCATGCACGGGATCGGAGTCAATATGTTCATCCCGTGCTAAACCCCAGGAAGGGACGCCCAAAAGTTTGCCTCGACGCCCAAAAGTTTGCCTCGAAATCTGCTCCCCAACAGGATCGCGTGAAGGTCTTAGGTGTTAGGAACAACACAAAACTCTCCTCTGGCACTCTTAAGAGAGGGTTAAAAACAACAAAAAAGATCAAGCAGTGGACTAAGGATAACATGGAAAATCAATTCCTAAAATCAAGGGATAGGCTGAGCATAAAGAGTTATCATGTTTATCCAAAACAAGATCCATGATTGTTGGATCCTGCTTAACACCAACTATAAATATCAATAAAGAACTCTCTCAATCGTATCGAGGTAGAGAGAGGTGAGAGAGGTTTCCCCTTGTCGTGGATGTAGGCTGAGTTTAGCCGAACTAAGTTAATTGTCTGAGTGTTTATTACTCTCTCTTTGTTCTTTTCATGGTATCACAGCTGGTAAAGGCATAAGCCAAAGCTCTCTGTTTTTCAGACCTACGGTGGTAGAGCATCGTCAGCCTCATCTTTTCCTGTCACTCACTGTGGTGTAGCAGAAGGCAGGGCAATTGTTTACTGAAGAAACTAGAAACTGTACCGAGCACTACAGGAGATTTGCTTTACCGTGTGTCCACCTGCATCATAGTTAAGGGAAAGAGTAGGGACATTCCTTGAAGCAAAGTTCGTCTTATAGAAGTTCTTTTCAGAATTATGATTTATGAACGCCATGAATCTCAGCTAGCAGCTTGTTCGAATGTTCAGACTTGCTCTTTGAAGCCACCGATCAAAGAACCTCAGCTACCAACTTGTGTTTGGAAGCCAATCGCAAGAGATTCTCAGATACCAGTTTGTTCCCTGAAGGCTCCGACCAATTCCCTTAAGCCGCCCATCGCAGAGATCCCCGGAACTTCGATGTTAGAATCAAGGTCCGATATTAAGCTTATTTTTCTGTTTCCTTGCTTCCTTGTTCGTTTTTCCGCTTTTCTATCCCTTTAGATTTTAGAAATTCCTTGTAAGAATCCATTTTACTCGCTCAGGAAGAGACAAAGAAAACAGGACAAACACAGGTTCTGAGCTCTAGATCCCAGAGGAAGACCAAGTTTGTTCTCAAGGTAAAAACCTATTCGGAGATTCCTAATGTAGAAGAAGAATGATAATAAAAAGGATCAGTATATGAATCAAAAGAAAACAAATGCCAAACTCTGACACCTCCCAAGGATGACTGTACTACCTACAGTGTTTCATACCCTGTTTCTCACAGATACCGCAACTGCACAAACGATGATGATAATGAAGGTGATGATATTGATGATGATCCTACTGATGATGATGACGATGCCGAAGTTGAACATGGCAAAAAGTTTGAATGGCATTCTGCTTCTTCTGTTGAGTCAGAAACAAAAAAGTGTTTCACCTCCATCAACCAAGAATGAAGCTGTGAATCAGAGACCAACCTTGGCGATCTCAATATGTTCATCCCGTGCTAAACCCCGATAAAAATGCATCACAATGGAAAGCTCTGAAGACCCGAGAAGCGAGGAACAATCCAATATTATGAAGGGAAGAAAAGATTCCATGCGAACTGGAAGCATTGATGACTTTCAGTTCAGATACAGAGCAAGAAATGCGGGTGGATTCTAGTCTCTCAAATTGGTTAAGCCCTATTGGCACCACTGCAGAGAATTTCAGGGATGTTACTCTTAAGTAACATTGGAAAATCTAGAGTGGTATTTGGGGCATTAAGAGATGAAAAGATCAACACGATGCATCCTCAAGGATCAGAATACCAATCTCCAATGACAACTGCAGTAAATCTTCGGGCTCAGATGAATTCTCAGAGAAATTTAGCAGTGAGATTAAAGGAATACCAAATACAACCAGTAAATACAGAGAGGTACCAAATCAAACAGAAGAGTGACTTGAAAGATTATGTGTATGAAAATAAAAATAAAATTGACAAATTTTATATGCTGCAGGATCAAAGAGTGAGTTGTTATTCCAACCCATTCCAGGTGAGGCTAGAAAAGGCTTAAGCTAAAGGTTAAGGTGAAGCATATTCCAGTCCTCCTCCTTGCTGCGTTTTGCTGAAGACTTTGTGTATTTTTGTGCGATTTAATGAAAAGTTAAAAAATGTAGAGGAATTTAATGTTGTTTCAAGGTTCGGAAGGTTTTCTAGAGGTACAAAGATGAGTTCTCTGGGTCTTTTGTGCAGTTATGCATGGCTTTGTTGCTTTATGGAAATAGAACTTCGGTGCAACAGTGTGAAGCATTCTTTATTGGTCGCGGTGTCACTCACTTGTTTTCTAAACCATGCATGAAAAATAAAATGAAATGGATTATGATGCACTCAATTCCTAGAAGCAGACTTTTTGTGCTCTGCTGCTACAAGTCAGTAATGCAGTTTATAATGCATGTGTTCGACACCACTACTATCATGTTTTCCCCAATGTATGGTATGTTGTCAACCACAATTCATTCCCCCCAGAAAAAACTTGTGTTGTGTCTACAACCAATTGCATTTGAAGTTCAATTGTGAAAAAACTTGCCTTTGGCTTGACCCAATACATCCATCTGGTGTGGCGGATTTTAATCAGCAAGTCACTAGCTCATACAGGAAACTTATAAAATCAACGTACTTTTGTAGTATGAGATGCAAGTTGATAAGGTTCTTAAGATCTCCAAAACTTTCAGGATATGAATATTCTGGCCAGTTTTCCTTACATGGGATGCCACAGATGCTATTATCAAAATAAATTTGTAATCTTATCACATTACACATGTCACACTTTAATTGAATTTCCAGGGAACCATGTTTTATTTTGCTTTTGCAACATAACATTATCACTGTAAATTATGATTGACTAATCTGGCGATTGTGGACTAAAGATTTGTGAAAAAAAAAAAGGCTACAGTTGTCTACTTGTCTCTCACAAAAGGCCAATGTTGAAGTTTTTCCCAATGCCAATGTCAAAGTTTTTTTTTCTTTTCTTAATGACGAGGAACTCTTTAGGTTTAGGCACCAGACCACTTAAATGTGCCTGCCTGTAAGAGGCATTGCCTTACCCAGTTAATCTGTACAACGTCTTAAGGCAAAGCTCATCAGGAGTGAACCAAGTTCCGCTGAACAGAGAAGAGTCTATGACCAACTCAGGTTTCCCATTATCAAGAACTTTAAGCACAGAACAGCCAATAGTGAGCACTTCAAGCTGAGTTTATCATTAAAAGGGGAGAAAAAAGGGAAAACTGAAAGTAAATTATTTATATAAGCCAAGCAGGAGGATCCCTTGGGTAGCATCAAGGCTCGCATCACAGGCGCCTTAGGCTTATGGAAATTGCATGGAACGTGCAACTCCTAGAGGGCGGAAGCCATGACTGATAGCAGCATCGAATACTTGTTTCATGTCCAGCATCTTCTCACCGCACTCGTGAGTGTCCCACCCTTCCAGTGCATGCACAATTCCAGCAATACGCCATGCACTCATCACCCTCCTTGGCAGCCAATTCTACACACATTTTCACTCATCAGCCATATGTAGACTAGTTTATTTTCAGAAGTTCTATGTGAAATGCAAATGAATCATCGTTATCCTCTCTGTTTTCATGCAATGGCAACGCAGAAATGTGTTCCAAGAAGCAACCAAACGCTTAAAATGGCAGCACAACCTCTTGAGCGTATGAACTTATGTCAAGTTATTTGAAAGAAATTTAGCAAAAGAATAAAGCAAATAGTATGCAAAATAACCTTTCGAGTGTAAACATAAAATTTTCTGTGTTCTAGGTATACAATTCAAGAACAAACATCAAAAGGGCTAACTCAGAAAATCCTCGGTTTTGAGGATCAAAATATGAAATCCGTTCATGCTCTGGTTATAGTTTCTCTATTTTTCTTCGTTTCAATATCTTTTTAGTTTATGCTCGTTTACTAATGGCATGCGATCTACAAGACTGCAACTTGTTTTTGTGATACTTATCCTGCAAAAAGTGCTGGAATTTGTTAGTGGAATCTAAAAACATTTAGATGATGATTGGCAGGCAAACGGTCTAAAAACAATCAAAACCCCAGAATTCTAGTTAATCTCCTGTCAATTAGAGCAGGGTTGCTATTACTGAAAACACAATCACCGGTTGAAAGGATATATTCTGTACCATCGCTGCAGCGATGGTGTAGAGAGATGGTAAGTTTAGAATGTAAAGAGTGCTGAAGACTCCTGAACTGCTCCAGAGGACTCACCTCGCAAGAGTGCACGTTCTCTAAAGCCTTGGGAATGGCCATGGCTGGAATGGTGTGGTAACTGCAGTCGGAGCGGACAGCCATTGGGTGGAACTGAGAGAACGGAACAAAGAGTGTCCCTTTTGGTGCCTTCCTTTGCACTTGGGTGCTCAGCCCATCTCCTACTAGCCATACCTGAAACGTAGATGAGACTCTCAGGGAGACTAAATTCAAGGGACTTGTGCAGAGAAAATTTTAGTGGCAGTTTGAGTTGCAGGGCGGAAGAAAGAAGCAAGGGTACCTTGCAGTCATAGTAGTGAACAAGTTCAAGACGGTCATGGAGCTCAGCTGGGATCTTCGATTTGTGACCCTGAAGCTCCTCCTCTGTGACTGTAAGAACCTGGGGAAAATCCAAGAAAGTGCAGTGTTGAAGGCTTTTAGTTTCAATAGGCGGCAACAAACTGTAAACGTGAATCGTCGTCGTATTTTTAATCATGACCTAATCAATTCATCAGACTGATGATATATATGTTCAATCTCAATCACAAAAGTAACTCTGCATAATATACTTAGCAGAAGTTCCTCGGAAAAAAAAGAAAAAAGAAACAAGTTGCCAACTTACCAGGGACTCTGCAAATTAAGCTTTTTCTTATATACATGAGTTTTTAGAGATATGAAAAGAACCGATGGGATGGTTTATTTTCCGTTCATTTTTTGAATAATCTGACTCCAATCTAGAGCTTGATTGTTAGTGCATAGCAAGTATAACCACATATAGAAGTTCAATTAAGCCAAAAGATACGGATAAATCTGCGAAAATGGAGGTGCTTAAGATGTCTGATAAACCCAAACCAGAATAATATAAGATGTATTCATCCGGGGAATGGTTTCCTTGCTTTATGAACTTTTGAAATACCAAAACCAGAAGAATATAAGACTTGTTTATGTGGGGAATCGTTTCCTTGCTTTATGAATTTAGAAGAGCATTAGGGAAGAAACCCAGTAGATTAATGTTGCTATTAACGTCTGTTTGACAAATATCCATTGAGAAATTCACCACGGTAAAAGAAGGGGAAGGAAAGGAGAATGGGAATTTCACCTTGGTCCCTCTCTGGCACAAAGCACGCACGACAGCGTAGCCGGTTTTGGTGAGCCTGCCACACACCAGGACCTCCCTAGCCCCCTGTGGTATGTTATTCATCACCACTGCTGCAGCTAAAGAGCAGCCGTCCACCAGCTTCACGTTCCCGACGCCGTCCAAGTAACTCTTGCCATTTTGGTTCAGCTCCTCGCTCTGCTTTCACGTACAAATCAATAAAAATCTGTCAAAATCCCCATCATAATGCTTGCTAATATGGTTGAGAGGAAAGTGCGCCTTCTCATGGCTCATTCGCCAATCACGTGGCCCACTGGTGCAGGTATAGACGGTACGAGCCTGACCTGGTTGTGAAGGCCTAGAGTTATGACCTTCACGCCCTTCGCATCTGCGTCTTTGATGGCTTTCCTTATCAGGCTGTTGATTGGTTCTCTTTGCCAAGCGAGATTGTACTGCATGTAAATGAACAGTAAATGGGAGCAACCATGGAAGATGAAACAATAAATATACGTGATGGATGGGTCTTCCCCATTTTCATTTCTCCCGAAAGGACATGATGCCAAACCAAGTTTTTAGATGCAGAAAATGAAAGTAAAGAAGTAACTAAAAACGTTATTAAAAAGAAGTATGTGGAGCTGGGTGCAGTATGAGCAGAAACAATTCTGATTTAGTTCTTTGATCGGACGTCCTCGATCACTTCGATGGAGGTTTTGCTGCAAACGTGTTTGCAGTAAAAGGATTGGAGGTTTATTAATGGAGGAGAAGAGCAAGGACCACTTTCATTTCATTTTAAGGAATGAAGTAGGTAAAATGGCATGTACATTTGTAGGACTCGCATTTAAGATCTGCAGCGTGGTGGTGGCAGATTTTGGTTCAACGGCAAACTGTCTGGATTAGGTAAGTGGTGCCCACAACTTCATTCTAAAATCCACCAGACAGGAACAACAAATCAAAACGATGGTTTTAGCTTCAAACTTGAAGAAAGATATCTCAGTAGATTAAGGTCCTTACTTAGAGGCTGAGTTGCTAGAATTACTAGTTCCTATCAAAAGAACTAACATTCGTCCACATCCTTCCAATACATTCTTGAGCAGAAGTCTGTTTTGCAGCTGAAAAGAAAAGCCATTAATTCATGGAGGACAGAGCAATGACTTTTTGGCGTTGGAAGTCAACATTTTTAGATTTCCGTGCAGACACAAACAAGAGAATGTTTTACTTTTTTCTTGTGATTCTTAATGGTCTACCTACTGAACATTATTGAAGGATGTACCAACTTTGATTCCCTGTGCAGATGGAAACAAGAGGACGCCCTATTTTCTCATTTCCCTTGAATATTTTTTTCGCAGCATGATTCTCCCAAACAACAACCATGATCTTCCGTCCAAATCTTCATTTCTGATCCTAACTACCACAGGGGCCCAAAATGTACAGAAAAATCAGACAGCCTGTGGTGTCCTGTCGTCTCTTAAATGCTTTTGGCATTTAAAGAAACAACAAAATATTAGGAAATTAATGATGGGCAGCATTCGGTTGGAGGGCTCCTAGTCGCAATTATTTCATACATTAATTTGGATTCACTGAATTGGCAAAAAAGAGCTTTAACTCGTCGCTCTTCTTTTGTCCTTCTTGTCGCTTCTTAAATGTTGAGGGACGGGGATGATGTTTGTGAGAAGAGTGACAATCGTTGACTACAGTACAGAGAGGAACAACAGCAAACTTAAAAAGCAGTATTGAATATCACCTGAAAACCGAAGCGGGGGATGGCCCATGTTTGGATCTTGAGCTTATCAAGTCGGATCTTCTCGACAGTGAAGGTTGCCCCGAACATCCATGTCAACAGTGCCAAGACAGCAGTGAAAGGCCACAACAGCCAGAAGTACCACTTGGTGCAGTATGGTTCAGCTGCGAGGTAGGCGAAGCCGAACCGGATTTGCCAAATGGAGTGGATGCTAGTTGGATGTGTTAGATGCACGACATCTGTCATCTGTTCCCGTCCGTCGATCGACGTCTCGTATAGAGAATCCGTAGTCTTGTCGACCGTACCGTACATGTAATCGTATATGGGCATGAACAGACAGAAGTTGATGTGAACTTGGGAGTGATGGAGGGAATGAAACCTAATGTTGACCAAACACAATAACACACATCCAAAGTTAGCAAAGCATCTAATCAATTAGGTTCTAAAAGTAAGTTTTGATTTCTAACGAACCTACCCAACAAAAATTTAGATGAAAAAACAGAACCTATTTGGGAGGCCCAATAAAAATGATCAAGTGCCTAGAGCTACATACTGAATGACATCAAACTAGAAGAAACAGCAGGCAACGTTGGCTACTCGCTAACTAGAAGACACCTAGATCGTTGGCTCCTGGCTAGTGAATTGGTGGTTCACTTACTGTCAAAGAAAAGAAAGGGCAGGGAGTTTTAATATGAAAGTGACCATTTTCTTTATATGGCAGCAGGAACCGGCAGATTCCTACGGGATATCATAAACCGGGGGCGGAGTCACATGTGGGCCTGTGTGGGCAACCACACAAAAGGGTTTAAGTGTTCTAAGCTTCTAACCTGATCATGTGTGTAACACCATCTAGAAGTAACCCAGGAGTGGGTAGGGTTGTAACAATGTGGCTGGAGATGGATCTAACCATATGAAATGCTGGAATTTGGTTCTGAAAGATAAAAGACAGTGACGTAGGCCAGACCCACCATAAAAACTCAGCCTAATTCATTGCTCTCAACAACAATGTCTTGTAATGTCTAGTAACACGTACATAATACGTAGGCAGAGAAATACAAAACCACAAGAACACTAGCACATAGGCAGAGAGATGAGAGAAGATGTATACTTACGTGGGAGTGTACATGATGTATTTGAGTGGAGGGAAGATGGCGAAGGTCCATTTGGGGATGAACTCAAAGTTGCAGTGGCCCAAGTTGTTCATGAGATCAATAAATGTCATGTAGCCGCATAATGCGGCGAGCGAGCCCGTCCCTGTGATCCAAGGGACCACGAACCCAGGAGCAAAGATAGCCAAATACAGTAAATGCTCCGCGAAGGGATGAACAACAGCTGTGATACACAGAGCACAAATGATTGATTATGTTTCTGTACACCAAAAAAAATGGCAGCCGCAATGTCGGACATAAATCATTCGAATAGGGAAAGCCCAGTGGCCGAGCCACATGCGGCAGGGCTTGTGGCTGACTGCGGTGGCCCAGTCGTATCATATGTGGGCTCGTTTGGCAATGTTAGTTAAGTTAAGAATAATATTAGTTAAGTTCTCAGATCTGAGATCAGAGTAAACATGTACAAACCACCGCACAAAGTATCCTTTTAGTTGAGAAAACTTATTTTCAGCTTAAGCTACTACAAGGATTATGACATATAGCAATTCAATAAGAGCATATGTTGCTATTAGTGCAGGCTAATCTAGTACTTGCAAAGGCTCATAATAACATCAATTCCAGCATTTTCATCACAAAACTTCAGTATGTTTTTATTATAAATAAGACAGTCCCCTCTACTCAAGAAAGACCTGAACCCTCCTATTCTCCCTACCCCCGGATCTTGAGCCAAGTCGAAACTTGGGTGATATATAGTACATTCATCAACTAGCGTGTCATGATCCCACTGTTTGTGGTTCTCAACTGAGACACTCAAAGGGTTTATGTCTCATATCATGTGGCGTTCATTAAGTGGATAGAGTTTTCTTTTATAGGAAAAAAAAGGAAACAATTGCATGAATCGGCTTGTATCGCCTCTTGCCTCGTTTTCAAAAGATCCGCATCAATGCTTACAGGCTCACTGCAGGACTGATGTTACAAGAGCCAAACCGACGGACAGAAAAAAAAAGTTTTGTTTTTGAACTGTTCTTACAACATGTAATATGATAGATGTATCGAAACTTTAAAAAATTATGCGCAATGGAAATCTGCAAAGTAAAATAAACCATAGCTGGGCTGCACATAGATCAGGCTTGTTAGACCATTAGCGCAAGAAAATAAACAAAAAATGTCAGGCAATTACGCACACGTATATTTTATTATGAAACGTTGTTTAGCGGGTCTCTAATTTATGAATACCACCGATGATATTGTTTTTTAACATACCGATTGTGAAGATCTTTATACTTTATTTAATGAAGAGAATCTTTTAGGTTTCAAATTCCTAACAGGTTTCCGAAAGAAATGCAAGGCCTTTTTTCTTCTACCAAAAAACATCGATACTCAAGTCACGTTTTGCGTAAGGAAATCAGCGTGTTCGCTAATCAAAGAGCATTCTTTTGACCTTCTAAAGTGGTCCACGGACCTTAAATGGATGGCTGCGAAAGAGAGCGAGAGAGAGAAGAAAGGTTTCCTGACTACGTTGGTTCCCAAAGCATCTAGGGTAGTTGAGTAAGCATGCAGGAAATGATGGAGGAACTAAAAAGGCTCCAGGCCGTCGGATTTCAGACCTTCAAGATTTAAAATGTTTCGGTATTCCATGGCTTCAGTTGGCATAGACTGCTTTTCGCTTGCTTAACATCAAAATGAAAGCACAGGGACGAACATGAAACTGAAATGAAGTGGCCAGATGATAAGGAGGAGGCTGTGGAAGGGCTTTAAGTTGAAAAAAGACTTCAGATCAAGTCTCAACTCTCTTATCTACCAACTTAACCATGTCTTTACCAGGATTCACTGTTCATTGTGCAGGAACTTTAGTTTCAAAAGAAAGCCCATCAAGTTGCCTGTACTGAAAGGTTCCTCTTAGAAGAAAACTACTCTACAGGCAAATGGAATGGATTTTAGCCCGATTCTTAGGCTGCCATTTTTCAAGAATGCCGTCTCTTACAGTTTCTCTCTCTCTCTCTCTCTCTCTCTCTCTCTGACAGACAGACAGAAGCAGAGGGAGGTAGGCAGGGGAACTTACAGGTGATGGGCTCTGTAACGAAGGATGAGTGGTGGTGAGAATGATAACGAGTAAAGAGAAAATGATGGTGCAGAGCCCTGTGAGCCCAGTAGTACACAAACTCCACCGGCCCAGCATGCACAAGAGCAGTGAAGAGCAAGCCCTTGGTGTTCCACAGAGGCAGGTGTGAGGCTCCCTGAAGAAGCATATGTGCCAGATATATGGCAATGGCGTGCATGATGGCCTGGTCGTCCCTGCACAGAATCATCAAAATGGCCCTTATCAGCCTTAAGTCTTAAGCAACACCAGCACATTTTGGAGGCCACTCGAAGTACGGCCTGGACCAAGCTGGAGCCGGAGTTTACCCCACCTCAGCTCGGCCGGCCCACTTTTCCGGCCACCCCACGGGGTCATACTGGAATCCATGTATAAGCTCCGATGGCCTTGACCAGCTTGGTCATGGAGTTTTCATGGCTCTCTGTGAGTCCACTGTCGGCAGATACGGCTTGGTACCAAAACACGCACCAACTTGACAGAGCAATAATGGTAACGTACTGGAACACAAAAAAACACAGAGACATGGAATGTGTGAGAGAGAGATACCAGCGCCTTTCCCGGTCCACTTGCTGAAACTCGAGGCCTCTGCTCTGGATTTGGTGCTTGCTTCTTGCATTCTGGAAGCGCGACCAACTTATCCACAGTTGGTCGTGGACGAGCCTGCTCACGAGCAGGTAGAAAGGGCAGAGGAGAGTGTAGTCCCTGTCCGCGGGTTCACTGTGGTAGAGAGTATGTGCGGCATGGCCAATGAAGGGCAGCAGCACGGTATACTGGAGATTGACCAAAACCAAAGAGAAAACACAAAAGAGTACTCGTCAACAAAATTAAACAGAAAGATCCTGCAGAAATGGAGCCACTAAACAGAACCTAGCAGTGATGAACATGAAACTGAAACAGAGTATGAAAGGCGACGACATTTTCTACAGCTATGCTGCCCTTTTGAGCGTTATCACAGGGAGCATTGATCACCTTGTAAGAACCGAGCTTCTCCCATGGCCAGTCAGTAAGGGGACCTGGGTGTGAAGCCATCTCTGATCTCCTAGTCCCTCCCTACTTCTCCCTGCTGTGAAGTGGAATCGCTCCACCCTTATTTATAGAGGAAACGAGTTCGAGGACCCTTGGAAACTGTACTGTTTGAAATTTTTTCACGGCAGAAGGAAAAAGAAAAATTCCACTCGTTGATTCGTTTGGACTTTTTACCACTTTCCTGCGTCAGCGCAGGCGCGAGTGCTCCCTCTGCTCACGCCATATGCAGCAACTGTTCCTTCGGCTGGTGAAATGGACGGACAGGATCGGATGGGAACTACCAAGGGCCACCTCACTTTGCATCCGTACCGTCGGTTTCCCTTCGCTGTCTAACTGACTGCGACGCCCTTACGAGGTCATTCTCCTCCCTACCAGTGGCGGAGCCAAAATTTTGGTGGATGAACGCTAATTAAAGAACTAAATAAACAACTCTTACACCTTTAAAAGGCACCACGAGCAAGTCTTTTAAAAAGCATTAAGTTAAGAGGTTTTATGGGGTTTAGGTGGGCAACTGCCCACACCTACCCTATATGTGGCTCTTTGTCTGCTCGCCACCTGTGTGCTCGACTTTCATTGAGGTATGCTGCCACGGAGACTTGTAAGTAGTTTGTTGAATGGGTGAGAAGGAGATTAGTTTATACGATTACAACATACAAGATAAATTAGAGGTGAGCGAGCGAGAGTAGACCCATTGTTCAAAGAAAGCAGAAGTCTTCACCCAACTCTTAGAATTCCCGATGCTTCCCGATGGCTTCGCCCATATGTGGCTCTTTGTCACCCAACTCTTAGGTGAGCGAGCGAAGTAGTTTTGGTGCTTCCCGATGCCCGTCCCAAACGTGTTTTTACTTGACACCCTGAGAATTCAAAGCGAAGATTCGTCGCCGGCCCATGCCTTTTTCTCTTTAAACCAAGGTTTAGAACTGCTTAGACTTTTCAAATGATTGATGCTCATGTCATTGGAACCAGTAACCAACTGTCTACAAGCAGTGGCGGAGGGGGGGGCAGGGGGGCACCTGGGCCATGGCCCTACCCCAGCCCATGAAAAAAAAAATAGTGTAAAAGTTTGTGTAAAAAAAAAAATTAGTGTAAAAAATTAGCGCCCCTTTTCTTTGGCCCTACCCTCTCTTTGGCGCCCCTTCTTTCTGGCTCCGCCACTGTCTACAAGTCAATGGTTGGAGTTGGTATGTCAAACACTTCAAAGCTAACACTGCAGAACCAATGGATTCATTCTATGAGATAGAGTCTATGAGATAGGCACGTATGGGGAGTACTTCCCTCACATTTAAGGCTGTGTACGCCATAAATGGTGGAGTTAGTTGGGTCATTCAGGCCAAGCAGGCAATTATTCCAGGCTCAAGGAATTAGGAATAGATTTTAAGTGATATCAACACGTAAATGAAAAGAAAAAAAAAACTTTTGAGGTATCAATATAAAAACAAGATTTGTTTATAAGTCAGCATGAATAATTGCCTAGACTTTGCCCACACTTGTTGTATAAGAGATCACGTGATCGAGTCTTATAAGAGTGGCAAACATGGGGAGTACTTTTTTCTCCGGCATTAAGAACGGGCACCATAAATGGTGGAGTTGGTTGGGTCCTTCAGAGCAGGGCAGGCAACGGGAATAGAAGCGCCATGAAATGCATGGCAGCGGCCTGGCCAGAGTCATTAATTGGGTCCCTGACATAGACACATAGGTGGCCAAACTACAAATTATGAAGGCAAAGTTTTCAACCAGGTGTCGGCCGGCCGCCGGAACTACCAAGAAATTACGGACCATTCGAGACGCAGAGCGAATCTTTGAAACTAAAGCTTAAATTAAGCACCGGTAAATCAAACTGTTCTTCATTTCTATCTTCTTTCTTAATGAGTGGGCAGGTTGGGGATGGTTTGATTTTATGTCATGACAGAAACGTACTCGCCATTAAATTAAGCAAATCCAGGCTGACAGACCTTCCATTTGCCGTGACGCTCGTTTCTTTTTTTAATCAAGCAAAGTATTTATTGCAAGAAGGAAAAGATCGGCCCTTAAATAAAGACCATTTCAATACGGCTGTCATGTGACTCGGTCGAGAGTCCAGTTAATCTCAACTAAGTAGATTTCTACGGAGTTAGAAATTTTTAGCTAGAAACAGTTTAAATTTTAAACCTTAAGAGTTTATATCTGTAAATAAAGTAAATTTTATAGGCCGAGATGCCGGAGAAGGGTTTTGCTTAAGTTTCGTTTGCCTGTTCGAGTAAGCAAAACCTTAAGATAGGCCGAGTATTCGAGTACTTTTTTACATTTTTCAAAGAAAAGCACAGGCTTTTAATTATTAATAAAAATCACAAACACATTATTTTATTATGATTGGAGGAAAAAGTAGTCGAACTACTTATACATCTCTAAATACTATGTTTTTAAGATCAAGGGTAGCCAAAGCTGGTTCTATTTACAACCTCTGTTCATGGTGTTCGGCTCCAATATTTATGTTGTCAGGTCGTTACAGCTCGTCTTTGCTGGAGTAAGAAATGGTTATTTTTCATGCACGAGTACGGTCGCCATAAAGTTATAAATAGTTATTGGAGTAATAACACGAACACATGTTTTTCATTTTCGTTGGAGGATTTCTTTTCTTTTAAAACTTCAAGCATTTTTTTTTCTGGGGTTTTTGGTTTAAGGGTACAGGCTAGCAGACAAGCGAGAAGTAATATAAATTGAAATGCCCTTTTCACCATGTTCAAAGTTGTACGTGGTAGGGACAGAACCGGAAGGGCCAAGAACTTTAAAAAAAAAAAACAAAGAAATATTTATAAAATTACAAAAAAAAAAAAAAAAACTTAGGTCCCTCTAAAATTTTCATAGAAAAGATGACAAGCTCGACCCCATTTTTCTTCCATAAGTTTTCCTGGCTACCCCGTTAAGTTAGCTTCTCGGGGGACATTTTCCTTTTATATTCCAACTTTCAGTATAGATTATGCCCACTGTTTTGCATAGTCTATTTGAATAAAATCAAGATCCGAGAAACACGGGAGTCTGGATGGCGAACATAAAACTTGGCTACATTTAGACGATGTTCTTCTCTTTATTTTTTAGGAGAAACCCATAGATTTTAAAGAAATGTTGTGGAACAACTTAAGCGTGCAGAAAATGGGTGTTATTTTTTTACCATAAAAGATGAGATCAAAGATATATCATAATCAATTCATAGAGAGGAGGAGAGCTTCAAGTCTTCTTTGAGTGACATGATCGGATGTTAACCTGCTTATCGAACTAACATGTTGAAACATCCGATATGTTTGCCAAAGATCTGTAAAAAGACGAGATCGAGAGAACAGAAGAGACGATGAAATAGTAGGCAGCTTCCTTTCTGTCATCTCATCTCGACTTTTTGGCCTTTGCAGTCCTCGAAACAATACTGATGAAAAGATGCTGTCTTCACCGTTCGTACCACGCACTGTTTCTTGACGACCAAAATCTGTTTCTTCGTTGTCCCTTCTCCAAGATGAGATGACTTTTTTCAGAATACAATTAGGTGAAAAGAATGACCATCCAACGCCGCGGCTATTGGCAGTTCTCTCAACAAACATCACCAACAAGTATTATTCTTAATAGTTTAAGTTGACGCTTAATTTTTTTTAAGCAACGAGGACAAAGATGAGTAAGCAAGTGTCCGTCTTTCAAACTTCTGCCAAATACCACCACAAAACAATAGGGCTTGGGAAAATTATTGAGCGAAAATTAGAGTTTAATTCGCTGATGAATAAGCGCCATTCTGTAAAAAAGTTACAGTTGCGTACACTGACAGGCTCGAGCTCACCATGGTGCATCTCAGATAAAATAATGTTCAGCGGAGTCGAAGGGAAGAGTCAAAAGATCGTCATCTACGGTCTTCGGACACCCTTCTTTCACGAAAATGGCTATTTACTTCACGTGAACAAAGTCAGGACTCAGGAGAGGACAGTGGTATGCGTGTGAAGATGTCTTTCTTCCCTTTTCTTCTTTGCTTTCTCTCCCGTCACTTCGGCGCTTCATTAAAGCTGAACAGTGAACAGTTGTGTTCCATAGATTGCAGTGGAAAATTGAGGATCGGAAAGAACGAACTCAACCAAATAAGACAATTTCTTTTCCCAAATAAGTTTACAAGAAGATGTCATCGAGCTGTTAGATTGAACTTTCAAGGGCGTTAGATAGATCGAGTTTTTAAAACTTTTCTTTCTTCTATGTAAGAATCTCAGCTAGAATCTTTCTCCACATTTATCAATTATCATCCCTTTAAATGGCCTGAATCTTCAAAGGCTAGTCGTCCAAAGAAACAATAAAAAAGAAGACAGATTGTGGGGAGAACCACGATCGAGTGCCCATCGTTTTACCGACTACCCATCGTTTTTTTCTTCGAGTTGCTGCTCCCATTCTCGCCTACCATGTAAGCACATCGTCGATGGATTGAATCCTTCGACCAATTTGTAGATCTTCTGGTGGGCTAGATGCCGTGCGGTCAGAGCTAGTTCCTGAATGACCGCTGCTACTTGTTATTAGAATAGTGACAGAAGATTAGATATCCTATCAACTTGCCTGTCCTGGAGCCATTTACAGAACAAAGAATTGATGATCACAATTATAATTAGTAAAAGACTGAAGCCACGACGTGCGAACTACCACAACACGTGACCGGACAGATTAACTTATTGGTATGTAGGGTGAAAAATATCTCCCTCATGCCTCAACTCTCTGCTCTGCGAGCAAAAATACGAATTGCTGTTGCAGCAAGCTGAAATACTGAACATAGATTTACTATAGCAACTGACGAACTGCTTCCGCAGGGCGCAAATACCCAAAAGCACAGTCATTTTTAGTAGAAAATAGTGTGGAGATTGAATGCATGTTTCATTAATTTAAGGTGAACACGAGGCTCGATCTTGTTGTGTTTGATTTTTATTTTCCTTTTTCTGATTCTGCAGTGCCCCAAGACGATTGAAGGCCTGCCTGCCTGCTTATCGCTGTTGTTCTTTATGGAGAATTAATATCATAGGTGGTTAGTGGTTACAGTAGCCCCGCGCATTTACCAATAAAACCAGGATATTGTGAAAGTATAGCTGTTTATCGAATGCTATGGAGCCCATCAATGAAAGAATACTTTTCTTCTATTGTTATAACATCTCCTGTTAATATTTCAGAAGAATTGACCGTACTGTCGATAACTATTTCCCTTTTACATACATTTTGTTGTCTTGAAGCAGTGTACTACAAATAAAAAATGTGAATGATAATTTTTTTCTCATGGACCTGCTTGCTTTGGCGCAGTATTTATTACGTGTTTCTGTTGGGCTTTATTTGTGGGTCTAGACTTATCAATATCAACTTGTACATCATGTATTCATATGAGAAATAGACCTTTAATCAGGTTCAATCTAATCCACATTTATGAATTATGATGATATAGATAATTTTCTTTCGTATGGATCTTGGATAAGGGTTTTGCTTCTATACCAAAAACTGATACTAGTTTGAGATGATTTAGCGAGGACCCAAACTGATAATACAAGATAGATTTAGATATGCTTCCGAACATGATTTGTTTGATTTTCTTTTCGTTGATTCAGCAAGGATAAATTTGTGTTTCGCAATAAAGTGTCTTATATCCCGGAAAACGCCTGCAGAGGGATCGGCCCTCAACCTTTATTGATAAGGAATGAAGTATTTACATCAAAAAATTATAGGATAAAAAAAAAAGAGGATAAAGACCATTAAACATTTGCATCAGCAACAGCATCCCAATCTGCTGGGAGGTCTTCCCACTCATGAAAGTGGTTACCATCATCAGCCAAGAAAAAAAGATGAAGACTATTAAACATTTGCATCAGCAACAACATCCCAATCTCCTAGGAGGTCCTTCCACTCATGAAAGTGGTTACCTTCATCAGCCAAGAAAAAAAGATGAAGACCATTAAACATTTGCATCAGCAACAACATCCCAATCTACTGGGAGGTCCTTCCACTCATGAAAGTGGTTACCTTCATCAGCCAAGAAAAAAAGAGCAATTGTGGTACTACTTGGATATATGTTGTCAATATGTAAAGATGCAAGATGTTGTTCAATCCTTGTATTTAGCAATCAACCTGGGTTGTCTTCTCACGACTTTGTTGATCCATTGCAGCCATTGCTTGTTGTTGACTTGAAGAACAATCGGCTTATGCTCTTGAGTGACCACCTCTAGACAAAAATTCAACAGCCAAGTTTCACCCATAGAGGCGGAGAGCCTAGACCCCTTGACTACAAAGAATGGTGTCATTTCACAATTTAACCATAGCAGCTAACCACAAAGTGTAGTTCCTCTCCCACGAGACAATCTGGACTATTGACCCGTTGTCCTGTTGTCCCTCTTCAGGCTCCAACCTTCCATCCATATGCCTGTAAGTGACCACATTCTTAGGCATTTCAAAGAATGACTATCAGCCTTCATGCTAAAAAAGAATTTCATGCACCGTTTCCATACCCTGTCTTATATCAAATATAAAGCTTATTGTCTATAACTCTCCATAATCTTTTTTAGTTCATATCAGTCTTAGTTTTTTTTTTTTTTGGTATTGTGTATTTTGATGATGAATAGTTTCAAAAATCTAGTACTAACCAAAATATATTTTTTTAAAACTTTTGTAAAAATCAAACAAAAATTTGGTAAAAATACTTATAATTTATAAAAAAAATTGAAGTGGGGCCATGTTTCCTACCGTCCTCCGTGGCTTCGTATTTCAGAAGTCAATTGTGATGGTAACCAAACTCGGGATGCAGGCCATGCAGCGAAACCTCTGGAAAGTCAATTGTAATGGTAGCCAAACTCGGAATCGGCCCCACTTGACCAGTGCCGTACCCCCACTCGCAGCCCTATGATGTTTATTGTTTGCCATCGCCATCGTTGCCCCGAGGCCCCAACAATTTAACAAAGCTAGCTGTATTGTTTCTCTATAAGCAGTCCACCACCCCATGAGATGACATTCTCTTAGAAAGAAAGAAAATCTCAATTTTGTTAAAAACTATATATATATATATATATATATATATATATATATATATATATATATATATATATATATATATATATATATATATAGAGAGAGAGAGAGAGAGAGAGAGAGAGAGAGAGAGAGATTTGTATTTCAACCTAAGAACAAGGAGGGTTGGGTCCTTTTTTTTTGTACGTTGATCCCCCTATCGAAATTTTTAAGCACACAAAACTATTAAAAATTTCATAGTAAGGCCGTAAGACTCTTCCTGAGATTACTTCTATTTGAACATAAAATGATTATAATTAGTATTTTCGAAAAATTTGGTGAGATTGTGGGGTGGCTTAAAATCTTCTTATAAAACGCAAATAAACCTCTTCTGAAAGCCGGATCCTTCATTTTCAACCCCGTTTTCAAGATCTTCCTTCTTCCTAGGGCCTTGAGTGCTTTGGGTGCAAGAAAATGCAGCGAGCCACCGGGATGCTAGCCGAATTTTCAGGCGGCTTTCTCTTCTGCGTTGTTGTTCACTTTCTTTAGTATCTACTTTTCAGGTTGCGGTACTAGGAAGGACCCACTAAAGCAAGCAGCAAACTGACTTGGTGATTATAGTCAATGGAAGAAGGTTGTAGTTACAACACACAAAGAAAACTAAGCAGAACAGAAGAGAAGGGGAAACCAAAACAGGTGATCAGAAGAGAAAATTGTCGAAGAGTGTCTTCGTCTTCTCCTTTTGTTAATGTTCTCCCATTGTTGTATATCTTTTTTTGATTTCAAACAGAGATAGGCTGGGCACTTTGTGTAATAGCAGAGCTAGCTACTTGTTGGCTGGGAGGGCTACTGCCTCTTAGGAACAACACACAAAACTCTCCTCTCGCACTCTCAAGAGGAGGTTAGAAGCAACAAGGAAAAATACAAAGATTTACGTGGTTCGAAGCAATAATCTCCTACATTCACGGTCGCACAGATCTTTCACTGTTCACTCTCTGATAAACACAGACACTTTCATAAAGAAGACCAAAATGAAACGGCGGCCCCCCTCACAACATAAGGATTATGACAAACCCGCATTTGTACAAAATGACATAAATAGTACTACATACGAGTGTCTAGTATGGATCAAGTTCCATACACCAACACTGCCCGCACCAGCCCATCAAAAATCTCATTATAATGTCTCCAGTATATCACATTATGCAATGACCAAACCAAATTTGTGTCACCAATAGCTAAAAACATCTTGTCTGCACTGGAGGACCAAACAAGTCTGTTTCACTCATAGATAGGTTTTTCCTCTCTTGTGGTTAAAATATTTGCACTTACAAGGATCCTCCATAGCATGCATGGCATAATTCAGTCCAACAATTCAACACATATAGATACACCATTTGCATGTACACTAAACACAATGAACTCTATATACGTAAGTGCCGCATCAGATATGAACATTGTAGATACACCATTTGCATGTACACTAAACTAAATTAACTCTATATATGTAAGTGCCGCATCAGATATGAGTGTTTAAAGCATTTTTAAACGAATGCCCATCCAGCTAATTTTTCTGGCTCCACCACTGCTGCAAAAATGTAATAATTTGTGGAGGGCCTCGCCACACTCAGGTATTTGTAAGCCGGGCCACCCCATGTTCTGGTGTCTGTCTGTTCTATTGGATGAGATTTTCATGCACGAAATGTGATGGCCGGGGACAGGCAGCTATAATGGCGTTCAATTATGGTCCCGTTCTTAAGAGAGAGACGTGAAAATACACGGACCTTACCACAACCACATGTGGTGCGACCTTTGACCTTTCCAATTAGCGGCGGCATAGGCCACGGACTTGGGACACCGCATGCAATGTTTCCTTGTTCATGATGGGTCCAGGCCAAACAAGTTTGGTAGATGGGGTTGTGCGAAAAGTTCGAGTACATTTATTGAACACCAATTAGTGCAGCTTGGTCACTGCCTACCAAACAAGCTCAAACATAAGTGACCAGCAAGGACCCAGGCTTAAGCTAGCAGCCTTCCTAATCAAGTCCCAGTACTCTAAATTAAGCAGGTTTGAATCGAATTAGAAAACTAATACAATAATAACACTCCTCAAAAACTTGGCAAAATGTGAAAACGATTTCTTTTTATGTAGATTTTTAAGGTGCCTAACATTGGATGTTGTAAGATGACTAAAAACTAAAATAAAAAACAGTGTCTTTAATGGTAATGGCTTAATTTAAGCTGACAGTTCATAGGGGTTTTAACGATAATTTTTATATTTTTAACCATTCGGCAACTATCCAACCTGCACCCTTATGATTAGAACTCTCCCATTTCTCTAACCACAAAACATTTAAGTTATTTTTTCTAAATTCCCCCTTTTTTTTCCCTTAGGCTGCGTTTGATGCAGCGGGGTGAAGTAAAGATTTTTGGAAAAAATCGTACGGGCGGGTGGAATTCCACCCGCCCGACGAAATCGCCATCAATTATTGTTCTGGATTTTGCAATTATTATTTCTGTTCCCTTTAGTGTGGCTTTTGGAGCATCAAATCTTTGGTGTTTGGAGCAAGGGACTCAGAGTGGTGGGACTTCCTTGACCCTCTTCAAGAATGGGAGGAAGGTTTTAGATGAACTTGGAGTTGGAGGCCTAAAAGGCTAGTTGATTGACATAAAGGGTGATGATTAAAGAATCTGCTTTTTCTTGTTTGGCTTAAGTTCCATCTTCATGCATTTTATATGCTTGTTAAATATTCTTTTTCACCTTGTTGCAATTTCAAGTATCAACATTACCTGTTATCTCTTTCACTAGTTCAGCTGTTGGAACATGCCTTGGTAAAAATTGTCAGGGCGTTTGAGCATGGTTGGCAGTGAGCATGCAACAACAACAGCAACTACAGTTGCAGCAGTGGCAGCAGTTACAATGCACGACTCGGTCTGTAGGATCATCTGGTTTTACTTAATGCCATTGTTGGGAAAATTGTGACAGATTTTAAGTGCTGTACTCAGATAAATTTCAAGTTTACATTTGCTATTACTGTTTTCCTTTGATGTTTTTTTTTAATGAATTTATGCAAAATCCCAGTTGGCGAAATGTAGCAAACAACATTAGAAAATGCTTAGCCTTTTGCATCATCTGAATCTTGTGAATTTGATTGGTTATTGTGCTGATGGCGATCAGCGGCTTCTAGTCTATGAGTTTATGCCGTTGGGTTCATTGGAGGATCATTTACATGGTGACATTTGAAATTGGTTTTTTGTATCATACTCTAATTTTGTCAGTTCTTCATTATATTGTAGTCTATATTGGGAACTGAATAAGTTTTTGGTGTTTAATTGTGCCAAACTATTAACTTTGTTGCTACGTGATGACAGAATATGGTCGAAAATGCATTGTTTGCAATTGATGGCCTTGAGGAATGATCTTAAAATGCATTGTTTTGCATGTCCACTGCACAATGAAGCGGTCCACTCCACAAGGAAGCTTTGACAGCACAAAGGATTGAACGAGAACAAAAACAGTTACACATGATTACATGTTCTGTTTGTCTTAATGATCCATGGTGGAGGCACCTGATGGATGCTGTTTCAGAAGTGGCCGCTACCCATAAAGAAGGAACAAGATGAGATCATGCAAACCAGTGAATTAGTTACTGGTTGTACAATGTAGATTTATGATGGTATATTACACTAGACGAGTTGAAACATGCCACTGCTTGTACTTTCTGTTGTATTTAGGGCTTCATGATGCCCAAGAGAGGATGTATTAATAGGATACTTATTTCAGTTTTCTTTTTGTTCCCATGGGGTTAGAATTTGTGTTTCTTGCTTGGCTATTGCATTCGCTAAAAACAAAATTCTGTTGACTGCTGCATTCGCTAAAAACAAAGTTCTGCTGATGTGCGTCAAATAAAAGACTAAATTGCACAGTAGCATAAGTATTTCTGAAAAAAGTCTCCGCAATGTTGTCATATAATTTATTTCATTTCTGAAAAAAGTCTTCTAAATTTATCATGTGCATCAAACATGGTTAAATTTACCAGGTTAAATGTTTCATTGTGCATCAAACATGGTTAAAATTAACAGGGTAAATTCTTCCAGTGCATCAAACGTGACCTTAAATCGGAAGAGGGCTAAATTTCAACCTGAAAATTTTACCAGGTTAAATTTGCCAGAAAAATTTACCACGTTAAATTTCAACCGGTGCATCAAACGCACCCTTAGAAAGGAGCAAGGGAAGCTGTCCTGCCTTTTTCTAATTGCTACCATGGTTTTCAAAAAGTACCCAACAATGCATCGTTGGCAAACAGCCGGCTTGATTTTGGAATCGCCAGAGCTATAAAACCTGTCCACATGAGTCAAGGTTGGCCCGGCTTGCCCTTGATTTGCTCGACTTGCCTTAATGCGACCCAACTCGGCTTGACTCGGTGGTAACTCGGCTCTGATTTGCCCAGTGATTTACACTATTATGGTTATTTTAAAACTCGACCAAGTTGATAAGTCATCTCATAGAGTTGACGATCACGGGTTTACCAACTATGCAATAAGAATTGATACTGAAAATTACCATTCCTACAGTGGCAGGTCAAATTGGTTGGATAAAACAGAGAACGGCCAGAAGACTCTTGTTTAGTGAAGATCGCCCATGAGAAAACGATAAATCAGAGGAATTGGTTGGATGGCAGTGGACCGACAGTCTTTTTCAAAAGAATCCGTTCCCCCAAACTTCATTAATCGCCAAAACAGGCTAATTTTCTGCGTCATCCAACTGCTCCTTGCTGTTAAAAAATCCGAAGACTGGAGCCATGAGCCATCGTCGTCGCCACTGGTCGTAGAACAGCGCAACCGGACAGAGAGCCACCTGACGCCAAGTTCCACATGAGAAATCGGGACTCTGCCCAGCACCTGAGCCATTACTGATGCCAAACTTTGTTACTCCTGATACGGTGACCCGGCATGCATTCAATATGCAATTCTAAGAGAGAGCAGTTGGTAGATGGCGGCTCAGGAAAGCACATTGAACCTGAGCTTTCATGGCGCTAGATGGCGAAGTTTCAGAAGCTCCATGGAAGTAGTTGAAGAAATCGTTGCATCTATAGCACATCGCCCGCCCGGCCCTATTTCTGTAGGCCCAAGTTCGCTCAGAATTGGAAGCTAGCTCCCTGTAGGCCGTTTGAATACATGGTTCTTTACTGTAGAGCTGAAACTTCAGTTGAAATTCGATGGGAAATTTCAGCTGACGACAAACATAGAACTTCAGTGCTGGGTTTTTTTGAGTTAGAAACTTTAATAACAGCAATAAAGTTCCACCTAAATAAATGGAGCTTTAATGCTGTGATAGTTTTTTTTTTTTTTTTTTTTTTTTTTTTGCTTATTAAGTTCTCAATCTCCAAAACAAAAAATTCCATGAAATCAAATCAAGAGAGTGAATGGAGTGTAAAACTATTTTTTCAAAAAAAAAGTACCGGAAGTTTTAAGCCCAAGAATTTAATTCTATGTATTTAAATGAACCCCCAAAGTTGTTGGCTAGGAATGCTAATATATTCCACGAATGATATATGATCAAATCGATAAAAAAAAAAAAATCATATATGAAAGAAATCAATATATAATTAAGAAATCAGATAGGATTTGGATTTAAGAAATGACATCCGATCTAAATATCCAATGGGATACTGTTCAAAATTTGGATTTAGATGCAGATACGAATATAAAAATCAGATTTGGCTTGTGAAATCGGTTTTCAGATTCAAATTCAGATATGACTTTTGTTAATTCTAATTCGAATCCAAAATTCTAATGCGTGAATATTCCGAAAAAATGGATATGATTAAAGGTATTTCTTATTCGAATTACATCAGTTTACATCCCTATTGTTGGTGGGCCAACATTGAAACTTAGGAGGTGGCTGAATTTGGGCCATGCTGATTTATATATGTACACTGCTTGAGAATCGATTTTTGAAACATTGAAGCCGTCCTTTCTCCGCCCATCAAATTTCAAGAGAAACAACGACATTTTGAAAGAAAAACAGCTCTTTTGGTTCACATTCATCTTTAACTAGTATCTCATGACAATTAATATCCTGGGAGTTCACGCATGCATCAATTTCCTGGGTTGTAAAAGGGGATACTAATATGCAAGTTGAAGTATAGCAGAACATCACCCCGATGCACAAAAATGTATGTCTGATACCCAAAGAGATGGAGAAAGAGTAAGGCTTTAGACCTCTTGGTGGACAGTAGGATGAAGTACGCGTTCTTTTCATTGAACAAAAGTCAATTGACAAATCTATACTTTACTCTACTGTTCACAATTGCTCTTTGAAGATAAGTCTTTTTTTTTTTTTTTTTTTGCTTCATGTGTATTTAGATTTTATTGGATGAAAAAATCATGACAAACAAAGTAAAGCAATCAAGTAACTATGATATTGGGTTGAAAATGCTGGGGATCTCTTCAAAGATTAAAAAACATTGCTTCAAGATTATGCATATCGGAAGATGTATAAGAAATAAGACATAAACGTTCCATCAAAAGATGAATTTCATAGACAAGAACAAAAGACGCCTACTTGACAGGATGGTTCACATAGAGGTTGTCCACATAATTTGGTTTGGGATCAGAAACATAAAACTCTGCAGCAGAATGGTCGGAAATCCGTATTTGGTTTGTCGAGATGCATATTTTTTGCAAGAATCATTGGATACATTAATCTTAGTACCTAAAACAATATCACATAGATATTCTTGGAATTGAAATAGATCATGAACCCAGTTCACTTGCGTATTAAAAAAATCACGGAATTTCTTTTTGTTGAATGGGCTTGAGAAATAACGATCATTTTTTTTAAACAAATGCCATTTCTGGAGTTTTTTTTTTTTTTTTTCTGAGGAGAAGTTAACAATCCACGAGCAAAGAATGCCTCAAGGCACCTTCATTTATTTTGCTTCTCGAGTCTTGGGGTTGGATCAAGACTTGATACCTCTAGGGATGTCAACGGATCAGATTCGGATATAATATATCCTTAATCATATCCATTTTTTCGAATATTCACATATTCATATTTAAATTCGGATTCAAATTCGAATAAAGAAAGTAATATTTGAATCTGAATCCAAAATCCAATTTTACAATCCGAGTCTGATCTGAATCTGATTTTTATATTTATATCTGAATCTGAATCCGAATTTTGAACTAGATTTTGCCGATTGTCAAATTTTAATAGCATTAGATATAGGATATTTGTCTAAAAATGAATCTGATCCAAATCCATATTCAAATCCAATCTGATATTTATGTATATCCAAATCCGAATCCAATCGGATGCCATTTATTTAATCTGAACCCGATCTGATTTCTTGATCGGATATTAGTTTTTTTTTCATATCCGATTTTTTCGAATTGGTTTGGTCAGATATCCGATTCTAATCCGATATATTGACATTCCTAAGTATATCCTTTTAACAAGGAAACATAAATCTCATAATTGTGACTAAGTTGATTGCTTGTTTCAATGAAATCCATTTCCAACGGTTGAATCTTTCAATCCCATATTTGTTTCATCAAGTGCTCATCAACCCTTTATGTTTTACCTTATTTTAATAGGACTTTGATGAGCAAAACTTAGCAGTTTTTGAGATTTTTTTCTTTCCACATTTCTAAGAGATCAAGCACATTGAGGTCCTTTTTTTTTTAACATGTCTATAATGAAAAATTATGTTTTACATGCACTAAGAGAAGGCATATGTGTAAGACAAAAAAAATAACTGAAACAAGCTAAAAGTCTGTAATTGTAACACTATACATGCACTAAAGACTGGCAACATTTTAATCGTGTATAACAGGAAAATTCACCCGGGAAACAACCTGGATTAATTGAACATTAAAATGGAGATGTTGGAGAGATCATACTCATGCATTTAACAACTAACCGTCGTAAATTTTAACAAGCAAAAATCAAGCAGTTCTTTTATAAACAAATATTTTCAAGATTTCTTAGTATTTCGTAGATAAGTAAAGCCAGCCATCAGAAGTATTCATAATCTCAGATGTTGGCGTACTTAAAAGAGTATATACCTTTCTCATCTGTCACAAATTTCTCTAAAGTACTTACTTACTCCCAGTTGCAGCATATAGTACAAGCACCATAGATCTTGAAAATGTTACAAACAGAAAGAGACTAATCCAGTTGAACATGCAGATGCATGTTCATGTAGCATCAGCTGCATTATTGACAAAAAGTTATAAATGATATACATATTTTATATAGATGTGCATATCTTAGTGAAGAGGATCAATTTGATCTTTTCTTAAAATGATTTTGTGAAACTTGATATGCACATTAAATTTTTCATGTTCTTTTACTTCTTGTAATAGTAGTATTTGGATTTGGCTTATGCAGCGGAGCTCACCATAAAACAACTTTAAAACTTGAGTTTGTTTCTTGAATGCAAATGAGATATATTAAGATATGAGAACAAGAGACTTCTTCAACAAAGCCGGATGCCATGTGGGTTGCGGTTATGCCAGTTTAGATTTTTCAGAGGAGGAGGGATGAGGAGGTTCGTTGGGATGAACTCCCACCTCCCTTTAGTTCGGAGGTTACGTGGTCGCAACAGAGAAAAGCTTTCCCCGCTTCTCTTCCGTCCTCTTCATCTGGTAACGATGAAAAGACAGCAGCGAAGAAGGGACTCCATAACTTTGATCTCCTTTTTGTCCGTTGGTTGGGGGCAGCCCGTCACCCGTCAAACACAACACGCCAGCACGGACTCTGGCGGAGCTCCGAGAAGCCCTGCAAGCCAATCGCCGGAGTCCCCAACTCATCCCCGAAACCGTCGCGCCACCGCGCCTGCAACACAAAACCCCCTTCCTCCCCCACCCTCTCCCTTGCCCCCTCGTCCCTCCACCCTCGATCCCCTCACATCGATGACGACGAATCCGTTCCTGATGCTACTCCCCCTCTAGCACGATTTCGCGGCGGGGTGTCAAGATGGCCGTCCTGGGGTCTGACGCTGCCGGCGCCAATTCGGCCATGTTCGTCCACCACTCAGGCGACCTCTTGGGGCCCTCCCACCTGGAATGGCCCTTCGGGAGAGTCGACATAGACGACGACGATCTCCGGGAGACGGCCTACGAGATCTTCTTCACGTCGTGCCGGGCGTCGCCGGGGTTCGGCGGCAGGACGCCGCTGACCTACATCGGCGTGTCGGAAGGGGCGGAGGCGGGGGGGCCCGGCGGAAGGGCTCCCGGTTCGACGGTGGTGCCCACCAGTAGATTGAAAAGGGCGCTCGGGCTGAAATCGAGGAGGCAGTCGCCGAAGCGGGTGCCGGCCATGGCCCCCGGCGCTGGAAGCGGCGGGGTGCTGTCTCCCGTGAAGAATAGGCGCCCGTTCACGACCGCCGAGCTGATGCGGCAGCAGATGAGGGTGTCCGAGCAGAGCGACGGAAGGTTGAGGAAGGCCCTCATGCGCATCCTCGTCGGACAGGTTCTCCCTCTCTGTCTGTCCAATCAGAATCCACGCTGCATATTTTATATGATTACATCTGATCATCTGCTGAAACCACTTGAAATGAAAAAAAAAAAAATGCAGTAATCTATCACCTCTTAAATTGGTCTCATCTTGGAGTCCTCACTAAATGCAAATGAGGAATCTCAAAGAAAAGAATGCATTATCAGTAATTGCGTATCACAAGAATGCCTGATAAATGATGAGATTCCTTTCCCATTCAAGTTTAATTCACCCAATTTTTTTTATGATCTGCTCTTTGGTAGGCTGGTTAATTAGATGATGTGCAATGAATGCTGACGGCCATGAGGCATGGCCGCCAAGACTCATCGGGAATTTTCTTTCAGGAAATTATTTGGTCTAAATGTCTTTCCGTCTTGAAAAAAGAAATCACAATATTTATATTCTTTTTTTCTTTTCTTTCAAAAAGTCCAGTATGAAATGATTTTTTTTTTAGTATGAATCCTCTAAGATTTGGTTCATAAATACCACTTTTTTTTAGATTAGCTATAAGATTTTGTCTCTGAAACGGCGTCTAAGTTGTGTTTGGGTAACCGTTGAAATTGGGTTCTGTTAAATCGCACTACCGAATTGATTTGCTGCTTCTGAGTTCTGAGATCTCGTTCTTCTGAAAAAAACAGATGGGAAGACGTTCAGAAACAATCATTCTCCCACTGGAGCTACTGCGGCAGCTAAAACCGTCGGAATTCAATGATGCCCACGAGTATCACGAGTGGCAGCGGCGCCATCTCCGCGTTCTCGAGCTTGGTCTCCTGACGCACCCTTCTATCCCCTTAGACCGATCGAACTCGTCCGCTCAAAAGCTCAAAGAGATCATAAGGGCGGGCGAGTTGAAACCCATCGACACGGGGAAGAACTCGGAAATCTTGAGGGTCCTCTGTAACTCCGTCGTCACCTTGGCATGGAGGACCTCCAACGGCTCCCCCACGGACATCTGCCACTGGGTCGATGGGTTTCCCATCAATCTCCATCTCTACATCTCTCTGCTTCAGGCGTGCTTCGACACCAAGGACGAAACCATGGTCATAGAAGAGGTGGACGAGATACTGGAGCTGATGAAGAAGACGTGGACGACGTTGGGCATCAACAGGTCGGTTCACAACGTCTGTTTCACATGGGTACTCTTCCAACAGTTTGTTACTACCGGCCAGATCGAGCAGGATTTGCTTGGAGCCGCGCTCACTCTTCTGTCGGAGGTAGCGAACGACGCGAAGAAAGCGACCGACGACTCCCTGTACTTTAAGATTCTGTCCTCCGCATTGGCGTCCATGCAGAGCTGGGCGGAAAGGTGGCTTCTGGATTACCATGAAAGCTTCAAGAAAGGGCCTGCCGGTTTGATAGAGAACGTCCTCCCGCTCGCACTTTCTGCTGCTAAGATCTTGGATGGAGGACCAGAGGTGGCCAGCTGCCTCTCGGAGGAGCAGTCAGATTCATTGTACGGGAGGGTGGATGCTTATATTCGTTCTTCCGCGCGCAATGCATTTGCAAAGGTATGCAGTGCACGATGAATGCCTTTCTTCCTTTCCAAAGGATACTATTTGGAGCTGATTGATTGGAAACGTTCGATAAAAGATTTTCCCGACTCAAAACTTTGGGGAATAAAACGAAAACGAAAATCTATCATTTAGCAGAAAATCTACTTGAAACTTGTTTGTGTTTGTTCTTTTTAATTAAACTGTGATTGTTTATTATAGAGCCTTCTGAAATCGCAGATACTAGAACACAAGACGCTGGACAGCATCGCAGGGGACGGAGAGATTGGAACAGCAGAGATTTTGATTGTTCTAGCAAAAGAAACTGAAGATCTAGCAAAAAAAGAGAAGGAAAACTTCAGCCCTGTCCTTAAGAAATGGCACCCGGTTTGTGCTGGAGTGGCTGCTGCATCCCTTCACAACTGTTACGGTGTTGTGTTAAAGCAGTACCTCAACAACTTCTCAGAACTGACAAAGGACACGGCCATGGTGCTGCAGACGGCTGGGAAACTGGAGAAGCTTCTGGTGCAGATGGCCGTGGAAGACTCCGCTGATTGCGAAGATGGAGGCAAGGGAATAATCAGAGAGATGATACCTTATGAATCAGAATCGATCATGATGGGTCTCTTCAAGAGCTGGATTGATGGCAGGATGTCCACTGTTGGAGAGCACGTAAGCAAGGCCAAGGATACTGAAGTGAGTTTCTCAACTCTCAGAAAATGAAACCCCGAGTATGATGCTATGATCATTTGATAACTGGTGCTGTTTCTTCTGTTTGTTTCTGTGACAAGACTTGGAACCCCAAATCCAAATCTGAGCCACACGCTCAGTCGGCCGCAGAATTGGTGAGGTTGGCTAGGGAAATGGTGGATCAATTCTTCGAAATGCCGGTCAACGTCACCGATGATATGGTGCAGCACCTAACAGACGGATTGGATGCGCAGTTTCAGGGATATATAGCATTCGTTTCATCGTGTGGTAACTTCTCCACTCTGTACCCTGAAATCATTTTTGCCTTTAACGACGAAGATTTGCTCAACTTTTTCTCCATGCACCAAATTCAAACTTCAAACCTGAAACAGGGACGAAGCAGAGCTACATTCCATCGTTACCACCACTGACCCGGTGCAATCAAGGAAACAGGTTCCTGAAAGCCGTCCGGAAGGTAGTCCCCTGCCACGCCTTCGCCGAGCACCCCAACACGGTCCCCCCCAACGGCGACAACTTCGGCACCGGAAACCACCACCAGCCCCGGCCATCCACCAGCCGGGGCACGCAGCGCCTCTACATCCGCCTCAACACCCTCTACTACCTACTCTCCCAGTTGAACACCATCCACAAAACCATCCGGTGTCACCACCAGAGCCACCAGCCGCCCCGCCGCTTCCCCACCGCCTCCTCCCACTTCGACCTCGCCCGCGCCACCATCAACGCTGCCACCCACCACGTGGCGGAGGTGGCCGCCTACCGCCTCATTTTCCACGACTCCAACGCCGTGTTCTACGAGGGGCTGTACATCGACTTGGTGTCGGAGTCGCGCATCCGGCCGGCGTTGCGGGCACTGAAGCAGAACCTGGCGCTGCTGGGGGCGATCATGAGCGAGCGGGCGAGGGAGGGGGCAGTGCGGGAGATCATGAAAGCGTCGTTCGACGCGTTCCTGATGGTGCTGCTGGCCGGCGGGAGGGAGCGGGCATTCCAGAGGGAGGACGTGGAGACGGTGAAGGAGGATTTCCGGGCGCTGACGCAGCTGTTCTTAGCGTGCGGGTGGGACGTGGTGACGGAGGAGGTGGTGGAGAGGGAGGCGGAGGTGGTGAAGGGCGTGTTGGAGCTCATGGGGGAGCCGACGGATCAGCTGGTGGAGGACTTCAGCGTCCTCGCCTGCGAGTCCAGCGGTCTGATCATGTCCAACTTCGGCGGCCAGCAGAGGGTGCCGATGCCGCCAACCACGGGGAGGTGGAACAGGGTCGACCCCAACACCATTCTCAGAGTCATCTGCCATCGGAACGATAAGACCGCCAATGGTTTCTTGAAGAAGAACTTCCAGATGGCTAGGAGGAAGTGAACCAGAGAGAGAGGTAGAGAGAGATAAGGGTTCGGGTGCAACTGTCTCGTATCTCAAGGGAGGAAAAACAAAAACAAAAAAAAAGTGGAATTTGAGATTTCTTTTTAAGTTATGGACGTTTTAGGTGTCTGTACAATGTAATAAGATCGGTTTTTATCATATTTTAATTTGCATTGCTTGCAACAGTCTGAATGTATGTACGAGTAATCGTGGAGTAAGTTTTTAAATGTTATTAACCTGATTGTGTATTATAAGTAATTGTGGAGCAACTTTTTAGAAGGTTTACTGTGCTTAAATAGTTAATGTACTTTAGAAACTATATTTTCAAGTATAGTTTAAGAAATTATTTCTCAAAAAGACAAGTCTTCCTTTACTCAAACACTAGTACTAAACATTTGCTGTATTACTCGGTGTTGCTATTTTTTTTTTAACATAGGAGCGGTTTAGAACCGCATTAATTAACTATAGCACGAGTTCAAGGTACACTACTCATATTATCATCAATCAATCGATGCAAATAACCAAATGGATTGATAAGAATGGTCATTCTTCAAATAATTTAATGATCGCATCAGCCTCTTGCAAGTACAATTTTATGTCTTCACTTTCTTCAATTCTTAAACCAATTGAACATTTTAAAAATTATTTTTCTTAAAAAAATAGAAAAAATAAGACAAATATTGAAGTATTTATATGTGAATGGATACAATGTTGAGGCATTTGTATATGAAGAACTTCGTCATGTAACAGTGGCTAAAGTAAAACTTTTGAAAATTATGACCCACATAATATATATATATATATATATATATATATATATATATATATATATATATATATATATATATATATATATATATATATATATATATATATATATATATATATATATATATATATATATATATATATATATATATAAAGAAACTTGGTAAAATGGCATACATATTGATTAAACTGGGCCCAAGTTCTACATTGGAAGGTTTAAATTTGACAGTGTAGAGTTAAATGAGAGTCTCCTTCCATTGAAATATGAACTGGGACTTAGTAGAAACCTCAGTTTTTTCTTTTCCAAGTACGAATTGCATTATAAAAGAAGACTCGAATCTACTTTCTTTGTGGCACTAATGGCGGGCCTCAAAGTTAACCCGATAACCATGTCTCCTTCCAAACGACCCAATTTCTAGCTGTTACAAAATAATGGATCCCAGATCCAGATTATGCAAGTATGGTACCCGGTGCCATTCCAATGGTACAATATACAGGTTGCTCCAGATTCGAATAAGATTTTAACTCGCCAAATGCCTACTCTTTTCTCTACATCCGGACTATAAGTACCAGGAAAAAGGGGGACAAAGATCTCAGAAAAGATATCAGAAATTCAACCTTGATATGCCCCACAAAACCAAAACTAGGTTTGCTTGGGAAGATCTCAGAAAACAGTATAAAGAGGAACTTTATTTTGCTTAGGAAGATCTCAGAAATTCAAAATGAAAAAAGAAAAACAAAAATAATGGAAAATTTTAGAAAAGTTTGAGTTTTCTACTAATTTTTTTACAAAAAGGTGATCAAAATGAAAAAAATTGTTAAGATATTAAATGAAACATTAAAAGTTTAAAATACATTAAAAGACATTTTGTTTATGAAATTGGAAAAAACACAATGCTTTAATTTTAAAAAAATATTGCAGTTTTTTCTTTAATTCGTCATTTTCTTTGTTTTACCATTTTTTGGGGGCATAGATATGATTGATCTTGTAGGATTTATTGAAACATGAAATGATCCAAGTAATAGAAGAGTGTGAGTGTGTGTTACATACAAAGGTAAGCCCTCCTTGTGGTTTGATAATTTAATAAATTAAACTTCAGCTTTTTCTTTTACCATGACACTTTCGGAAATCAGCAGCTCCTACTTACACGAAAATAATGTAGCTATTAAAGTCCAATCACCAAATGCAGCTTTATACGATGACTATTGACTAGTTCTCTTTCGGATGAGCAAGAAGTTCATCTTTACGGTCCAGAATAAGGACCAAATGAACCTTCCATTCTCTTCACTTTTGGGGTCCTGGGTTGTGCGGGCATAAGCTATGGCAGCGGTACATCCTTCTAGTTCTCTTTCGTTTGAGCAAGAAGTTCATCGACCAAATGAACCTTCCATTCTCTTCACTTTTGGGGTCCTGGGTTGTGCGGGCATAAGCTATGGCAGCGGTACATCCTTCAACTTGCATGTTAAGTTCTATCAATTTAAGATACAAGAGCATGATATTCACAAGAATCAAACTAGAAACCTATGTTGAGGCTGCAGAAATCTTTTACTTGATTTTAAATACAAAAAGTACCCGAAAATATTCTCAAACTGATAAACAAACCCTACACTATTATTGGATCTTGATCCATCTGAATAAGATGCCAAGCGATGATTGAAATCTTTTGCGATCCAAAATAAATGCAGTTTGTACATCCAAATTCAATCATTCAACCATGAAGTTGTACGTCATGGAAACCCGCCCATCGGATGACGTTACTTGTCGAGAAGAAGCAAGCGAGACGTTGTCTGGCTCCGTAGTGGTTGACTGTTACCGTCCCCGCCATTTTCGTTGCATCAAGAGCAGCAACTAAGCAATCGGAGTGCGATGCCCGCCGCGTTGAAAGCAAGTCGACAAATCCCCGCCGTCGGTTTCTTCTGCTCGCGTGTCCCAGAAATCAAGGCCGTCCGATTTATCGCTCTGCACGTCTATCTGGAGTTCTGGCTCTGCTGTATCTTCCTTTTCTTCTTTCGTCTTTCTTTTGCAGGGAGCCGGAAACGCTTGCGGCTTCGGAAGGAAAGGCGGCTCTCGTCTTGAAAGGATTCAAGGCAAAAGAATCTCCTCATTGTGTGCTCCACTAGTCTCGGAAGGCAACTCTCTCGTTCTTTTTTTTTTTCTCTCACTTTTCGTAACGTGATGCAGAGAAGCATATATTTTTGTTGACTGGATTTGTCTTCTTTTCTGTGGAGTTCTGCATCGGATTTGGAAGAGTGTTCTTGAGAAATCTAGTTCCATGGATAGTGCACTGTCACGATCTTTGTGTGAAAAATCCGGTTCCAAATCTGTCTTGGCTTGTTGCTATCGTTGACCATTTTTCTAATTGAAAGGAAAACTCGTTTTCAAATTATTATCCAAATATTGGACCGAAAATGTTAGGTTTCATGTCTTTGGTCCTTTTGGTGAACTCATTTTTCTGAAGCTTTCAAATCAGTGTTCGGGTTGAAATTTTTAACGAAGCTTTTTCTTTAACTGCAATGGAAGCCCAGTACCCTAGTGCAGTATTATATTACACCAATGTCTATGGGCAATAGAAATTCTATTTTATTTACAAATTATTTGGATTGAAAGGTGAAACTTTAGTATTTTCCTTCTCAATACATGAACTAAAAAAGAGAAAAAGGCTGACAAGTACTTTTCAAATGGCGTCAAGTGGCGCAATCAGATTCCGAGATTCAAATCTTGTGGTCACTATCACTCTCCTATTAAAAACGAGTGCTTTTAAAATGATTCAAATTTGTCTTTAGTTCTATTGTGTAACAAACGCCCGACTGGATGTCGTAAAGATGTAAATACCAAACAGAAGAATTTGTCATCTACGATCAATATCCTATAATTCGTCAAGGAATTTGAGAAGAAAATGCCTTTTGTATGAGAGTGGAGCAATAAATTTTCATCGGAGGGGCATTAATTTTACACCCTCAAATACATACTAAAATAACCAATAAATTAAGGGGCACTGCATGTAAAGAATTAATTAAGGGGCAATAGTATATAAATAAATAAATAGTTGAGGCTAACAACATGTAGATTACATGAATTCTACAGAATTATGAGGGCAAGTGCCAACACACGCCCATTACTCAGGAAGTTTAAAACCCAAAAGTTTGGCGTAGCTGGTCACACCGGCCATTGATATAAGACCAGTCGTAAGCATCAACCCTTACCAAGCAAGGGCAAAGGATTTCAAAAGCATTATAGGAAGGAACTTGTATGAGATGATACGAAGTCGCCGAGGTCTCTCCTATTTCTTTGAAATTTTTCCTAGAGTTCGCGGCGTTTTAGAGCCGGGAGATAATATGTATCAAGAAAATGTCACGATGTTTGCAAAATATCGCCAGTAAATGTGAATCCAATGGTACCAAAATATTTTTGCAAGTTCACATTTTGAAACCATCTTTGTTAGAATGGTATTGGTGAATGTGTTTATATAATGATTATTCACGATCTTTGTTAGATGGTTGTAGACATTTATATGCTTGGCCATAATGTCTTGCAGGTGAAACAAATTAAAGATGAGAGTTGCAGTGATTGGTGCGGGAGTGAGCGGCCTGGTCGCCGCTTATACCTTGGCCAAGGCCGGTGTTCATGTTGTGCTCTACGAGAAAGAAGATTACTTAGGCGGCCATGCTCGGACCGTTCATGTCAATGGCGTCGACGTGGATCTCGGATTTATGGTGTTCAACGGAGTATGACCATTGCTCTTATATTTTCTCATTCTTCATCTCAAAGAAACGCATAGTTACTTGCATCTCTTGGTATAAACTGGTAGAGAATTGTTTAACCTAAACCCCGACGATAAGTTTCAGACAAATTATTCATATACAGTCTTATTCTCTGGGGATGAAGCTAATGAATTTGACTTAATGTTTGTGTGTTCAGGTCACGTACCCCAATACGTTGCAGCTTTTCGAGAGCCTGGGAGTTGATTTGCAGCGAAGCGAGATGTCGTTCTCGGTGAGTATGGACGGAGGCAGAGGGTGTGAGTGGGGGAGCAGGAACGGACTCTCCAGCCTCTTTGCCCAAAAGAGAAACGCCTTCAGCGCTTCTTTCTACCGAATGCTTGGAGAGATCCTCACTTTCAAAAACGACGTCGTGAGGTAATTGCCCTTCCGAATCAATGGTTCGTCTTGTTCATCTTTTCAAGCTTACCAGAATCTACAAAAGAATTTATTGTGGCCACTTTTTTATATAAATCTATCTTCCGAGATCCAGTTAATACTCAGGTAGAAGTTTTTCTTACTCAATCCAGTAGATATCCAATTTTGACCGACACCAAGATCTACCAAGTTGACTTGATTGGAATAGTTAAGTGTGGTAGTAACTATATCTGATCCAAGTTCTATGAAACTTGCATGATGTTAATAGGTTCTACTTTAATTTTGTTCGTTAGTTCATATCCCAATTATTGCAATAACGGAAAAGGAAGTTAATGACGTAGCACCACATTTTGGAAAGGTTAATCTTATAGGTATAAGATTGTGAGAAAAGATTGAGGAACTTATAAAGAGGTTGTTAAGTGAGTGGTTGTCCTGCACTCCTTTTGATGGGAAAACCGAAGTTGTTAGAAGGTGGGTTGAGATCCATCGGACCAAGAACCTAATGTAGGAGTGAGCCGGGTTGTCACAATAGTAATCTTCTTCAGGAAAGTAATGTGGTCGTGTCAACGACTCTTTGAATTAAGTTTCGTACGGTGCTTAGAAGCGCACCGGTACTTGGCAGAAGGTGACAACTCGTAACATGATGTCATTTCACAACCCAACACTTTGACCCCAAAATTACTTTCTTATGTTAAAACATAAAACATTGGAGTTATGCACATCAAAAGACAATAGAGCAAACATTTCATTATATAGTAAATTCAATTCATACAAAATTCACTTTGTATTTCTTAATAATACATAAAAATGTCCAAAACCACAATAATAAAAGCAAGACATCATCAATAAGACCAAAACATGACTTGTCAGCACTATAATAAACCCAAAATCTCTCCAGTAAGAAGTGAGTTGAGTCATCTGATCAACTTGTTGCCTCGAGTCCGCAAAACCTAAAAAAAAAAACAACAGAAAACGTAGCCTTCGTAGTATGGCATCAAATCAGATAAGGGCTTAAATCTTAAATCTGGGATATAATAAACATGAAAACAAAACACAATCATGTCATGATAGGAGCATGCAGTCACATGACTTGTCATGGAAGCCTTTACATATACCATGATATGTAGAGACCACTTAATGGCCATAATTAACACATTTAGTAATCACAATCACTTCATGCATATTCATTTTATTCACATACCCTTCATTCATATTTTTTTTAATTTACAATCATTTCATTTACATTAGCTTTAGTGAATTTATAGTTCCTGTAGGAGCAAACACAAACACAAACATGTGCACACCACAGGCAACCTACAATCGGGAAGCAACCCCTGTGGTGGCCTAAAACGATACGGATCCGTTCACACTGTAGCACTAGAGCACTCGTCCATAGATGTATGAATTCCAAGGAGAGTTACTTAGCCTTCCGTAGGACACTCAGTTAGAAAGGCGAGAGCCCAACACTCCAAGCGCATCACACAACGATATCCTAGGGCCTTGCACCACCTGCACTCCGAGCAGGCGAGACCAGTGGCAATGACAAGACATCTTTCAAACATATTGCCATAATCCACTGGCCTCACATATATTATTTTTTCTTACTTATCATTAAGATAACACATAAAGTTAGTTCACTTCACGAGTGTACCCATACCTCCAAACACCTCCACACGAGGGCTATATATATAGTCAATACTCTTAGCTAGTTGTCATAACCTTACAGGTATAACTACCTATCAAATTCATTTAATTGCATCATGCCCACGACAATGCATGCAAAACATATTGCAACATTCACATCAATTAAACATATCAATCACATCTTATAAAACTTAGACAAATCACAGAGAGTAGTCTCGATCTGTGATTAGCTCGCAGCTGTCTTATGTAGTTATCATTCTATGATGTTTTCTAGTGCATGATCGAGGTCAATGAGATACTTGACTTGATACCCCGCCTAATCTTCCCTAAGCAGTTATAAGTGCAAGCATGCATATTCAATTGTGTAGTAATTTAAAATGTTCAATTAATCTCATAATTATTTCATCACGCACATACACTCATATGGAGATAAACATATTGTAACACATATCAATCAACCAAACACAACATAGGATCTAATGATCCTAAAGAGGAAGCACTCCAAATTTGGTCCTAGACAGAGATTCGCTTGGAATGCCGCCATACCTATCGTGCGTTGCCAAAATAGCCAAAATGCCTTAAGCTTCAAATATTGTCGTTCAAGGTCTACTCGACGTGTCTGGTGTACCTGCAAACATAATCAGCAGCAAGTTCTCTACTCACTTCGCTTTACAATCTATACAGGTATGAAATAGAATCAATTGAGGCATAGGTCATCGCCTCAAGAGGGTGCCAACAGATAGTATGGCCCATAAAGCCCTCCAATAGTTATCTTTCCCAACAAGTGACGTAGTATGCATATCAATGATAACACACGTCACAAGTTTAGTAAAACGGCTCTACAGATTCTCCACAACATCAAAATCTCTACCATGCTTTCTAATCGCTTTAATTATTATTCTCCCCATGCTAAAAAGATAATCTTATGCATAGATCATCATCCCTCCATAACAGTCCTACACCTTCCCCAAAATAGCAAAGTCGCTAACGTGCATTCTAATTCGTCTAATCTTGAGTCTAGCATGCTCAAATAATAATTATACATGCATTTACCCCACTCTTAGAATCCTGACTGTTATAGTGCTCCCAGCAGCCACCTCGAGTCATCGATCGATCCCCAAGCAACTAAAATTATATAATGTCGTTGCCACCAATGCCTTCAATTCACTGTTATAAGGAGAAAGACGTGTCCCCAAGTTGTAATTCCAACCCAACAACCACAAAAAGAGTGAGAATGAGTAAAAGAGAGTTCAAGAGAGAGGTCTGCTATGAAATAAGGCATCCTGAAGTGAGGGAGCTGGTTCGGCTGAGAGAGACACACACACAGTTAGGGATAGGAGTGAGAAGGGGCTGTGAGTGAGAGGAGATTGATGGTAGGGAGAGTGTGAGCAGAGAGACGATGAGAGAGGAGGCTGCGCATGAAAATGGTTAGCAGTAGAGAGAGACAGAGTGCTGGCAAAGGGACAAGAGAGTTGCAAAGGAGGGAGACCGTGCGGGAGAGGGGAAATGAGTAAAGAGAATGTGAGAGAAGCAAACGAGGGAGTGAGAGCTTGCAGGGAGAGAGAGGGACCGATCAGAGAAAGCTCGAGACAGGGGGGATGGACAGAGAACGGCGAGAGAGGGATGGGGATAAGAAATAAGAAACAGAGAGAGACCGACGATGCTTACCTGTGCGTCGCCGCCCTACACCTCCCGCCTCTGGTTTTCACTGCGTCGTGCTTCACACCCTCGAGATGAGCATTGTTGGGCTCTTCGTGCGGGTGGGGTTCGGGTCCGAGTCTGGACATGATCCAGCTGGACTTGCTCAAAAACTTTTAACTTTACATCGTACCCTCATTAAATAAAATTTTGTGAGAACATGTGGATGGATATTTCTTTCGCATATTTTGAGTTTCCATGTGCTCTCCTTATCCGTTGACATCTATATGGACCCCGTATCACAAGACCCTAAGATTGGAAAATGTGCAAAAGTTTGATGTGTCATCGAGTGATGGTATATGAACCCTGTATCATGAGACCCTAAGATTAAAAAATGTGCAAAAGTTTGATTTGTCATCGAGCGTTGCTATGATAATAGGGCGGCATTGTTAATTTTCATTTTAAATTTATCAATTCTTTACGTTGTAAAAAAAATGGTAATGATGTACAAGTTAAAGTGCCCAAAGCATATTATATATCTCAAGGAAACGATGGAAGCATATTATATATCTCAAGGAAACGATGGGTTGGGTAAAATTTTCAGGTTTCTTTTGAATAGGAGAATAAAACGCTTATCTTGATTTAAAAAGAAAAATACTTTGATTGTGTTAATAGCCAATGGACTCGATAAGCAAAGGTCAACTCATTCATATTTTTGAAGACAAGAGCTGTTCCTGGCTTGACTCATACAGTTCTGCCAACAGAAAATACATATTTTATGTTTATAAGTTGCAGGTTTCCACATACATTTCATGAATCATACACATGTACTCTATATATATATATATATGACTTCATGGACTACACACGCAATATTCATATCAATCTGAGCTCTCTTCTGCAGCTACGTTGAGGAGCACGAGAACAACCCTGACCTCGACCGCAACGAGACGCTTGGGCAGTTCATCAAATCCCGGGGCTACTCCAATGGATTTCGGGACCATTACCTTGTGAGTCATTTCCTCCATTTCTGAGTCAGTTCAACCTGCACAGGCAGCATCAATTTAATGAAGAAGATGTGTTTGACCTGCAGATACCAATGTGTGCGTCAATTTGGTCGTGCTCTTCCGAAGGAATGATCAGTTGTTCTGCTTACTGCGTGCTCTCGTTCTGCCGGAACCATCACCTCCTTCAGGTGCCTCTAACCCCTCACCGATGCCTTTCTCAGTAAATCATGGTTCTTTTTAAAATTTGGTCGCAACAGAATGAAACAGACAAAATTGCCGGGGAAGTCGTAAACGAGTCGGATTGTGTTAGCCGTCGAAGCATGTTTAGTATTAAACAGAATCTTGAACCCCTTACCAACCATTGTCGTGGCGGCCCATGCAACCGCCCACACCAAGTCCGTTTAAAGGGGACCTGACATCTCCCGTCCCGCCAAAATTGGTGTCCCGAACGGCACTCATTCTACCCCAGTTTAATTTGGTGAAGGAACCAGTTTAATTTGGTGAGAGGAACCCGTCTTCCCTTTCCTCTGAGGGATACCCGTTCCCAGTCTGGCGCCTCCCTCTTCAGGCCTTACAAGTTTCAAGTGATCGATCCTCTCCTCTTCTCCGACACTCTCTAATCCCACTTTTCCTCTAACCGGCGTCCAGTGAAGCGCGGTTTGCGTGAGAGGGGCAGAAATTTGTTGGTGCAAGTCCTTAGTAAAGGATGCCATTCAATCTTCAGACTCCTGACGGGGAATATAGGATTCGAACTATCGTTGCTGAACGGGAAAGGGAAGGCGGAGTGGATTTCTGTTCTTTTCATCTGGGCAGGATCATGATGATTGTCAGATTGTGCATTGGTTCTGGAAAGAACTAACCAGTGGCTGCTGGCGTCGAGAGAAAGAGGGAGGTTTCTGCTTGACGATGGCAAAAGAAAATGAAGCATTGTCAAAATCTGTTCGCCGTCAGAACACACGAGGAGTTTGCTTTTTTCTTGTGAGAAACGGTCTGGGTTGTCGAAGGATTCGGTTTTCAGAACCGTCGGTCGGTGAGAGTGAATGTCTTCGCCTCGTTTGATGATAAATATTCTCTTCTTTGAAGAGCTTTAACCTTATTGAATTATCGCCATCAAGATTGAGCTAGAAATTGTTGCTCACCTCTTCATGCTGTTGCATAGTTTTCCTTGTTGTTGGCTTTATTTAGGCGATGTAACTCAAAGAAGGTCTACCTATCATGTTCCAGGTCTTTGGGCGGCCACAGTGGCTCACCGTGAAGGATCGCTCGCATTCGTATGTTAATAAGGTTTGCAAGTTTTCAGATGTACCGTAAACCAGGAAACTGATGGTTCATCTCGCGAACATTAACCGTATCACGTTTGGTCCTCTGAACAATAACAGATAAGAGCGGAATTGGAGAAACGGGGTTGTCAGATAAGAACGGGCTGTGCTGTGAAATCTGTTTCGACAAGTTCTGGAGGTAACAAGTTTTCCTCTTGAAGGGCTCCGTAGCTATGTGAAGGTGCAAATTAATCTCGTGCCAGATGATAATGTTCGATGCTGGTTTCACTAGCCTTGAACTTTTTTGAATCTTAACATTACATTGACGATGCTCTTCCCTTCTCTAAGACGTAATATATAAAAAACTAAGAATAAAATAAGCAGAAAATATAAGTGCGCCCATATAATAGAGGACTGAATCTACTTTGACTTGTCTTCATTTTCATAAACTTAAGCCAAGATAATAAGAATAAGAGAAAGTTCTGAGCAGTCAACAAATGTATTTACACTTTCTACCGTTGTTTTCCAACTTGTCATTATTGTGTTGCTAATTTTGGTATTTATTAATTTTAAAATTTCTGCTTCGTCATTGTTGTGGCCCATTAAGACGAAGATTTTGCATTACATGCCAAACATTGGGTAGTTTTTTTGTTAAGCCTTTCGAAATGAGATAAAGAAAAGATGCAAAAACAACGTGCACAGGCGTCATCGTATATATTTGCAGGATGCTCCGTAATGACAGAAACAGCTATGACCGATATATATGATGGATGCATAATGGCTGTCCACGAGCCTGATGCTCTAAAAATACTGGGAGATGGTGCTACATTTGACGAGGCGAGAGTTATCGGTGCTTTTCAGTATGCTTATAGGTATTCTCCAATTATTTTTCTGCTCTATCGACATTTTTCCTTTTTCCAGATCTATGTTTTATAATGTGAGTAGTGAGTACAGCAAATGACGTACATGGAACCACTGTTGTGAAAATCAGTCTGAATTGGCCACTTCGATTTGATTGGCAGTAATTCGATGACGTTCACCTTAGTGTACAGGGGAGCTTCGAGAAATCAGCCGGTTTTATGCTGAGTTGGCTGAATTAGCATCGGATTGGATAATTCCCTTTCAATCGGCCAAGTCTGACCATTGATATTTCATAAACTATAGTGTTACTACTTTTGAAATTCAAACTTTTGCTTATTTATTTATCTACTGAAGTTTAAATTCTTATTGCTTTTAAATTTTTTATCACTTTCTTTTTATTTTTTAGGATTTTCTTGAGTTTTTTTATTCTTTCTCCTTTTCTGCAGCTTTTTGTTTGAAATATAATTTTACTAATATTCCAATTTGATTCTGCCCATTTGCTGAATGTTTTTGCTGACTAATTCGATCCAGAAACTGATTGTGATAACATTGCATGGCACTATCCTTCTGAGATGTTATATTCATTCGCATTTAGTCTTATGACTATCCTAAATTTATCAAAACAACTAAAAGTATTTTGTCACCAAACTCATAGCCATCTCGTTCTTCTTGGCTTGATGAGAGTGGAAGATATTGGAATGCAGGTGGTGAAGCTAAACATACTTGGTAAATCTCCATCTGCTGATAATGGCTGTTGTGACTTTCTTATCGTGCTCTGCTTTCAATGAGAAAAGGTTGAAATACGGGTGTAGGAGATCGTACGGCACAACGCAGAGGATATTGTAGGAGACAACTGTACCTTTAGTGGCAAAAGTCTCCTTACTAATGGATTAACAATTCCCTTTGAAGTTGCTAAAATTGGCCACAGAAAACTTGGTGGATGGACCTGCCTTGATAGATTTTACTTCAGTTGTTATCTTGGCCCTTTTTAGGTCAAAGCATCATAAGACTTTACAGTTGTTGATACGGGATAACAAGAAAATCAGTATAAAAGGATCTCATGGTAAAAAAGATGAAAAAATGGCATGGCAGTGCATCCGTGATTCTGGTTAGCTGAAGCAAGCAATTCTCCTTTAAGAGGCAGTTGCTTTTTCTGCAAAGTGTGCTGCTCTTACAGTTTCTTCTTTCTTCATATTCAGTTTGAAACTATTTTTCTGATATGCAGTTTCAACTAATGATTGATTTATCTGGTTTTAATTGCAGTGATATATATCTTCATCATGATCATAGCTTAATGCCCAAAAACCCAGCAGCATGGAGTGCCTGGAACTTTCTTGGGGCTAAAGGGGACAGAATTTGCGTGACATACTGGCTCAATGTGCTTCAGGTTTATAATGTTGTTGCCTAGTTGCTCTTCCAATTCTCCTTCATATGTTCATGAATGAGAAAATCTCTCTTTCTCTTGTTTTACTCTATCTCGGTGCACTAGCACAGACATGAGGACACCTGTAATCTGTTTATTATAAACTTGGCAGAGCAATTTGGTTGGGTACAATTTGTTATCTTATAGGTTCAAGTAAGTTTAGCCATTGAAGCCGTATTTAAGAACTGATAGGTGTTGAGGACACCTATTTTGGAGTTAACATTAGACCATAAGTAGGTGCAATTAAGCAGACAGACAAGCAAATTAATCATGAGAAAAGCATTCAGAAATTGCAATCCATACATGTAGAGATATGAGAACATGGAAATTAGAGAACATACTAGTCATGTCCACTTGGGATATGCAAAAATGAATATTTTACTAAGAACACCTAAAATTTAGTGAAATGAAAAAATATCCTTAAGTTTCAAGAAATCCATTTAACTATCTATTTTATTCAACATATACCTTATTCCAGGTAGCTAATCACACAATATTCAAACATGAGCTTGTCAGACTTTCAAAAGATAAGCATGTTTCTATGAAATAATTACATGAAAATACATGGAAAAGTTGTTTAGCAGTTCTACAATGTGTTTATGCTCACTGATGTCCATAACTTTGTGAGAGAGAGAGGCGTTGAGAATGTTGTTTGTATTTGTATACACATATTCTTCTCATAAAACATATTGTTGCTAACAAAGACTATGATAGTGTTTATACACATGACGGGCATGTATGTCCACAAGCACAATGCACAAAAGCTTAAACAGAATACTGATAATACAAGTTGTTTGACTTTGTAAGTATAGTTCTTGCTTCCTCTGTATTGCTGTTTCTGTATGAAGGTGGTTTGGTCATTGAGTCAATACACAAGGTAGCTGTTGGGCTGGTCCAATCTTCCTTTAGTGTACATATGTGGGGCTCTTTCCCCCATTTTATGGATGCTGTTTCTGAGTATTTCATGCAGGAAAAATTCTTCTTTATTTATTTTTTTCTTTAAAATGATCTTTTGCTCCTGCAGGGTATCTTGTGGTTACCTTTATTTCTCATTGAAGCACTTTATTCTTTTCTAGTACACATTTTCTGCTCTTGTATTATGTTATTGTTTATTATTAGCTTCTCTGAAAACAAATGTCTCGTTTTCTGCTCTTTTGTTTTCCTGTTTCTGTTTCCCATGGAGTTAGTCCAGTACCTTTATGTGGACAAGCATGCTTTCAATCCTAGAAGCTTCTCTATTTTACATCAGAGGATCTTAAAACAGTTATGTTGACCAGTTTTCCTTTCCTAATGGCATTGAAATGGTAATAACAACTATTTGATTCTTGGTTAAAATTCATGGAATTGCAGAGTTTGGAGACAAGTTTGCATTTTTTGGTGACTTTGAATCCATCCCGTTTGCCTGAAAATATCGTTTTGAAATGGTCGACAAGTCATCCACTTCCAACAGTTGCTTCTCTGAAGGCATCACTTGAATTATGTAAAATTCAAGGAGAGAGAGGAATCTGGTTTTGTGGAGCATATCAAGGTTGGTTGCAGATTCTTCTTCTTATCGGTTCTCTTCTTTTGGAATCTTGAGATTTTATGTATACTTTTGGATAAGTGCCCTTTAATATGACCTATTGCTTCAGTTCTATTAATTTCTGTGATAGAAATGGAAATGTTTTACATCAGAAAATGGTATAAGAGAACTGGCAGTTCAACTCCAGTATACTTTACATGCAAGCTTTTGGCTTGCAATTGCTTTACAGTTGATTTAGATGTCTCACTATTCTGTCCTTTGTGCTTGCTCTGTTGCTTTTGGTCTTACAACTTCTCTTCAAAGAGTCAACTACTATTTACACATTCTGTTCTGCAGGATATGGTTTCCACGAGGATGGATTGAAGGTAAATATTGTTGCTTACAAATCTCCAATCATGTTGGATGGGTAATGTATCATACAATCACTGAAAATGGTTGAGCTGTTCCTTTCTGTAACTGACTATTGAAGTTGGATTGTGGAATACAGCATATAGTTTTTGGTGGCTGTACTTTGTCTATTTTTCATAGACAAATTCACATAGAAAATTTCACCTTGTCTCTTATCTAATTGATTCAGTGCTTTTTTAGTTCCTTGATATTCATGTTGTTGTTTCTTCTGATAGGGTGGAATGGTTGCAGCACAGGGTTTACTGGGCTCTAGTTGTGTTCTTTTAGATAATAGAAAATGTATGACACCTTCCCTGATGGAGAGTGGAGCCCGTCTTATTGTCACTAGATTCCTGAAAAGTTATATCACAACAGGTTACTTGAGGCAAGTTTCCTATGGGATGTTCATTCATTTGTGTTATGCCCCTCTCTTTGATCCCTAAGTATCATCTTCATCTCGTTTACTTATTTGTTTGCTGATTTCATTTCTTACAGTGTCTGTGATATATACATGTTTGTGTGTGTTAGAGAGAGAGAGAGAGACAGAGAGAAGAGGTAGCTAAAAATTAAGTGGAAGGATGTTATTGACTTTTTTTTGTGGGGATTAGGTCTTCTTTTCCTTTATTTGTGTGCTTATGGGCATTCATTGTAAGAGGGAAATATTCGAAAGTGAAAAAAAAGGGAAAAAGGCAAGGGAAGAAGGAAATGGGCCTGAAATCTGGCTGTGGTTCCAAGCTGAAGATACTCAAGTGGAATCCACGACAATTAAAACTTTTTTCTTTTTCTACAGTAGTAAGGAAAGGCATGCAAGAGATTCATAAATGCTGGAAATGCCGAAAGAAAAGACAAAATCAATCCAATATATGTGGAATCTTCAGGTAAAATATATAATAACAGAAGGGCTAAAATTACCATAGAATTATACTAGAAATAATTGAGATATAATCATAAAAGGTGCTTATTACACTAAAAGGTGAAAAGAGGAAAATAGGTATGACCTTTTGTGTTCTAAACTTCCAAGATGAAGTGCTGATATCAGCAAATTATTATATGAGATGGTGTGGGAGTTCTCAATTTCAGTTGTATGATTTGAAAGCAACCTCAGGGTTTGTCTGTAGCATCCAGTGGGAATAGACTATAGAGCAATGCAGGCTAAATTTTTGTATATGATTGATTTTATTAAACTTTGTTTTGGAATGCCTGCAGTTTTCTAGAGGAAGGTGGCACGTTTTTTGAATTTCAAGGGACGAATGATAAAGATGGTCTCAAGTCTGTGGTGAAAATTCACTCTCCTTCATTTTATTGGAAGGTATATTCTAATTACAACCCTTTATTTTCATAAAACAAACATTTATTTGGTACTTCATTTTCGGATCTTCCTTGTGGACTTGCAACATTTTTTATATTAGTCTTCTTTTGTCTTTTTTAATACTTTTAACAGGTTGCTACAAAGGCTGATCTCGGGCTTGCTGATGCATATATAAATGGTGATATATCTTTTGTTGACAAGGAAGAGGGCCTTCTAAACCTCTTTTTGGTGACTACTGCTTTCTCTATGCTACATTTAGTGCCACAACTATAGCCTTTTTTCTTTTTCTTTTTTCTTTTTTTTGTAATATTAACTTAGGTACTTGTTTTCTTGTCTTGTTTGTTTGCGTAGATACTCATTGATGGAAGGGAAAAACATAATCATTATGCAAATCGCATGTATAAAGGGTAACTTCTTCTTAATGCTGCTTATCTCTTTCCTGTGTGATCGGTTTGCAGACTGGAGCCATGCCAAGACCCTTTTTAACAAATAGAAATGCTTGATCCAGGGGTTGGTGGAAACCAATAATCTTGACTGCAGGATTGGCATCTGCAAAGTTTTTCTTTCAGCATCTTTCCCGGCAGAATACAATCACACAAGCTCGACGAAACATCTCCCGCCACTATGATATTGTCAGTTATATGAAGCAAGATTTTCCTAATTCTTTTTTTTTTTATTATTGATGTTAAAGATTCTATTCCCATTCTGCAAAAGTTCATTCACGAAAGGTCCTAATAACAGTGTTTTTTCATTGCCATCTGCATTCTGTTGCATCACTCATTATCACTTACTTTCATTTGTCCAATTCATCTATCTGACTGCATTGTATGCATGTCTCTCAATAAATGTCTCAATTGGGTCCAGAAGTTGTTTGTGTTGTGTTGTCTCATTTGTCAAATGTGATGGCTCATCAAACCTACTGCTTTGTTAAGACACATATACTAGTCATTTGGTCATCCAAGTAGTCTTTGACTTGGTGCATTCTCTTTCCTGATTGGAAGTTGACACCTTGTATTTTTTGATCTAGAGCAATGATCTTTTTTCGCTGTTCATGGACGACACTATGATGTATTCTTGTCCAATTTTCAAGGTTTGTATGCTTTCATCATCCTTAACTTGAAGCATTGAATCTATGTATATGCCTGTATATGTGCAACCGATGGTTCACGTTGTGTTGAGACTTTTTTTTTTTAAATTTGATTTAAGGTTTGTAATTTGCTATACTATGTTATAATTATGTGGCAGGAAGAGAATGAAGATCTCAGACTTGCACAGATGAGAAAAGTGTCCCTTTTGATTGAAAAGGTGAAGTACTTTGCTACGAGGTCTTGTAATCTGAGCTTCTTTTAGTATTTCTAGTTACGGTTGGTTTCCAGGCAAGGATTACCGATAAGCATGAGCTTCTAGAGATTGGCTGTGGTTGGGCAACCCTCGCGCTAGAGGTTGTTAGACAAACAGGATGCACATATACTGGAATCACTTTGTCAGAAGAGCAACTAAAATATGTCCAACAAAGGGCCAAAGAAGCTTGTCTTGAAGTAAGCTGTTAATCTTGATCTTCGTGTTGTTAAATTTTCATTTACTCATATTCCTGGATATTGATTAATTTAATTGTACTCAAGATTGCAAATAAAAGACACTTCCAACAGGGAATCAGAGGGAATAAAAGAAACCGTCAGGGTTGGAGAGAACCAAAAGAAATAAAGGACCAACACAACAGCCATCAATACGTGATGCTACAAAAGTGCAACATCAAAAAATTCATAAAAAAGAATGTGAAGAGCCCTTTTTAACATAGAGTGAATGTTGGTTTTGCAAATTAACATAGAAAACACATAGTGTATAAAATTTATTTCACAGTTTGCCTACCTACAAGACACATATACAAATTCAATTTATAGGGGAGCCGTATTCCGTTATTATTCACTTTTAATTTGTATTGACAGGACAGAATTAAGTTTCTGCTATGCGACTATCGCCAGCTGCCAAAGTTGCAGAAGTATGATAGGATAATATCTTGGTAAGTCATTGTTTGCTTTAGAAACAGGATTCCCAAATCGATCTTGTTATAATGTGGTTCATTTTTTCCTGTTTGAACAGTGAGATGCTAGAAGCTGTTGGACATGAATACATGGAGGAATTCTTTGCATGCTGCGACTCGGCTTTGGCCGAAGATGGAATTTTTGTTCTTCAGGTTTTATAAATTCCTCTGCATTATTATTCTTTGACTTTCTTTCTAATGTTCTTATTAGAGTCAGCCTTTCAAGGACAAACGCTTACATCGGTTAAGGACTAAGCATCCACATAGTTGGGCTGAGATCTCTGCTTCTAAATTGTTATTTTGAATGTTTTAAAATTTAGAAGTGTTTCTCAATTATTTACGTCAGCTTTTCTATCCATTTTTGAACTTTCAAGTTAATATTACTATTTTATTTTAATTTTTGAAAATTTTATAAAATTGCACAAGTTGTGATGGAGTAATGAAACACTTTGCACAAGAGGTTAAATGAAATAAATAAAACTGTTTTTGTTATTCAGTCGAAATTTAAGCATGTCATTATTCAATCAATACTTGAACATGTTTTGTATAAGGTTGTGCAATCTTTTTCTTCACTTCTTTTGAGTTCTAATGGGCAGTCTAACCTTCCTAAGCATTATATAGGCCTTCTGATTTAGGAATTGCACCTAGGCAGTGGGTAGTGCTTTTGATTGAACACCTTTATTGTCAGTGCTTGGAACATGTGCTATTTGCATCTTGATGCGTGTGTATTATGCATATGAATGCATAGATGGGTGTTGGATAACGATGGCCTGGGCTCTGATCACGTCCATACTCTGTAGGTCTTTTCTTTATCATTGCATGATAACTTGAAATTTATTTTCTTCAGAATCTGGCTTCAGATCTAATCGCTTACCTCTTTCGTAAAGTACATGTTGCGGTTAGGTAAAACCTTCATTAATATATGAGCCCGATCCTTGATGTCATCATGCTATGCCTAACCTTGTCAACCTGAGCAAACCTGAACCTGTTTTAACTCTTGAAAAGTACAGGCATAACTAAGGTCCTTTTATTTTTCCTGAACGAACATTGTTAGCCTATTAAGTGACTGAGGTCGATCATTTGTTGTCTCAGTTTTCATCAATTCCAGATCAGCGTTATAATGAATATCGAAGAAGCTCTGACTTTATAAAGGAATACATCTTCCCAGGTGGATTGCTTCCTTCCTTGAACAGAGTAACATCAGCAATGAGCACTGCTTCAAGGCTTTGGTATGATTACCACGTACTTGCTTTTTTCTTCTTCCTACTCCTCATCATACTATTTATCTCCTTGTGCATCTGTTCATATCGTCTAACTCAAAAAATTTGATAAAATCCAGTATTGAGCATGTGGAGAATATCGGCATCCACTACTACCAGGCTTTACTCCAGTGGAGAAGGAATTTTATGGCAAACAAATGGTATAATATTTTATTTTATTTTATTTCATGCAAGGCAAAATCACACTTTCTAGTTAGTAACCTCAAGAGTGCCGACTCCCTGTGTTCCAGCAAAATTCTGATGTTGGGATTCGATGAGAAGTTCATCCGCACTTGGGACTATTACTTTATGTACTGTGCTGCTGGATTTAGATCGCGAACACTTGGTAATTATCAGGTGAGAAATTTCCCTTCATCTACGACACATTTTGCGAAGACATTACAAGGGAACCAAGAAAGCAATAGTACTCGCGTTCTGGCTTCCACCTCTGACATCAGTGTTCATAATGGAAGCCCACATCGTTTCATAGAAACCACTTAAGGGAAAGATAAAATGCTATGTCAGTGGTCTGAATGCAATTTTGATCGAATGCAGTGTCTCGTGATTACTATCGTTTTCGATCAAGGTTTGGAATGTATTTTGCAGTGAAACTTAATAACGTGTTTGCAAAGCAAAGACTTATAACGTTTGCTACTTATTGAAGTTCTCGCTAGGAATGGAAGTACTAACATGACGTTTTTGGTGTAGATCGTCCTCTCTCGGCCTGGTAACCTGAGTGCCTTCAATAATCCTTACGAGGGCATCCCTTCAGCTTGGAGTTCCTTGGCTACGTGAGATGGATTGCTTTTGGGTGCCAAAGCTTGCAAGTTCGCAATTGACGTACCCCGTCTTTGGTCGGCTGCAGTTAAGCCCGTCAATAATTTGGTGAGTCGTCCCTGTTCTTGAGCATGAAGCTCGTGACATCTGCCCACGTCTTGATAACTGTTTCAGATACCAAGTAATGCATTTCTGTGCACCATAGCTTTCCGGGAACGCCTAATAATGAAACGGTCATCCAATATTGTATCTTCAAATAATGATTTTTTGGAACAATGTCTCCTTCTCTCTCCGACCCTCTTAGATGATGTAAAAAGATACTCGCCTTTTTTTTTTCAACCTTGGAGCACCAGGTGGGCCTCCTACAAAAATCTTCTTGGTTCTAACATTTCCACCAGCTGCACTATTTCTCCCCGCATTTGCGTTCCCAGACATAGGCGACATTTGCTGTTCTTCCCTTGACAAGGCCCTCGTTGTCTCAACCTGAAAGAAAGCAGAAAACACATAAAAACAGAAGATTTAACGAATATACAAAACGGCAAAAGATGAAAAAGACCAACAACAGAAATGCACTTAATACAGAAAGTGAAATACAATGTTCGACAGATGACACACATTAATGGAGGCCTTGACTCAGTGCTACAACTTTCAAGCATCTCAAATCTCATGTTGGTATCACGATGACCCACTCATAGGACAGAGATCCATGCAAAAATAAATTTCCTCTTTGAGATTTCACAGAGGAAGCTAATTATGCGCCATGACAGTAAACGCAAGCCATCAAGTTGTCACCAACTTATTATCAATCAATCCAGCACATTAGCTCCGCAGAGTATCCCCAAGTGAACACCGTAGAAGAAAAGCGAGAGCCACACCAAGTAAGCACCGTATCTCAGCCAGCCTATTGCCGGCCAGTTGAGTGTAAAAGCTTATGGCTTTGTCGGGACATATGTAGTTCTATAATATACCCATCAACTAAAGTATTAAGTTTGTTACTATTTATAGTTCAGGACAATGACAACTATGAAAATCGAATTGATGACATGATGTTAACACAACCACATCCCAACCAGGATTTTATGCCTCTTCCTTAAGAAGTAATTTGGCAGAAGAAACACTACATGAACAAGAATTCCATGAATCTAACGAGTCGAAGAAGAGCCAAAGTCCTCCCCCTTCCTTCTGCCCCTCGGTCCAGAGCTACTTCGAGACCTGGGTGAGTTATGGTACACCCGTGTGTGGTGTTTTCCTCACCTTGCAGTCCATAATAGATTGTTAGGCCACAATAATTGGGTGTTACTATTTTATGAATTCATTTTGAATATTGAGGTAGATTCATGATATATTTTTCGAATTATTCTATAATCTTGCCCCAAAAAAATTGGGCAGATACATGAAACACGTTTTTGTTCCAAACAAGCCCTAAGAATAAGATCCATGAAAATCAACACTCATCTTGACTTGAAGTCATGTGTCCACACCTGTTTCCAAACTTCCACAAGACAAATTACTCGTTCCCTCGCTTTTGGAAAAAGTGCAAACCTCCAGCCCCAACAACAAGAACAACAAAGCAGCAAGCAGCAGAAGTGGTGCTTCTTGGCTCCACGTTTCATGCTTTACCTCCACTGAAACAGAAACGGGTGTCAGACATTATTATCTTTTTTTGCTGGATCTCCGCTGTCTATAGTTGCAGCGCTTGAACTTCAATGGCGTCGTGACCAGTATGCTAGCTGATCATGCCGAAGATTTCGGATTATATTCGAGATCTTATTACTAGAGCATTGGATGCCCCTCCTACTACTGACCTGAAAATTTATTCGCTTTCTCGGTTCCATTTACTGAACAATAACTTGGCTCCTGAACAATTACTGAACAATAATTTATTCGGTTTCTCGGTTTTCATGAGAAACTGAAAAAAAAAACTAACCTCTTAAGGTTATTCATCCAAATTTAATTCTTATCTGTTTTCAAAACTCATTCAGAATGTCATTTTTACAAAACCAAACTTTCTTAACGTGCCCTAAGATCCAGACCTGATCCGGAGCGACCCTATTTTGGAGAGCCAGATCCATCGAGAGCCGAGAGGCCGACTGATGTAGCTGCGCTGCGGCCACGACGCCGTCTCCTGCCCGTGGAACTGCGGACCCAAGAAAGGCTTTAAAAAGGTGTGGTTGGTAAGCCTTTCTGTCCTTTTTCAGTTTTTTCTTTCTTCAAATTTGAAATCTTAGAAGAAGTAAATTTGTAACACCGACATTGCAGATCTGTTCGAAAATCCATAGTCTTACTATTCAAGCAATCGAGAATTGTATGTTTATAAAATAAAATGTGTATATTCTATTTTGGTGAATTTTTTAATCTTCTCAGAGAGAGAGATGTTCTTATAATGAGGAATGTTAAGGAATGTTCTAATTCAGAAATTAATTGAGAGTAAATTTAAAATATATATGACACCACTTTGAATGACAACTGATTGCTAAACTCATTTTCTTTACAAGAAAAAAGCATGAAGCCACATTGAAGTACCGATACGCATTATATCAGTAGCAAAATGATTTATACACATTATATGGTCGGTAGGAAAATGATTCGAGAAGGGGCCAAAACAAACCTGTATCAGTCAACACAGCGTCAAATTTTTCTCCACCTCTGCCTATATCATTATAAAATGATATCTTCAAATAATTTTAATCTTTTATTTAATTTTGTATTGCTAATGTTTTAGGTGTATATCGCCCATACATATTGCTTTCAAGGATTCATTCGGATAGAGGAAATCCAGAACTAATAACGTTGGAAATTTTACAACCCCACAGAAATTATATAATTTTAAATTGATGCTAAAGAGGATGTTTATGAATCTCTCAATTTTGTTGTAGCTCGAACTCTGTCTCAATGTTTTCCTGGTCAGGCTTGATGGTGGTGCCAAAATTCATTTGCTAAAGGGGAAATTTTTCGGGTTTGGCTGTTTTTCATGTTGCTCAAAATGACATAAATACCCTCAAAAATTCTCATCTTAAACTTTTTATGATCTATTAATTGTTTAATATATGAGGTGAAATCTTTCCATCATTTGGATCTTCGCCAATCACGGCCACCCGATGCAATGTGTGATTAAATACACCATTCAATGCAACGATAATAGGTTAAAAGTTTCTCTATTCAAACGTTCGTGAGTTATATATATATATATATATATATATATATATATATATATATATATATATATATATATATATATATATATATATATATATATAGAGAGAGAGAGAGAGAGAGAGAGAGAGAGAGAGAGATACAAACACACCATATCAACTTTTCCCATTCTCTTTATGGGTAAGTATATTTGATATAGACTTTATAATTTGGCGGATTTATACATGCGAATATTGTTGGATGCAACCCCATGTGACTGACTGGCAAATGGCGCAGACTCACAAGTCATAGAAGTGTGGGTTTTCAGCTTCTCAGTTCTGATCAGTAGAAACAAATGGTATCCCGAATCTAGGCTTAGATGGGTTCAAATTGGAAAGGGATCCGACCCGCAATCCAAGTTGCAAGTTCAAATAAAAAAAAATCAGAAGCTTTGGATCTCTCATAAGTTCTGAATTTCCAGCTTTATATGCTGACTAGGCTTCTCGTAAGTCTTCATTTTCAAATGAGCGAGATGTTACCCCATTCTTGTTACTTCTGGGATTCTGAGTTGCATCGGCATCAACGATGACAACGGTACACCTTTCAACTTGCATGTGTTCTACCACCTTAACACTCAAAACCATAACAACTACTAGAGTTGAACTAGAAACTTATTTTCTTACAAGTTTTTAATCCGACCAGCTATATTATGTCGTTTGAGGCCTCAAAAATGTTTGCTTGATATTAAATGTGAAAGTACACGAAAATATACTTACTCTGATAAACAAACCCTACACTACTGTTGGACCTCGATCCATATCCAACTGAATAAGATGCCAAGCGATGATTGAAATCTTTGGCGATCCAAATTAAATCCAGTTTGCAGATCCAAATTCAATTATTCAACCATGAAGTGGTCCTCCAAGGAAAGCCGCCCATCGGATGACGCTACTTCTCGAGGAGTCGAGAGGAAGGGAATACAACCACAGTGCGAGAGAGAGAGAGGTCGTCTGGCTCCGTAGTGGCTGGCTGTTACCGTTCCCGCCATTGCTGTTGCATCAAGAGCAGCAACTAAGCAATTGGAGAGCCACGCCCACCGGGTTGAGAGCAAGTCGACCAATCCCCGCCGTCGGTTTCTTCTGCTCCCGCGTCCCAGAAATCAAGGCCGTCCGATTTATAGCTCTGCACGTATTCGCTTCCGGTCTTAGGTCGTGATTTTATTTCCCCTCACCTCTCCTTTCTCCTCTTCCCACTCCTTCTGATCTATCTGGAGTTCTGGCTCTGCTGTATCTTCCTTTTCTTCTTTCGTCTTTCTTTTGCAGGGAGCCGGAAACGCTCGCGGCTTCGGAAGGAAAGGCGGCTCGTCTTGAAAGGGTTCAACGCAAAAGAATCTCCTCATTGTGTGCTCGACTTGTGTCGGAAGGTAACTCTCTCGTTCTTTTTCTCTCTCGCTCTTTCCGTAACGTGATGCAGAGAAGTATATATTTTTGTTGACGGGTTTTTTCTTCTTCCTGTGGAGTTCTGCATCAGATCTGGAAGAGTGTTCTTGAGAAATGCTTCTCTTAATTTGGAAAAAAAAATAGTAAGTGTTCAAGGTTTATCAGATTTGGGAAGGATATGAGAAAATGGAGCGGATTGGTTGCGTCTCTAAATATTACAAAAAATTACGGTGCTCTTAAGATAAATCTGGTTTCATGGATAGTGCACTGTCACGAGGTTTGTGTGGCTGGAAATTTGTGTGGAAATACAGATCTTTTCCGAAGCGATTTTTTCGTTAAATAATTTTTAAATTCACTGCTCACGTATTGGCAATCGAGAAATACATTTTGTCTATCTGCATTGATTTTTTTTTTTTTCAAAAACTGAACAGTTAAAAATCCGGTTCCAAATCTGTCTTGCCTTGTTGCTATTGTTAATCATTTTTCTAATTGAAAGGAAACTCGTTGTAAAATTTTTATCCAAATATTGGACGGAAAATGTTGGGCTTTATGTCTTTGGTCCTTTTGGTGAATTCATTTTTCTGAAGTTTTCAAATTAGTGTTGGGGTTGAAATTCAAGCGTTTCACGCCCTCCCCTCAAGCATTCTAGGAAGGAACTTGTATGAGATTATACGAAGTTGCCGAGGTCTCTGCTATTTCTTTAAAATTTTCCTAGAGCTCGCCAGTAAATTTGAATTCAATGGTACCAAAATGCTTTTGCAAGTTCACATTTTGAAGTAACCTTTGTTAGAATGGTATTGGTGAATGTGTTTCTATAGTGATTATTCACGACCTTTGTTGGATGATTGTAGACATTTATATGCTTGGCCACAATGTCTTGCAGGTGAAAGATGAGAGTTGCAGTGATTGGTGCGGGAGTGAGCGGCCTGGTCGCCGCTTATACCTTGGCCAAGGCCGGCGTTCATGTTGTGCTCTACGAGAAAGAAGATTACTTAGGCGGCCATGCTTGGACCGTTCATGTCAATGGCGTCGACGTGGATCTCGGATTTATGGTGTTCAATGGAGTATGACCATTGCTCTTCATATATCTTCTCATTCTTCATCTCAAAGAAACACATAGTCACTTGCATCTCTTGGTATGAACTGGTAGAGAATTGTTTAACATAAACCCCGAGGATAAGTTTCAGACAAATTATTCATATGTAATCTTATTATTTTCTGGGGATGAAGCTAATGAATTCGACTTAATGTTTGTGTGTTCAGGTCACGTACCCCAATATGTTGCAGTTTTTCGAGAGCCTGGGAGTTGATGTGCAACGGAGTGAGATGTCGTTCTCGGTGAGTTTGGAGGGAGGCAGAGGGTGTGAGTGGGGGAGCAGGAACGGACTCTCCAGCCTCTTTGCCCAGAAGAGAAACGCCTTCAGCCCTTCTTTCTACCGAATGCTTGGAGAGATCCTCACATTCAAAAACGACGTCGTCAGGTAATTGCCCTTCTGAATCAATGGTTCGTCTTGTTCATCTTTTCAAGCTAACCAGAATCTACGGAAGAATTTATTGTGGCCACTTTTTTATAAATCTATCTTCTGAGATCCAGTTAATACTCAGATAGAAGTTTTTCTTACTCAATGCAATAGATATCCAATTTTGACCGTTACCCAGATCTACCTCCAATTTTGACCGTTACCCAGATCTACCTAGTTGACATGATTGGAATAGTCGAGTGTGGTAGTAACTACTGTATCTGATCCAAGTTCTATGTAACTTGCGGAGGCCGCTGGTCTGCTATAATAAATAATGCATGATGTTAACCGGTTCTACTTTAATTTTGTTCGTTAGTTCATATCCCATTGCAATAGCGGAAAAGGAAATTAATGAGGTAGCACCACATTTTGAATAGGTTAATCTTATATATAAGATTGTACATTTTGAAAAGGTTAATCTTATATATAAGATTGTGAAAAAGGCTTGAGGAACTTACAAAAACGTTGTTAAGTGAGTGGTTGTGCTGCATTTTACTCCTTTTGGTGGGAAAACCGAAGATGTTAGAGAGCGAGCTGAAATCCACCCCCATGCTTTAAGGGGTAGATTGTAATGCCTCATTTTAAAAAAAATTGGCCTTGTCTCTAATGTTGTGAAAAGACTTCAAAAATTTATAAAATAGTTGTTAAGTTATTGATTGTCTTGATTTTTGACCCTTTTGAAAATGATCACTGAAATTCCGGTTGCAAATACACAATCAACAGTACAAAATCGTGTTTTGAATAAAAAATAAGATTCCAGAAGCCAAAATGGTTTATATCATTGATATTCTAATTACTGGGAAATTAGTTCTACGAGGTTTCAGAAAAAACGAAATACACAGTCGATCTCTAGTCTTTCTGGCCATGTTCTTCGCATTTATAAGTTGCTGGAAAAAAAGCAGACATGTAACTTTTCCGTAGGAAAGTGATGTGGTCGTGTCAACGACTGTTCGAAGCGTAGAAGGGCACTGGTACTTGGCAGAAGGTGACAGCTCGTAACATGATGCCATTGGCTTGCTTATAATTGTATTAATTCAACGTGGTGGCATCATTATTTCGTTTTTAAGAAGACTGTACAATGAGCCCTGTCAATTCGGGCTCCACTTGAGCTCATAACAGGAGGCTAACTCAATTAAACTCAAGTAAGCTCAAATTCAAGAATACGCATGTTAACTTTTTTTCAATCAAGCTAACATAAGGTCACTATAGAAATGTGGCGGTCAACCCTTGTATGATGTTTTAATTATGTTAGTTTGTTATGGAATGATAAAGTAGTATTGAGCTTGAGCTCAGTTAGGTTTTACTTCACGAGCATATATGAGTGAAGCTCGATCTATGATACAATGTATCATGTCGAGTTCAAGCTCACCTTGTAAAAGTTCGATCAAGATAGAGCCAATCATATATAATATGTGAGTCAAACCGACCTGGTGGCTCTAGCTCGATGCTTCGGCCAGCAAAAAGGTATGTCGCTATCAACCCCTCCGAACAGGATGAGGAGGAAATTGACAACAGCGACGGGTGCTAAAATCTGCTTGCCTTCACGTGAACCTCGACATGTTAAAGAAAGCGAGTGGACCACAGTAGGTCACGTCAATGTCCCGACGTATTGAATCGTCGGCACAAGCATTCATTCACCTTATATGTCGAGGTGCGAAAAAATTCGAAATATTGTTGAACCTAAAAGCTAAAACAAAAAATGATAAAAGAATAAAAAAACTCTTAGGAAGCAAAAATGCCCTTCACATCCGCTGCGAAGTTCTAAAGTGGGGTCTGCCTAAAGTGACATGCAGGTTTCTACAGACATTTCATTAATCATACACATGTACTCTATGTGGACTAGATGCAAATATTCATATCAATCTGAACTCTCTTCTGCAGCTACGTTGAGGAGCACGAGAACAACCCTGACCTCGACCGCAACGAGACGCTTGGGCAGTTCATCAAATCCCGGGGCTACTCCAATGCATTTCGGGACCATTACCTTGTGAGTCATTTCCTCCATTTCTGAGTCAGTTCAACCTGCACAGGCAGCATCAATTTAATGAAGAAGATGTGTTTGACCTGCAGATACCAATGTGTGCGTCAATTTGGTCGTGCTCTTCCGAAGGAATGCTCAGTTGTTCTGCTTACTGCGTGCTCTCGTTCTGCCGGAACCATCACCTCCTTCAGGTGCCTCACCGATGCCTTTCTCAGCAAATCATGGTTCTTTCTAAAATTTGGTCGCAACAGAATGAAACCGACAAGATTGCCGGAGAGGTCGTAAATGAGTCGGATTATGTTTAGCCGACGAAGCATGTTTAGTATTAAAAAAATCTTCAGCCCCTTAGCAACCATTGCTGTGTAGATTTTTTAGCGGACCCCCGTATTCTTGGCGGCCCACGCAACTGCCCACACCAAGTCCGTTTAAAGGGGACCTGACATCTCCCGTCCCGCCAAAATTGGTGTCCTGAACGGCACTCATTCCATTTCCACCCCTCTCAGTTTAATTTGGTGAGAGGAACCCGTCTTCTCTTTCATCTGAGGGATACCCGCGCACAATCTGTCGCCTCCCTCTTCAGCCCTTACAAGTTTCAAGTGATCGATCCTCTCCATGCAATCAAGAGAAGGGTAGGTAGCCGTTTTCCTTCTCTTCTCCGACACTCTCTAATCATTCTTTTCCTCTAACCGGCGTCCAGTGAAGCGTGGTTTGCGTGAGAGGGGCGGAAAGTTGTTGGTGCGAGACCTTAGTAAAGGATGGCATTCAATCTTCAGAATCCTGACGGGGAAGATAGGATTCGAACTATCGTTGCTGAACGGGAAAGGGAAGGCGGAGTGGATGTCTGTTCTTTTCATCTGGGCAGGATCATGATGATTGTCAGATTTTGCATTGGTTCTGGAAAGAACTAACCAGTGGCTGCTGGCGTCGAGAGAAAGAGGGAGGTCTCTGCTTGACGATGGCAAAATAAAATGAAGGATTGTCAAAATCTGTTCGCCGTCAGAACACACGAGGAGTTTGCTTTTTTCTTGTGAGAAACGGTCGGGGTTGTCGAAGGATTCGGTTTTCAGAATCGTCGGTCGGTGAGACTGATCGTCTTCGCCTCGTTTTGATGATAAATATTCTCTTCTTTGAAGAGCTTTAACCTTATTGATTGATCGCCATCAAGATTGAGCTAGAAATTGTTGCACACCTCTTCATCCTCTTGCATAGTTTTCCTTGTTGTTGGCTTTATTTAGACGATGTATCTCAAAGAAGGTCTACCTATCATGTTCCAGGTCTTTGGGCGGCCACAGTGGCTCACCGTGAAGGATCGCTCGCATTCGTATGTTAATAAGGTTTGCAAGTTTTCAGACGTACCGTAAACCAGGAAACTGAAGTTTAATCTCGCGAACATTAACCGTATCACGGTTGGTCCTTTGAACAATAACAGATAAGAGCGGAATTGGAGAAACGGGGTTGTCAGATAAGAACGGGCTGTGCTGTGAAATCTGTTTCGACAAGTTCTGGAGGTAATAAGTTTTCTTCTTGAAGGGCTTCGTAGCTATGTGAAGGTGCAAATTAATCTCGTGCTAGATGATAATGTTCGATGCTGGTTTCACTAGCCTTGAACTTTTTTCAATCTTAACATTACATTGACGATGCTCTTCCCTTCTCTCAAGACGTAATATATAAAAAACTAAGAATAAAATAAGCAGATAATATAAGTGCGCCCATATAATAGAGGACTGAGTCTACTTTGACTTGTCTTCATTTTCATAAACTTACGCCAAGATAATAAGAATAAGAGAAAGTACTGAGCAGTCAACAAATGTATTTACACTTTTTACCGTTGTCTTCCAACTTGTTACTATTGTGTTGCTAATTTTGGTATTTATTAATATTAATTTCTGCTTCGTCATTGTTGTGGCCCATTAAGAGGAAGATTTTGCATTACATGCCAAACCTTGGGTAGTTTTATTGTTAAGCCTTTCGAAATGAGATAAACAAAAGATGCAAAAACAACGTGCACAGGCTTTATCGTATAAATTTGCAGGATGCTCCGTAGTGACAGAAACTGCTACGAGCGATACATATGATGGATGCATAATGGCTGTCCACGCGCCTGATACTCTAAAAATACTGGGAGATGGTGCTACATTTGACGAGGCCAGAGTTCTTGGTGCTTTTCAGTATGCTTATAGGTATTCTCCAATTATTTTTTTGCTCTATCGACTTTTTTCCTATTTTCAGAACTATGTTTTATAATGTGAGTACAGCAAATGACGTACATGGAACCACTGTTGTGAAAATCAGTCTGAATTTACCACTTCGAACTGATTGGCAGTAATTCGATCACATTCACCTTAGTATACAGGGGAGCTTCGAGAAATCAGCCGGTTTTATGTTAAATTGGCTGGATTGGCATCGGATTGGATAATTCCCTTTCAATCAGCCAAGTCTAACCATTGATATTTCATAAACTATAGTGTTACTACTTTTGAAGTTCAAACTTTTGCTTATTTATTTATCTACTGAAGTTTAAAATCTTATTGATTTTAAATTTTTTATCACTTTCTTTTTATTTGTTAGGATTTTCTTGAGCTTTTTTTATTGTTTCTGGTTATCTGAAGCAAGCAATGCTCCTTTTAAGAGGCAGTAGCTTTTTCTGCAAAGTGTGCTGCTCTGCTCTACAGTTTCTTCTTTCTTCATGTTCAGTTGGAAACTCGTTTTCTGATATGCAGTTTCAACTAATGATTGATTTATCTGGTTTTAATTGCAGTGATATATATCTTCATCATGATCATAGCTTAATGCCCAAAAACCCAGCAGCCTGGAGTGCCTGGAACTTTCTTGGGGCTAAAGGGGACAGAATTTGCGTGACATACTGGCTCAATGTGCTTCAGGTTTATAAGTTGTTGCGTATTTGCTCTTCCAATTCTCCTTCATATGTTCATGAATGTGGAAATCTCTCTCTCTCTCTACTCTATCTCAGTGCACTTGCACAGACATGAGGACATCTGTAATCTCTTTATTATATACTTGGTAGAGCAATTAGGTTGGGTTCATTTTGTTATCTTATAGGTTCAAGTAAGTTTAGCCATTCAAAACGTATCTAATAAGTGATAGGTGTCGAAGACCCCTTTTTGGAGTTAATATTAGACCATAAGTAGGCGCAACTAAGCAGTTAGACAAGCAAAATCAAACATGAGAAAACATAGAGAAATTGCAATCCGTACATGGTAGAGATATGAGAACATGGAAATTAGAGAACATACTAGTCATGTCCACTCCGGATATGCCAAAATGAATATTTTACTAAGAACACCTAAAATTTAGTGAAATGGAAAAAAGATTCTTAAGTTTCAAGAAATCCATTTAACTAGCTAGTTTATTCAACGTATACCTTATTCCAGGTAGCTAAGCACACAATATTCAAACATGAGCTTGTCAGACCTTCAAAAGATAAGCATGTTTCTGTGAAATAATTACGTGAAAATACATGGAAAAGTTGTTTAGCAGTTCTACAATGTGCTTATGCTCACTGATGTCCATAACTTTGTGAGAGAGATAGAGATGTTGAGAATGTTATTTGTATTTGTATACACATATTCTTCTCATAAAACATATTTTTGCGAGCAAAAAACTATGATAGTGTTTATACACAACACGGGCATGTATGTGCACAATGCACAAAAGATTAAACAGAATACTGATAGTACAAGTTGTTTGACTTTGTAAGTATAGTTCTTGCTTCCTCTGTATTGCTGTTTCTGTATGAAGGTGGTTTGGTCATTGAGTCAATACACAAGGTAGCTGTTGGATGCTGTTTCTGAGTATTTCATGTTGGAAAAATTCTTCTTTATTTATTTTTTCTATAAAATGATCTTGTGCTTCTGCAGTTACATTTATTTCTCATTGAAGCACTTTATTCTTTTCTAGTACACACTTTCTGCTCTTGTATTATGTTTATTATTAGGTTCTCTTGAAACAAATGTCTTGTTTTCTGCTCTTTTGTTATCATGTTTCTGTTTCCCATGGAGTTAGTCCAGTACCTTTATGTGGACAAGCATGCTTTCGAACCTAGAAGCTTCTCTATTTTACATCAGAGCATCTTATAACAGTTATTTTCCATCGGTTTTCCTTTCCTAATGGCATTCAAATGGTAATAGCAGCTATTTGATTCTTGGTGAAAATTCATGGAATTGCAGAGTTTGGAGACAAGTTTGCATTTTTTTGTCACTTTGAATCCATCCCATTTGCCCGAAAATATCGTTTTGAAATGGTCGACAACTCATCCGCTCCCAACAGTTGCTTCTGTGAAGGCATCACTTGAATTAAGTAAAATTCAAGGGCAGAGAGGAATCTGGTTTTGTGGAGCATATCAAGGTTGGTTGCAGATTTTTCTTCTTATCAGTTCTCTTCTTTTAGAATATTGAGATTTTATGTACACTTTTGGAGAAATGCCCCTTTAATATGACCTATTGCTTCAGTTTTATTCATTTCTGTATTAGAAAAGGAAATGTTTTATATCAGAAAATGGTATAAGAGAACTGGCAGTTCAACTCCAGTATACTTTACATGCAAGCTTTTGGCATGCAGTTGCTTTACAGTTGGTTTAGATGTTTCACTATTCTGTCCTTTGTGTTTGCTCTGTTGCTTTTGGTCTTACAAGTTCTCTTCAAAGAGTCAACTCCAATTTACACATTCTGCTCTGCAGGATATGGTTTCCACGAGGATGGATTGAAGGTAAATATTGTTGCTTACAAATCTCCAGTCATGTTGGATTGGTAATGTACCATACAATCACTGAAAATGGTTAAGTTGTTCCTTTCTGTAATTGACTATTGAAGTTGGATTGTGGAATACAGCATATAATTTTTGGTGGCTGTACTTTGTCTATTTTTCATAGACAAATTCACATAGAAAATTGCACCTTGTCTCTTATCTAACTAATTCAGTGCCTTTTTAGTTCCTTGATATTCATGTTGTTGTTTCTTCTGATAGGGTGGAATGGTTGCAGCACAGGGTTTACTGGGCTCTAGATGTGTCCTTTTAGATAATAGGAAATGTATGACACCTTCCCTGATGGAGAGTGGAGCCCGTCTTATTGTCACTAGATTCCTGAAAAGTTATATCACAACAGGTTACTTGAGGCAAGTTTCCTCTGGGATATTCATTCATTTGTGTTATGCCCCTATCTCTTTGATCTCTAAGTATCATGTTCATCTCATTTACTTATTTGTTTGCTGATTTCATTTCTTACAGTATCTGTGATATATACATGTTTGTGTGTGTGTGTGTGTGTGTGTGTGTGAGAGAGAGAGAGAGAGAGAGGTGGTGGCTTTAAAATTTCTTAAAAAATTAACTGGGAGGATGTTATTGACTTTTTTTTGGGGATTAGGTCTTCTTTTCCTTTATTTGTGTGCTTATGGACATTCTTTGTAAGAGGGAAATATTCGAAAGTGAAAAAAAGGGAAAAATGAAAAGAAAGAAGGAAATGGGCCTAAAATCTGGTTGTGGTTCCAAGCTGAAGATACTCAAGTGGAATCCACGATGATTAAAACTTTTTTCTTTTTCTGCAGTAGTAAGGAAAGGCATGTAAGATATTCATAAAAGCTGGAAATGCAGAAAGAAAACACAAAGTCAATACAATATATGTGGAATCTTCAAGTAAAATATATAATAACAGAAGGTCGAAAATGATCATTGAATTATAGTAGAAATAATTGAGATACAATCATTAAAGGTGCTTATTACACAAAAAGGAGAAAAAAGGAAAATAGGTATGACCTTTTGTGTTCCAAACTTCCAAGATGAAGTGCTGATGTCAGCAAATTATTATATGAGATGGTGTGGGAGTTCTCAATTTCAGTTGTATGAGTTGAAAGCAACCTCAGGGTTTGTCTGTAGCATCCAGTGGGAATAGACTAGAGAGCAATGCAGTCTAAATTTTAGTATATGATTGAACAAGCTGTTACTTTTTATTAAACTTTGTTTTGGGATGCGTGCAGTTTTCTAGAGGAAGGTGGCACAGTATTTGAATTTCAAGGGACCAATGATAAAGATGGTCTCAAGTCTGTAATGAAAATTCACTCTCCTTCATTTTATTGGAAGGTATATTCTAATTGTAACCCTTTATTTTCATAGAACAAACATTTATTTGATACTTCATTTTCAGATCTTCCTTGTGTTCTAGCAACATTTTTTATATTAGTCTTCTTTTGCCTTTTTAATATTTTTAACAGGTTGCTACAGAGGCTGATCTTGGGCTTGCTGATGCATACATAAATGGTGATATATCTTTTGTTGACAAGGAAGAGGGCCTTCTAAACCTCTTTTTGGTGACTACTGCTTTCTCTATGATACATTTAGTGCTACAACTATAGCCTTTTTTTGTTTTATTTTTGTTTTTTGTAATATTAACTTAAGTACTTGTTTTCTTGTCTTGTTTGTTTGCATAGATACTCATTGATGGAAGGGATAAACATAACCATTATGCAAATTGCATGAATAAAGGGTAACTTCTTCTTAATGCTGCTTATCTCTTTCCTGTGTGATCGGATTGCAGACTGGAGCCATGCCAAGAGCCTTTTAACAAACGGAAATGCTTGATCCAGGGGTTGGTGGAAACCAATAATCTCGACTGCAGGATTGGCATCTGCGAAGTTTTTCTTTCAGCATCTTTCCCGGCAGAATACAATCACACAAGCCCGGCGAAACATCTCCCGCCACTATGATCTTGTCAGTTATATGAAGCAAGATTATCCTATATTTTTTTTCTTATTGCTGTTAAAGATTTCATTCCCATTCTGCAAAAGTTCATTCATTAAAGGTCCTAATAACAGTGTTGTTTGTTCACTCATTATCACTTACTTTCATTGGTCCATTTCATCTATCTGACTGCATCGTATGCATGTCTCTCAATAATTGCTCAATTGGGTTCGGAAGTTGTCTGTGTTGTCTCATCTGTCAAATGCGATGGCTCATCATAACCTACTGTTTCGCTAAGAGTCATATACTAGTCATTTGGTCATCCAAGTAGTCTTTGACTTGGTGCATTCTCTTTCTCTGATTGGAAGTTGACACGTTGTACTTTTTGTTCTAGAGCAATGATCTTTTTTCACTGTTGTTGGACGACACTATGACGTATTCTTGTGCAATTTTCAAGGTTTGTATGCTTTCGTCGTCCTTAACTTGAAGCATTGAATCAATGTATCTGCCTGTATATGTGCAACCGATGGTTCACATTGTGTTGAGACATTTCTTCTAAAATTCGATTTAGGATTTGTAATTTGCGATACTACTTTCTAATTATGTGGCAGGAAGAGAATGAAGATCTCAGACTTGCACAAATGAGAAAAGTGTCCCTTTTGATTGAAAAGGTGAAATACTTTGCTAAGAGGTCTTGTAATCTGAGCTTCTTATAGTATTTCTAGTGACGATTGATTCGCAGGCAAGGATTACCGATAAGCATGAAGTTCTAGAGATTGGCTGTGGTTGGGGAAGCCTCGCGCTAGAGGTTGTTAGACAAACAGGATGTAGATATACTGGAATCACGTTGTCAGAAGAGCAGCTAAAATATGCCGAACAAAGGGTCAAAGAAGCTTGTCTTGAAGTAAGCCATCAATCTTGATCTTCGTGTTGTTAAATTTTCATTTGCTCATATTCCTGGATAATGATTAATTTAATTGTACTCAAGATGGCAAATAAAAAGAACTTCCAACAGGGAATCAGAGGGAATAAATGAAGCCGTCAGGGTCGGAGAGAACCAAACGAAATAAAGGACCAATACAACAGCCACAACACGTGATGCTACAAAAAGTGCAACATCAAAAAATTCATAAAAAAGAATGTGAAGAACCATTTTTAACATAGACTGAAAGTTGGTTTTGCAAATCAACATAGAAAACAGAGAGTTTATTATAAAATTTATTTCACGGTTCTCCTACCTACAAGACACAAAAGCAAATTCAATTTATAGGGGAGCCGTATTCCGTTATTAACTTTTAATTTGTATTGACAGGACAGAATTAAGTTTCTGCTATGCGACTATCGCCAGCTGCCAAAGATGCAGAAGTACGATAGGATAATATCTTGGTAAGTCATTGTTTGCTCTAGAAACTGGATTCCCAAAACGATCTTGTTATAATGTGGTTCATTTCTTTCCTATTTGGACAGTGAGATGCTAGAAGCTGTTGGACATGAATACATGGAGGAATTCTTTGCATGCTGCGACTCTGTTTTGGCCGAAGATGGAATTTTTGTTCTTCAGGTTTTATAAATTCCTCTGCATCATTATTCTTTGACTTTCTTTCTAATGTTCGTATTAGAATAAGCTTTTCAAGCACAAACGCTTACATCAGTTGAGGGACTAAGCGTCTACCTAGTTGGGTTCTGAGATCTCTGGTTCTAGGTTGTTATTTGAATGTTTTAAAATTTAGAAGTGGTTCTCAATTATTTACGTGGTCTTTTCTATCCATTTTTGAACTTTCAAGTTAATAATTACTATTTTATTTTATTTTTTGAAAATTTTATAAAATTTCCCAAGTTGTGATGGACTAATGAAACACTCTTTAAGTTTTGGATTCTTTCGTTTGGCCACCTAGATTAGATAGGAAACAAGAGGTTAAATGAAATAATACGGATTTGTTATTCAATCCAAATTTAAGCATTTCATTATTCAATCAATACTTGAGCATTGTTTGTATAAGGTTGTGCAGTCTTTTTCTTCACCTCTTATGAGTTCTAATAGGCAGTCTAACCTTCCTAAGCATTATATAGGCCTTCTGATTTAGGAATTGCACCTAGGCAGTGGTTGTGCCTTGAACGCTTTTATTGTCAGGGCTTGGAACATGTGGTATTTGCATCTTGATGCGTGTGTGTTATGCATACGAATGCATAGATGGGTGTTGGATAATGATGGCCTGGGCTCTGATGACGTCCATACTCTGGTGGTCTTTTCTTTATCGTTGCAAGATAATTTGAAATTTATTTTCTTCAGAATCTGGCTTCAGATTTAATCGTTTACCTCTTTCGTAAAATAAGAAAGAAGCAAACACAATGTCATGTTGCGGTTAGGTAAAACCTTTCTTCATTAATATATGAGCCCGATCCTTGATGTCATCATGCTATGCCTAACCTTGTCAACCTGAGCAAACCTGAACCTGTTTTAACTCTTAAAAGATAGAGACATAACTAAGGTCCTTTTACTTTTCCTAAACGAACATTGTTAGCCTATTAAGTGACTGAGGTCGATCATTTCTTGTCTCAGTTTATATCAATTCCAGATCAGCGTTATAATGAATATCGAAGAAGCTCTGACTTTATAAAGGAATACATCTTCCCTGGTGGATTGCTTCCTTCCTTGAACAGAGTAGCATCAGCAATGACCACCGCTTCAAGGCTTTGGTATGATTACCACGTACTTGCTTTTTTCTTCTTCCTCCTCCTCATCATATTCTATTTTTCTCGTTGTGCATCTGTTCATCCCGTCTAAGTCATAAAATTTGATAAAATCCAGTATTGAGCATGTGGAGAATATCGGCATTCACTACTACCAGACTTTACTCCAGTGGAGAAGGAATTTTATGGCAAACAAAAGGTACAATATTTTATTTTATTTCATGCAAGGCAAATCACACTTCCAAGTTAGTATCCTCAAAAGTGCCGACTTCCTGTGTTCTAGCAAAATTCTGATGTTGGGATTCGATGAGAAGTTCATCCGCACTTGGGACTATTACTTTATGTACTGTGCAGCTGGATTTAGATCGCGAACACTTGGCAATTATCAGGTGAGAAGTTTCTCTTCATCTACGACACATTTTGCGCCAAGAAAACTCCCATTGAGACGTTACAAGAGAACCAAGCAAGCAATAGTACTCGCGTTCTGGCTTCCACCTCTGACATCGGTGTTCATACTGGAAGCCCACATCGTCCATAGAAACCACTTAAGGGAAAGATAAAATGCTATGTCAAAGGTCTAAATGCAATTTTGATCGAATGCAGTCTGTCTTGATGGCTATCGCTTTCGATCAAGGTTTGGACTGTAGTTTGCAGTGAAACTTAATAACCTGTTTGCAAAGCAAAGACTTACAGCATCTGCTACTTATTCAAGTTCTCACCAGGAATGGAAGTACTAACGTGACGTTTTTGGTGTAGATCGTCCTCTCTCGGCCTGGTAACCTGAGTGCCTTCAATAATCCTTACGAGGGCATCCCATCATCTTGAGGTTCCTTGGCTACGTGAGATGGAAGAACCGTCCTGTTGCTTTTGGGTGCCAAAGCGTGCAAGTTCGCAGCTGACGTCCCTGGTCTTTGGTCGCCTGCATTCAAGCCCGTCAATAATTCGGTGAGTCGTCCCTTTGCTTCAGCATGAAGCTCGTGACCTTCACCATCTGCCCACGTCCTGATAACTGTTTGCCGACACCAAGTAATGCATTTCTGTGCGCCATAGCTTTCCCGGAACGCCTAAGAATGAAACGGCTACCCAATATTGTTCAAATAATTATTTTTTGGAATAATGTCTCTTTCTCTCTCCGACCCTCTTAGATGATGCGAAAAGATACTCGCCTTTTCTTTTACTGCCAGCCCGTGGTCGAGGTTGGGTGTAAAAGAAAAAGAGCTTGCAGATTGCAGTAGAGTTGTGGATACTGGCTAAAGTTATAATAAGCAAAGAAACAAAATCTCAGAAAAGAAGAAACTACAGACACTCCGCAGCTTCGAAAACGGGCTTAAACAGATTGCCGAAGCAGGAAACTTGGCACGATACATATTTCATAAATTCACATATGCAGAATGCATTCCACTTATTTCACAACCACATTAATAATCGAATGATTCACCACCCTCCTTAGACGGCCTCAAGACTGCATTGTCCACTTACAGAACATTCTAGGTTCATTCCAAAGACTACGATGATCGTAGGAAGTTACAAATACAATCGGTTATTTTCCCGTCAACAGATTGCCGAACCCGACACTTGTCAGGATACATACTTTCATAAATTGACATATGCAAAATCTATTCCACTTATTTCAGAACCACATTAACCCTAGACGGCCTCAAGAGTGCAGTGTCCACTTACACTTGATTCTAAGTTCCTTCCAAAGATTGCGATTACCATAGAAGGCTACAAATACAGACGGTTATTTTCCTGTCAAGGTATGACATGGTTGCCGAGGCCATGTATACAACGTCACAACGCATGGAAACAATGAACTTGGAGAACTTCGCTACAAAAGAAAAAAATGTTGGAATGCATGGGATGAGCTCTCGCCACAACGTGGGGACATTTAATTTCAATACGCTGTTAATCAGAACGAGAAATATAAAGAAATAAAACACATTAAATTGGGCACTCGTTTTCTCAAGCCAAACATATGCACGTTTTCAATCATTTGAGGATCACCATGACACATAACCAACGAAATCAAGGACAAGAGGCGCCGTTTTGAGTCTGGGTAGTTAGATCCAAAAACTGATCGTATCCGAAAGGCAAGATTACGGCTACGCCAAGATGAGAAGCTAATAAGGACGAAGGCCCAAAAAAAAAAAAAAACTCTACTGCGGGCACCTCTTTAGAGCGATTTTAATTTACTCCTTGAAAGAAAAACAGCCACACAGACAGGGAAAACATCTTGTTTCCAGAAGCCTACAGGCTAACAGCCTCATCAAAAGATCATGAACAGAATCAGTGGATCTCAGATAGAAAAGTGCACAACAATGAACAATTAGAAAAATAGCAAATGAATGCATCACCCTATGCACAAGCAGCAAGCTGGAAAGCAATTCATAATGGGGAGAGCCATCATCACAAGGTTCCAGATGCAGGCGCTCGCCATCAGATCAGTTTACAAGCTGAAACAACCCTGTCGATCCGGAGTTTTCAACGCATTCCCCACTCATATCTCAGATCTCCCTGCAGAACTTAAAAAATGCACCGCATCTCTCCTGTACACAAGGGCAAATACAGGAGGAAACAAATTATGGAACTGACAAAGATTTCAACTACTAATATTTGCTAGTCTGAGCTGAATTGTGTCTATCTCCCTTTCCCCATAGCTCTTTCTACTTCAAAAGACTATTTAATATCATATCAAGTATATGCACAAGTACTACTTTGGCTTAGCCCTTCCCCTAATACACCAAGCACAGCTGCCAAAAGAACACCAAAAATTTCTAGCAGATATCAGCTACTCTTCCTCATCACATCACAAATTGAAGTTCACACTACTGTATCATTAATACTAATGAATGCAAAAGACAAGCTTCATAAACACAAATGGCAAGTACGAAGAAGCTACACTCGAAACAAAATTACTAATTCATCAAAACTATAGATACGGCTACCAGTATGCCTAAGACATAACGCCACACAAAATTAACTACATAGGAGATACTAAAGACATGTAATCCTTGGATCTACTGATTCTAACCAACAAAAGAGCTACTTGTAACTACTGGGATTTGAGCAACCCAACCAGTCCTGCAATCCATTCCAATCTGAAAGAGCTGTCATGACCAGGTGGAGTAGTGCAGAAATTCGATTTTGCTGAAGTAGCCACTTTTGATAAACCAGAAACCAGAAGACCAATAATCCTGGAAACGCTCTACTGGATCTGCCGATTAGCAGCACCATAGCCACCATAGCCAGCCTGCACCCCAGGTGCACCATTCGCTTGAGGTACACCATAGCCTCCACCTTGTGCCATACCTTGTGAAGGATCAGACCTCCACATGGCATTCGGGTATCCAGAGTTCCCATTAGCTTCTGAATATCCACCGCCCATATAACTGCCACTTCCTCCAGGTTGCTCATTGATGCCGCCAGAGGCATTATTTGGAACACTGCCAGAACGCCCACCAACAGCACCATAGCTACCAGGATTACCACCATATGACCCTTCACCATAACCATAACCGTAGTTTGCATTGTTGAAACCTGCACCACCACCAGGTGACTGACCTGCAGGTCCAGAAGGAGCTCCACCACTACCAACACCACCTCCAGCACCAGACGTATTCCATGGAGCTGGACCTCCATACCCAGCACTGACGCCATAACCTGCAGCATTCCCCTGCATTCCATAGGCCGTAGGTGGTTGGTTACTCCATGGGCTCCTTGGAGCACCAGGTGGGCCACTAACGTAACCACTGGTGGGACCAGATGCATTAACATACCCACCAGCTGGACCAGTGTAACCAGCGTTTGGAGGAGCACTTCCATATCCACCAACACCATATCCTGGATAACCAACATTTCCATTAGCAGCTGTCCCATAGCCATAGCTGGGTGCCCCATAGCCAGAGGAACCATAAGCGAATCCACCTCCCGCTGGAGGTTGTCCATAACGATTTGCATCCATTCTGCCATCGTAACTGTTATTGTTGGAACCAGCAGCACCATAGCTTTGGTAGCTCCCACCACCAGTGCGCCCACCACCTCCAGGATTTGCTTCCTTGGGCAGAGCTCGTTTAACCTCAACAAGTTTACCATTCAAGTCATGGAATGTCTTGTGTAGAACTCTGTCAACAGCATCTTCAGACTCGAACGAAATAAAGCCAAATCCCCTCGGTCTCTGGGTACTCTGGTCATACATCACTACAACATCTGTTACATTACCATATTGCTCAAAATATTGACGGAACGCCTCTTCAGTCAATGTTGAAGGAAGGCCGCCTACAAAAATCTTCTTGGTTCTAACATTTCCACCAGCTCCACTATTTCTCCCCGCACTTGCGTTCCCAGACCTAGACGATATTTGCTGTTCTTCCCTTGACAAGGCCCTCTTTGCCTCAACCTGAAAGAAAGCAGGAAACACATAAAAACAGAAAACTTAACGAATATACAAAACGGCAAAAAATGACAAAGACCAACAACAGAAATGCACTTAGTACAGAAAATGAAATAAAATACAGTGTTCGACAGATGACACAGATTAATGGAGGTCTTGGCTCAGTGCTACAACTTTCAAGCATCTCAAATCTCATGTTGATATCACGATGACCCACTCATAGGACAGAGATCCATGCAAAATAATTTAGGCCTCTTTGTGATTTCACAGAGGAAGCTAATTATGCGCCATGACATTAAACGCAAACCATCAAGTTTTGACCAACTTATGATCAATCAACCCAGCACATTAGCTAGGCAGAGTATCCCCAAGTGATCACCGTATAAGAAAAGCGAGAGCCGCACCTATTAGCATAACTTGTACAAGACTTTGAGTTCCATTGCAAACCCAAATCAGATCAAAAGACGATCAAGGTAGCAAAGACGCCAGAAATCGCCATCAATACATGAATACCAAAAAACGTATCCCCACTTCATTAATTAGGATTTAAACCTAAATCACCACCGCACCTTAATAACAAAAACCCCACCCCAAAAAGGGAAAAAACATTCCTCCTGCAGGAAACCAAGATGAAATCCGACGACAACCGAAAAACAGAAGAGGAAATCACATACAAATCAAGCACACACCAAAGCCAAGGAAATCAAACTCACGGTTCTGCCGTCGATGGTATGCTTGTCCTGAAGAACCCTATCGAGGAGGGATGGATCGGCGAAGACAACGAATCCGAAGCCTCTGGGTCGTCCGGTGACCTTGTCCCTCATGATGACCGCCTGAGTGACCTCCCCATACGTTTCGAAGTGGTCCTTCAGCTTCTCCTCCGTCGTCTCCCAGGACACTCCCCCGATGAACAGCTTCCCTTGATCTGAATCCATCTCTCCCTTCCCTTCTTCGCTCTCCCTCTCTCTGCAACACAAAACTGATGAGGTTCCTTCTTCCTTCCTTCACCGCCTTCCCTTCCCTTCCCGGTGAGGAAGAAACAAGAGGAGGGGGGAATCTGAAATCGGCCTTTGGGAGAAACCCTTCGAGCGCGTGAGGAAGGAAAATATCTATACGCACGCTCCCATGGTTCGCTCGCGTTAGTAGGTTGTAGATGGACGGTCGGGAACGTTTCCTCTAGAATTGGACGGTCTAGATTTCGGGTAGGGTTTGGCTTGGGGTCGTACAGGATCCAGCACCGACTTTGGCGCTCCACGTCTTCCTAGATACCTTGGTATACGTGCAACAGCCATCTATATAAATCACCGTGGTTGTAAATCCGAGCCGTTGATGCTGCGCGATGTGTGGACACTGGATGGTAACCCTCTTGTAAACGGGTCGGGTTTATCTCCTTACGAGTTTCGGATCCGATAAATTAATCGACTTGGGATTTGGTATGTGGTTTGCAAACCCAATCTAACCCGGGGTCAGAGACCCAGTAGCATCCGACCTACTACTACTCGGATCCGGATTTATTTCTAAAAATAAAAGTCCGAGGCTACAGCGCAGCCTTGCGCTGCCCATTTCTCCTCCCCCTTCCGCAGCAGAGCTCCGGCCGCGCAGTCGAAGCCTCCAAGGTACGCGTCTCTCTCTCTTTCCCTAATAGTCGTGAATTAATTCTTCCTCGGTGGCTGTAATCTAAGATGATGGATTGTGCCAATATGCGATCCGCGTTTGGTTACTCAAACGCTTTGGGAATTTTTTAACTCGATGTTTAGGGGCTAATGCGAAACTCTTGTTTGGAACAGATAAACTAGATGATTTGACTTCTATTTGAACTTTAATAACTCCGGTTCTATAATCTAAGATCAAATTCAGTTGCTGTTTATTTACTGTCAGAAGAAATAACTTTTTTTTTTTGGTAATTTGGTTAGTTTCCTTGGAAGGTGATTGTTATCTTCCATGCTTAGAATGATGAAGGTGATAAGGACCTGATCTGATGTACCTTTTCTTTGGTTAAGTGTATGTTCATATTTACATGTGTGTGAAATGCAAACATCAGGTTTATGGCTGTGTTTTGATATGCAAACATCAGGACCTGATCTGCTGTACCTTTTCATCTCGGGCAATACTTTCTCCATGACTTACTTTGTTGTTCATCTACTTTTGCTTTTTAGCTGAATATCCTTCCAAATTGCTTTGCTAGAATGTATAACAGATAGGGGAAGTCTAACTTCCCTCATCATGTCACTCTCATATTTCCAAGATAATAAAAAATTTAGATAAATGTAGAACATGCTAATGTCCATCACTTGGGCAGGAATAATTTGTATATTTCAATTCATATTGTTACTGTGAATACTAACTGTCTATGCTTAGGGAACTACATCAAACTAAGTAGATTGTAGAAGTAGAATTGGTCAAAGCTGGCCTTACAAGTCGAAGTTTGTTCCAGGTCATTGCACACAGGCAGAATAGCTCAACATGTTTATCCAATCATATTATCCACATTTTTTTATCTTTAAAATATGAAACCTCTTTCATGGCTTCATCTTTATAGAATTGGATGCAAGTGAGGTGCCATTGCTGACAACTCATCTTTTGTGAATGTTGATGTTGTCAACAAGGGCGGGGCCAGAAATTTTTTTCTATGGGTCTCTAAGCATATAGTTAACAAACATCAGCAAGATAAGGCATGTTGAAGTAACTAGTAGCTTTGCCCATGAGATAGATAAAAAAACACAGAGAGTACATTAGAGTTTTAAACAAATATATCAGTTACGCTAAGTTTTCTATTATACAACTGCGGATGACATGCCCATCTTTCATTAAATGAAGCCCATTCCCACTTTCCAAAATATATTTCCTGAGATTTGAAAATAATTTAAACCAAGCTTTTCAAAATCATTTGCATTTTCATTTCTAGAAAAACTTATCTAAGGCATATAAGAACGTAAAATTTTGCTTAAGAACGTAAAATTTTGCTTTCTCCAAATTATTCTTCTATAAATTGCAAAAGGATATCTAACATGCACTCTGTATAGGTTGTGCGACTTGTAACAATTAAGTACATGTACTAAGAATTCTTTATAACAATGAACCTAGCTTTTTTTTTTTCCCAATTGTCATGGCATATAGATACTTTGGTATTTGTTTCCTTCCAGGATACATAAACTAATGGCTTCAGCCAAACAATATCGTAAGAATATAAAATCTTGAAATTTAACATCTTGGGTGCTCTGATATCGCAAGGCAACTTGACAAGAAAAATGGGTTTTAAATGTAGATAAGCAAAAACAATCCCAACTTTTGCAATAATATGTTATATATATATATATATATATATATATATATATGTATGGTACTTGTGTGACATAGGTTTGAACCCATGAGGGCTGCTTCAGCAGCTTTGACTAGTAAAAACAAAATGTAGAAAAATAGAACAACGAGATTGCACTTTATTAATCAAGTCACGAGAACTCATTGCAACACTTACTATGGTCATCATCAAAGTTCAAATTAGTTCTCAACTATTTGTTTCATCAGCTAGGTGTGTCCTAAAAAGTATGGTTATTTTTGTTGCATGGTCCTTATGATATGATGGAGAGCAATGTTAGCTTCTTTAACCTTCTACGGTGCCTTGTCTGAGCAGTTCATTTTAACTTTTTGCTTCAGTCTCAAGATGGCAGAAGAACCCAAAGCTATAAAGGAGGATGCCAAGATTGATCTATTTGAAGATGATGATGAGTTTGAAGAATTTGAGTGTGAAGGTAAGATGTGTATCACAATGTTTCATGGATGCTGCCACTTTTTTAGTTAACAATTTTTTTTACTGGTTTCTGCATCATTTGATTTGAACAATCTACTCTGCAGATGCACTAATCTGGTTCTCTGAAAGACTGAATTTTTTTTTTTTTTTTTTAAATCCCCAACAAGTTTTGCAAATCTAAAGGGGATAAAAGCTATTTGAAGATGTAAGTTTGAAATATAGCATATGTTTTCTAGGAGGATGTTTGATACAAAAAATATTATATTCTTGAAACAAATGTCCAAAAACTCTGTATTCTTGTTCTAGGAAACATGGTGTCATTGTGGATGCTATTACTAGATCCAGTAAAACAAATGCCGTACATAATCACAGATGCTCTCTAGGAGAAGAACATGGTGTTTCTGAAATGTGTTCTAAGAATACTCTGTCCAAACACTCTGTTTTGGAACAGTGTTTTGCTTTTCCCAATGAAACCTGTTTTTGTTCAGTAATTGATTCCTAAGAACATGTTTAACAGAGTGTCTCACTTTTTATTGCACCAACTTGGATAGATCCCAATTGCATTTGCTTCTAAATATATTCACATACAGTTTTTTTTTCCCAAGAATTTTTTAACTAGAAATAATTTGAATGAAAATGGATGTGCATTATCCAACTCTAATGGCCAATTAACAAAACCTAACCTCAGCTTGTTGGTTAAGTTGTGTGCTTGTGTTGATTTTCAACTCAGTTTCAGGCCGTTGGCTCTACATGGCAGCTTTCCATGAAATGCAAAGCAGAATGATGACTTTTAAAACCAACTTACGGATTGATATAGAGTGGAGAAATAAAAGAGGGACATTTGGTTTTCTGGATTGGAATCCTTAACAACAAAAACCCCGTCTCTCTTCTTATCAAAATTCAAAAGTGATTTTAATAGTATACAAAAAAAAAACCTAAGAATCCAACAAGACCATTCAAATGTGATTGTTGATAAGACCATGGCAGAACAATGAAATAAAATTTTGAATACGCAACTATTTCATTTTTTTCTTTTTCTTTTATTTCTTCTTCTTTCATTTCTTTTCCCCTATTTCTTCTTTTTGCCAAGCTATGTAGTATTTTAATATGAACCTCTGAGGAAATGTACCCAGATGTTTGCACCAGCTGGCTAATTCAATGCTTTTAATTTAACTATAATGCTCCTTGTTCCAACCCCCATCGGACTCAAACCAACAAATAGTAAAAGAGGAAACAAAAAATAAACCACCTATACCCTTGAATATGAAGAGAAAGAGGGCCTGTGTATCATGCTGGCATAGAAAATACTACTGAAGGGTGAAGGCAAACAGAACTTTTGTTTTGTTTGAAAGGGACTGTTCTTTTCATTATGGTGAACCCACTACATGTATTAAAGTGAAGTCTGTTTGAGTTGACACTTTTGGGGACCGACCTCTTTTTGGAAAAAAAGGTTTTCACTCTCGGAGTAAGATGTTGCTTTGTACTGAGTTGCTACTAATTTCCTATTGAGCTCAAGTCTGATTTTGTTGAAATGCAGAATGGGATGATGAGAAAGAAGAAGGGAAGGAAGCAACACAACAGTGGGAAGATGACTGGGACGATGATGATGTCAATGACGATTTCTCTCTTCAGTTGAGAAGGGAGATGGAGAACAACTCGGAGAAGAAATAAATTGTACCTTGATAGACATGTCTTTGAACCCTGTAATTTGTTTTCAACTTGACCAAAAGCTTCAACTGTTATATCTGGATCTCGGTGGAACCAGTTTTTTTTTCTGATGCATTCAACACTTATACGTGCAACAAAGCCTTCAAAGTAGCATCTAGTTTGAGGTTGCTGCAACTGGATGCCATTTGCTTGCAAGTTGCAAGGTAAATACTCCAATCTACCAGCAGCATGCTGTATTGAATTATTTAACTGTCACCTGGGTATTGACTGAAAGTATTAAAAGATACGTGTTAGTCTTGTCTCAAAGATATGGGGAGTTTCTCAGTTTTGATTCATGATCACAAGGTTATCACAGACCTAAAGAGTGTTTTCTTTCAGAAGGGTTGTTGATCCCTAGGAACTGCCTGTCCTGAGAGCGGACATCACAAGCAGATTTGAATAATATCTTAAAATAGTGATCTCATTGTCAAAGCACTTTGCTAAAGGTTCATGAATTCAGTTCCTTTACTGTTAGCAGAAACACATGAATAAAGCGTTCATGCACATTATCATGTATCTAGCCCATCAACCACCACCAGGGTTCAAAAGCTTCTAACTTGGTTCGATGCTCAATACAGATTCTATGTACTTTTGCTTGAGGGCATGCTGAAAACGGGCAATCCACCATTATCTTTGACCAAGAGATGTAGCAATACCTAGCATGATGCTTGCGTATTCCTATCCACATTTGGACCAACATTTCATGTTATGTATGCCCTGCGCTTGACCAATCCAAATTTATGAAATTTGTTAAGTGACTATGATTTGATTCAGATATTCAAATTTGATTTTATCGACCGGCTGATTCTTGTTGGATATCCAGTGTTGTGCTGCAGTCAACACCTTTCCACGCTGATATGATACTCATCTTGGTTGCAGCTTCAGATTGGGCTTATTTCAGATCAGCCGTGAGATTCTCCATAACCAATCTCAGCAAATTAGAAGATGTATCCATGAGTCCTTCTCATGTTGATATTATCTGCTGGCTACCACTGTTACGGTCTGCAAGCGGGCTGCATTTCGCATTGCATTTGAGATAGTATGCTGCCAACATGGATGTAGGTCTTCAATGGTTGATTAATCAAGTAATGCTTTCATTACCGGATTTCTTCGGATTGGCTTCTCCTGCAAACCTCTTTCAGATTATCCTTAATCACTCTTCCCAAATTATAGAATGTTCCTCCCTGTAGATCTGCTATTACCACTCTCACGTAGTCTGTATGCAGGTTCTGTACTTCATGGCATTTGAGATGGTTAGCTGCCATCATGGATGTATGGGTCTTCAATGATTGAATCTCGCAATGTTTTCATTCCTTTCCTTCTGATCCTCTATGAGTTATGATCAGTTAGGTTCTTCATCTTATTTGCAACTATCTTCCGATCAATTTCTCCTCTCAGGCACTTCACATTATCCTTGCCAACCCGCACCACTATTGGATCCCTTTTATGGTTTGATTCACTTGCTCTTCCAAACAATAGCGTCAACAATTCCTTGCGTTAAGCTATATTTTTTATGGAGAAACTATGCAAGGTAGAGTTCATATCATGAAACCCATTAATTACCACTGAAATTTAAAGTGCCTTTGTGACAAATTTCTTTTCAAATTTCTCACTCTCACTCACTCCCCTTTTCAAGCGTAAGGTGCAAACCCACTGTGACAGGCCCTGTCTCCTGTATACTGAAACCACTCTAAGCGGCATGTTGTCTAGGAGGAGGTGTCATTTAGGATCTGTCTTCCTCTCTCATATATATCCATCTTTATATTTTCGCAATGTCTACGTAGAAATATAATTAACAGATTAATGTTACATAAGAAATTTATGACTTCACTTTTGTAGATAACACCTTCTTCAAACCTTCACAACTTCACATCACTTACTGGACCCTCCTCAGCGTACGTCTTATTGGTCTTCAACTCACCTGACCTCTGCAACTCCACATCGAGGCCACTTGGTTCGACCCTGTACACGTAGTACTTCGAGGCCAGGAGAAAATAAATGAAGTTGAGTGCACTAACCACAGCCAACAACCCCAAGTATTTGTCCAACCGGGAGACATTGAGGTTGTTCCTGATCCAACCCCCTCTCCCGCCATGTCTGGTCACCTTGGACACAGTCTTGAGGAGGAAGCTGCTGAAGAAGTTCCCAACTCCAACCGTGCTCGTAAAATAGGAAGTGCCCAAGCTCTTCATCGATTCCGGCGCTTGATCGTAGAAGAACTCAATCTTGGCGACTTCCACGAAGGTGTCAGATATTCCGATCAAGGCAAACTGAGGGAGCAGGATGTTGATGGACAGGGGAAGCGGTTCCTTGCTGTTCTGGAGATCATGGTGCCTCACATAGCTGAGCCTCTTCTTTTCAACGAGGCTGGAGATGATCATAATGATGATGTGCATGAACAGTCCGGCACCGAGCCTCTGCAACATGGTGATCCCCCTCGCGTTTTTGGTGTATTTCCTGGCGAAGGGGACGAACCATCGGTCATAGATGACGAGGCTGATGAGCATGAAGATGGTGATGAAGGCGACGAGGCTGGCCGGAGGGATTTTGAAGTGGGGTCCCATGCTTCTGTCTAGAGTGGTGCCTTGCTTGATGAAGAGCGTGTGGCTTTGGGCGATGATGGTGTTGGGGATGAAGGAGGCGAGGAAGATGGGGATCATCTTTATCATCTGCTTTGTCTCCTCAATTTGGGTCACTGTGCAGAGACTCCACCTGGTGGCTGGGCCGACCCTTACGGCTGCCTTGTTAAGAAACCTGCATGTCACAATTTGGGATCAGAGGAACAACATATTATCATAACATATAACTTGCTATATGTTGGTACTTGAACAGAGTCAGCCATCAATAGGAGGGTTGTTCCTGAACATGGCCTTTCCGACTATGGTCTAGAGCTGCAGTGATGTCTGTTGTGCATGCCAATTAGACACTGATTTCACCTCTTTGGCACAAAAGAGGTGACACCTATGCCATTCAAACCAGGGACCTGCTGCCCACCAGCCTGTTAGGAGAATTTAATTTGAGAGGCCATCATATAGGCCCAAGGGATAATGCAACGTTGGTGTGCATCTTGCACCAATGAACACCTAGATATGCTACTTTAGTGTGACAATTGCAGCATAGCTGTCAGCATCGTTAATTGCTTATATAGCTATGCTTCATAGGAAGAATTTATTTGGCCATTAGAGTTTTGTGTGAATAGAAGAAATATTTCATCTTACTGTTTAGAAGAGAGTCGAAGCTCCCAATCAATTCCTTATCCTTTTACGATACAAGACTTGCTTTTGGTATCTCATAATACCACTAATGCCGCACTTTAACTTGTGTGTCGTTGACACTCTTCCCCACCCTCCCCCCTCCTTTTTACGTCGTCTCTAGGATTCAAAAAGGAAATTGACTGTGTAGCATATCTCATCCCTACTGTTATGTCAACCCCTAACTCTCTATAGTAAATATCTTTTAAGAAAAAAAAAAAAGGATTGAGGCCAAACTTACTTAAGGCTTGAGGTTGATTCCATTGGTGACATCCCAATTTTGGCATACTCTTCTTCGTGCAACTCATGAAGCTCTTTAGGATCACTTGGCAAAGGGGCCTTCCATTTCCTAGTGGCAGCAACCAGAACCCTGCCCATCTTAGCAAAGGGGCTATCTGTCGGCCTTTTGTGCCTGTAAAATGGACTGCCTACCAGGAACACCAGAATTGAGATGGTCAGCCCAAGCGTGGGTATCCCATAGCCTAGGCTCCATCCAACATTGTCTTGGATGTAAACTAGAAATGTGTTGGCAAAGAGGGTCCCAAAGAAGATGCTGAACATCCACCAATTGAAGAAGGAGAGCTTCTGCTTGCGCTCCCTTGGCTCGAATTGGTCGAACTGGTCCGCGCCCATGGTCGAGATGTTGGGCTTGGTGCCTCCGGTGCCCAGTGCAACTATATAGAGGGCAAGGAAGAAGACACCAACCTGCAACGAACTGGCTTGGCAGTCGCCCTCTTGGTCGTGGCAAGGAGATGGCTTCAGTTTTGGGACTGAAACAGCTAGTGTTAATAACACCAACCCCTGTTTAGTCAGTTCATTGAAGTTTAGTACCTGCTTGAGAAAGTATATACTACAAAGAAAAGCTTAACTGCGTCTAGTATGAAAGTTCCTGAACTTGGACATGGGATTGGATGTCACGAAGTCCTTCTTGCTCAATTAAGACTTGTCTCTCTAGTCACTGCAAGTGTATTCAACATTTTAGTATATTAGGATTACCTAAATGTGCCCTAAATTGAGTTAGATCATAAGAACTTTTTTTTTCTCTAGTGAACGGGGAGTTTGTGAAGCCCACTCTTTATCCTCCGGTCTGCGGGGTTCAAAGCTTGCTTCGGGACCAAGATGGTCCAAGAGAGTGGTTCCTCAACCGAGGCGGCAGCCACGGGAATTGATACATCAACCCTCTTCAATAGCGGAGTTACTTGTTGGTTGGGGTAGGCCACTGCCCACGCCAGTTCATCAAAAAATTCATTATATTATATTAACTTCACATTGTTATGACTCTCAAATTTTATGCAATGCCCACACCAAAGTTGTGTCATTAATGCAAGTGCCCCACGGACAAAAAATCTTGGCTCTGCCACGGGTTGCACTACACCCTTCAGGCTGAGTTAGACAAGAGGGTTACCATGAGGTAGATGATGGATGAGATGACGAATGTCCAAAAGCGTCCGAGGTGTGCGTCTGCGATATAAGCTCCCAAGATTGGGGTCATCCAAACGGTACCCACCCAATTGGTGACATTATTTGAAGCAGTAACAGTGCCTTGGTGAAGCTGTGTAGTGAGATAGAGTATAAGATTTGTTGAGATCCCATAGTAAGCCAGTCTCTCAAACACCTCATAACCTGCACGAAATAAGAGCAATTGAAGACCAGGCTCGAATATGCTGAGCACATACCCTACAGGTCATGTAATACCTCTTGATGCATGTTAGGTTGCATGTTGTAAGAACTCCATGCAATTGTTCTAAAAACACCATAATATGATTATATTTAGTTTTCAGTTTTTAAATTTAAAATCAACATTCATAATCACATGACAGTTTTATATATGTTTCATTATTGTCAAACACCTTCTCATGAGCTCAATTTGCTACTCCAAACTCTTTTTTCAGGAAGGTGACCTTTGATTTTTCTTGTTTACCATTGAAGAAGTTTGTCAAGATTTGGATAATTATATTCTTAATGAGGAACTAGTAAGTATGCAATACTTAAGGAAAAATATTAAAATAATTGTCTAACTATCAAACCCAAAAGACTGGTCAATGGAAGAGTGCATGTAAGTTGAAGCACGTGGAGATCTCACCACTTGGTGCTGACGTAGCTACGGACCGTAAGGGTAACAAGACATGTATCCAAAACAATTCTACATACAACAAAGTTGAAATGGTTGCTAAAAAAATTACAAAAAGTAGTAATCCATGAAAAACAAGGGAAAACTAAGAAGTAACTAATTTAATGAAACATAGGTATGTAGTTTCAATAACGTTGTGTACATTATAGAGAAACATAAATGCATTGAGAAAAGCAAAAATAAAGGAATCATCTGAGAAGTAGAAAGGAAACTATTTGGAAAGCGAGTTTCATGTTCTAAATGAATCATGACTTCTCATAAATGAGACATAAGTTTCACCAAGTTAATTTCTACTTGTTAAGAAGAAAAATCAAGCTCTCGTTTTTGAAGATGCCCTTGGCTCGATTTTGAAGATGCCCATGGGGATAAGATCAAAGTTTCAAAGTCCCCCCCATCAGTGAGTTTGTGTGCAAGAGATGGGGCTTGTGCCACTCTCACAACAAGGCCCATGCCACCCTCTCTTTTCAAGGTGTTGGCTTCTTCCTTTTGATTTCCAGCTTAGGCCACTCCACCTTATTATGAAGCTAGATGACAAGAGCTTGCCTCTTTATCCTCGAAGAGGTCGGCACAACAAACGAGGCACTTTTGCGGCGTCAACTTCATATATTGTGAAAAAATTGGATGTTGATATACAAGTTGAAGTACAACAAATACGTCACTTTGAGATACCAAAAATAAATCCGATGCTTTGTGGGGATGAAGATAGAGGCGGAAGCTCCAAATCTCAACTAAATGATAGGATTAAATACTCCTCTTACTCACCAAGATATAAAATTGCCCTTTAAGTTGTTCAAGGATTGAAATGATCCGGTTGCCCACAAATCCAGATCTTTTAAATTGATAGTGAAGGAAACAAGACTTAGGAATTAATCAGATCCAAATTCAAGCAGTTTTGGTGACTGAATATGGATAGAGTGCGGTTTGCTGATTGATCCGTTTGAGGTTGGGAGTTCCGGCTACGGCAAATTGCTTCTGACTCACTCCATCATCGGCTCTTTACGGCCATCGATCTGCCAACATGTCGGCAATTAATGTCTTTGGCCGTTTGCGTCTCCATCATTCATTGGACGCAGTGAATGATGAGACCTCCAATAATACAACCGGCAGCAGTCGCCGACGTTTACACGTACAAGTCAAGGTCCAAAACAGTCTGCCGGAAAGAGAAAGCTGTCTTCTTCTTCACCGGTGCCTCTATTTTTTTAAGCTTTTAGTTAATTTTCTTCTCACGTTGATCATGTCAGGCTAGTGATCTCCAGACATACGCAGGCTCCACTGGCCCATGCCATTGATTCTATTGAAGGGGTTCAGTCGGATGGGTAGGTGAAACAGCTCAGTGGGATGCTACTTTTCGGCTGATCCCGGCCGGCCGGAAACAAAGTCCGGTCATGTTGACTGGTGGAACTGACAAAACGTGGAGGACGGGACCTGTTTTTGTCATCCACATCACTTTTACGTTCACCAAACTCTTCACCGGATCGACCAACCGGGCAGGTAACGGTACATACAACAAATCTTCAGCACAGGAGATTTTACACCCCAAAGTGGGTGGCCGGCCGGGGAAAACAGGACAACAGAAGATTAAAAGAAAACTTCAGGAGGTGTTAACTAGGCAGAAGGGAGCAAGCAAACCACTCCTTTAGACTGACCCCATGATCAAATCTACCGCACCTAATCTAACACTGAAAGGCTGCTGTTCCTTTTCCTGTAACAACTACGAAGGTGAAGAAACTCCCCAAATTACACGCTATCTAGAAGCTGCAACTGCTTGTCAAATGTTCTCTTCTTTTCCTTCTTTCCACTTAGAAGTAGAACAGACGCCACGATGGATAAACAGTCCAAATCTAAGTTGAATTTACCCGGCTAACTTTGGCTTTAAGCCAACTGAGTCTTTCCAGAAGAAAACAGAGGATTCTGTATCCAGGCCAGGCACACTCACTTGAAGTCAACAAAGTATTTCAAGAAGAACATAAGAAAACAGAGGCTGCTGTCTATATATATATATATATATATATATATATATATATATATATATATATATATATATATATATATATATACATCAACAATATCGTCTACAAAAAGCAGTTGAAATTTGCTTACTTTAAATTTCATTAGAATCTACTCCCTTTCTCCCAAATATTCTATAGTTCCAGAAAGGTTAGACTAATAAATCAAGTAGGTGGAAGACAATAACTCCGTATTGGAAACTCCCCCGATCAAATCCTCCGGTTAGTCTGACCCGATATGATTTGAATTCAGACTTGATTTTCTGAAACCATCCCAGGTCCAATTAGTAATGACATCTCATTAATTGGGTCGCTGGGTACATGTATCCTATTAATTAACTTAATAATAAGGAGACGGTAGGGACAGACGACTAAATTTAATTTTTCAGAGCAGCTCGATGAATGTGGTAATTCTGCAGTGACTTTGACTCTACGAGAACCTTTCCTTTGCAAGGCTGTCGTGATCCCTCATCAAGAGAGCATGATAATATCAAGCCTGAAGTGAATCCCTTGTTCCATCTGAACCAGTAAAAGAGAGACAACTTCTGCAGGCAACAAGCAAGCGGAAGAAAAAACTTCTAACCCCGGTGAGGCCATCTGAATCAAGTGGGATGGCCTTGGTCTTAGCTCCATAGCTACAGTCTAAGGAATCAAAACTCAATTTCTAGGATCTTTCTGCTGTGCACAAGCTCTCTCTCTCTCTCTCTCTTCTTTCTGGCAGAAGACACCAACTAGTTAGCACCAGAAGAAGAGTCTAGCTCAGCCTTCCACTCTGCAGGCTTTGTAATCCTAAAATAAGCAAGAACTAAGAGAGGAAAGCTGAAAGCATCGATTCTCAGCTTTCTGCTATAGATTCAGACTGAATTCCTGAACCCCCACCATCGAGAGCGAGAGAGAGAGAGAGAGAGAGAGAGAGAGTGGATGTAGTTACCGACGATGAAGGAGCAGGCCTTCCATCCACCAGTTTTTGATCGGAGAATGGGTCTGCCCTTGATGTCCACACTCCCATCCTTGGTGTAGCAGCCACCGTTGGCATCTGCAGCAGGCGGGTTTTTGGCTTCCGCTAAGCCCACTGCCTGGCTCATCTCCATATCTCACTGCGGGGTTATTTGTCTGGAGAGCAGTTGAGCGCAGAGAAGCGTGGATAGAGCGGGGAGGAATGGGGTGACGGGGAAATATTTTATACAGAGCGGTGAGTGGTGTTGGTGGGTGGGTTGGGGTTTTTTGGGGTGAATTTGAGGCACTTTTTAAACTGTACATTATGTGCACATGGACGGAGCTAAGGAACCTCCAATGGCTTTAACCACACCTCAAAAAAAAAAAAATTTAAAAATTACATGTAAATTTTAAAAAAGTTTATTTAGTTTATATAGAAGTTTAAAAAAATGATATTTCCATCCGTGTCAAAATTTAAGAACTTTAATTTGAGTTCCCTCGTAAAAAATTTTCGAGACGAAAAAAAAACGTATATATATATATATATATATATATATATATATATAT